>BPTQ01000008.1:122680819-122955798 GCA_019973895.1 Chrysanthemum seticuspe
AAAATTACACGTTTAACCCCCATACTTATTTTTATACATCTAGTACCTTTATTTTACTGTTCACAAAAATAACCTTTAAGTTTCAATATTTACAAAACCAACCCAAACCTTTTATGTAGAACCGATTAATGCATAATTCAAGTACAAGCCCTAAACCTAGATGTAACCCATCATTAGCTCATCATTAATACTTAATTTATTACCCTTAATGATAACAAGAAAACCCTAGTTTATTGCAAACCCTAATCGTCCCCTTTTAAATACTTTCCTTTTTCATACGCGATCTAGTAATAAAACCCCAAACAATTCACACAAGCTTCGAATTTACCAACATGTATTTTATTCAGGTCTTATAACATGTAATAGCTTCTGGAAAAATCAAATCATGGTCTTAAAAATTATCATAAGCTCATTCGTTATTTTATACGTTTTTAGGGTTTCTAATCCAAAACAATTTCGTACGACTTATAAAACATGCATGGCCAATCTTTACGTATTATATGTGACTTATAGGACTGAGAGTAACATTAGGAACATACCCTTGATGAGCTTGGATCGTTAGAACAAAAGAAGCACAAAAACTCCACTCGCCGAAACCCTAATGTACCCAAAAACTAACCACGATCAAAACAGTAGCTTAGGACCTTGAACACTATTTTTCTCACCTCCTTTACCTTCAAAATTGTCCAAGAAAAATGGCCTTAAGCTCTGGAAACTGGAAGTCGAATATTTGAGGGTTTTTGGAGTCGGTTTGGGTTTTAATCGGCAATTAGGGATTTATGTGAACCGAATAATGGGATTATATAGGATTTTTAATTTTTCTTGTGGGCTTTATAATGTATTGGACTTAAAATAAATGGATTCTTGATAATATAAATTATATTGGGCTTTTATTAGTTTTATTCTCTTATAAAAGTTAATAATTATATTCGGCCATATTTATAAAATACAAAAACTGATTTTATAAAATCATAAACTATAAAATTAGCTTTTCAAAGTAATTAAAATTTATTTGGATCATATGTGGTATTTCTTATAAATTTTCTGAATTTACATAGCTCATTTGATATTCTTTAAATTAGTTATTCATACTTTTTGATTGTAGGGGTATTTTGGTCTTTTTGTGAACTTTAGAAATTCCAGGTATTACAATTCTTCCCCTCTAAAAGAAAATTTCGTCCTCGAAATTGGACAAAACGGAACAGAACAGAAAACGAATCGGATTTTAGAATTTCTAGGAATATATCGAACATTAATCTTATCTCGGAACAAATGAATTTTTTTTTTCTTATCAGAATATTTGAACTCATACTTATTCAGAAATTAAATCAATAGTCAAATACTTATAATAGATAATTATATACTCATCAGAATAATGGCGGAGAACAAATGAGACGCAGAAAGTCAAACGACAAATTCTGACTTATTCAGATATCTAATGATGAGGACATCATATGCATAGACGGAATAAATCCTATCTGCCTCAATAGTCGCAGAAATATGGGGAGACATATAAGGTTAAGGTGGTCATAGCAATCTATAGGTTCGTACAGATCATAACAACTTCGGATTCTAAGCGTACAAAACTTATACGTAACAAATATCGACGAAATCTCACACATAGGTACGGAATTCAAACGAACATGAGAAGCACCAAATAACATATACAAGTCAAAGTATATACACATATCAACTACAGGCATTTCCCAGACGTCGTATACCTTCAATAAGTTCAGATTATGTGATCTCGGTATTATTACGTTGATCAGGCGTCATAATACTTGCATCACATAACAAGTTCTTATTGTCATTATATTCGGTCTCGGGTCATGACAAAACACATAACTAATATCATAACAAAACATACCACATACAGATAACATACATATAGCAAGTAACATATAATAACAAATCAGATCCATATGAGTATACCATCATGATGGCCATACTTCATCCAAGCGGTAATTAAACAACAACACTAAGAGAATAAATAGCAGACGAAACTTATGAGGACTAACGGAAACTTAACGGATCTATCAGAAAGAAACAACAGACAGGAACTATACTTTCAAAATTTTGTTTTATTTCCATTAATCAAACAAAATTTGCAGAATCGCCTTAAGATGAACTTCCAAAACAAAACCTAATAATCCCAGATTCAAACATCTAAATGAAAACAAAAGCACCTAAACTCAAAATCCAATGTCAGAAATTCCTCATAAGGAGAACAACTAATCAGGAGCGCAAATCTCTATTCTTGTATCGAATTAAACCTCCTAGTAGCCGTAGATTTTAAATCCGAGTCCACCTCGTATTCTTCCTCATGACTTATTACTGACGATCCAGAAAGAAAAGCTGAGATATACCAGAATGCTAAACGATAAAACTTCACGATTCACACTGAGTTCCGAACAAATCAGAGAAAAGCAATACAGATCAGAATCACTTATCAGAATATCAAACCGTCTTGAAACGCATGACAAACGAATCAGAGTGACATAAGTCGCGCCCAAATCATAGGAAGTAGATGAATCTTCTCAGCCACCGGTTGAATCTTGTCTCCGTCTCTTGCGCCTTTGGTTGGTCCATCCAACTTCCTCCAACAGCATCCTGATGTCTCCAATAACACGGCAGTCGAGTGTGGCTTCTGCTTCACGAACCTCTCCAGCACAGGAACCGTCGCAGCAACGCAGGGTCGGCACCATCTTCTTCGGTTCCACGGTTAGTCTCCGTCTAACGATCGACAAACGGACGAGCGAAAACAAACTAACAAAATTCGATGCAAACAGAGGAGGGCCAATTTAGTGAAGGCAAAAGGATATCGAAGTCAAATCTGAACGACCATCAAAAGGAATCGAAAATATATCTGAACAGACGGAAACCTAATGTCTACCCACTTCTCACAGGTCATAGCCTAAGCTCTAAGGGTCCTAAAACCTAGAGCTCTGATACCATAAATTGTAACACCCCGACCCGACAAGGGTAAAGATATCACAATACGGTTTCATATCAGAACTTAACTAATGTACAAAAGCGGAAGCCTTTACAAAATATCCAAAAAGAAAACATAAATAGCTAAAACTTCAAAATAAATCTAAGATCTCTATGGTAAAGTCTTGCTCTCAACTCTACTCTCAACCCAGATCAGCTATCCCATAAGCTCATCTTGAATGCTAAATACCTGCCGCAGGAAAAAGAAAAGTGCGGCTGAGCTTACAAAGCCCAGTGAACGGATATAACAAAACAAAAGCTAAAACAGAATAAATATACATTTAACGAAATTAAAATGAAATAATGACGAAGGATCTTTTAGGATTCTGCGATAGCATAAATATACAGAAATCCAAACAACCACATAACAGTTTAGACATCACATAGCACATTAATGACACAAAAACAAACACTTCATAACAACCAAACGCACAACATATCGAATAACAGATTACATATAAACCAAACAGAAAGTCTCAAAACTAACGGAAACAGTCCTAGAAAATAAACATGGCATTCATACAAATCAATTAATCAACATTTAAAGCACTTAATTCCATAATATAGAAGCGGAAACAGCAGACAGGTCATGGCAGACATAATAGCTAAACCAGTTCTCAGATCCGATCCTAACCTTAGCAGAGTTTTAACATGGCAGGTCACACATATACAGACAGATAATTAACCTTCAAAACACTCAATTGTGCACTAGCACATTCATCTCGCAGATCAACGCATTCACGTAACGATAACAAATCATAATATCAGATATACGAATCAGGTTTTAACGTATTAATCCTGTCCTAGCATGACAACTAATAATCACATAAACAGATATGTCATAAGCACATTCACAAACATATCATATCAGAAATATCTTTCTTCTTCAAAAGTAACTTCAGAAAATAAATGTACATGGAGTAGCTAGCTCCCAGATTTTGTGAAGACGCATATTGCACACGACATCATTCACCAGACAAATCATATCGGATAACAGATCAGATCTAGGATGCATCCATACGCTCCATCCTACATATTCAAAAATATGCTTCACCATCCAGAGACGTGGCAGAACATCACTCTACTGCCCTAGAGTCATATCAGAGGTGCATCACTGATACGGACATGGAACCCCCATGACTAGTTAAATATTTGGTTATTATCAACCAACTTAAGTCAAACAGATTTTCAGATATGGCACAGATCATAGTCACACACAAGGTCACAGAATCATATCGGATAGTTCATATCATAAGGTTCATATTCAGATAGTCAGAAATCATAAGTTCATATCATAAAGGCATATCATATATTCATAAACAGAAGTTCATATCCAGAGGTTCATAATCATAAGTTCATAATCCAATATAGCAGGGTTCAACAAATGTATATATCAAAGTCTTCCTAACATAAGTTCACATCAGATATTGCATAGTTCACTAGAACATAAGTTCAGATGAGCAACAGATCAACATTCAGAAAAGGGTTCATAGCAATGGCATTGGGAATCCTAATAAGTACAATAGAAAAGCGAACGAAAAGAACATCATAAGGAACCTTTACTAAAAAGGTCAGAATATCTGTACGATAACACAAGTGTCTTAAAGTAAGACAGAATATCCGTACCTTAAAGCAAATGAGAGAAAAGCAACGAATGAACGAATACGAAGATGTAACGTCGCGTCTCCTCCAACGAATCTACACGGATTATGATTTATTTAATACTTATTAGTATAACGGATTAATCTCATTAATACTTTTAGAGTTGTCAGATTATTCTCATTTTTAGTGACGGACGGAATTCCAACATTTTAGAGTATTAATCATTACTTAGCCAACTCATGGGTTGCAAATGACAAACGGTAAACTTAAGGGTTTAATATGGCATACTTATCTTATTTGAGGACTTGTATGATCATCTTTCAAAGTATAGGGTTTACCAATGTCAATAACGGATTTTAGGACTCTCTTTCAAAATAGTTTACATGTTACCTCTTTTTAATGATTTCCACTTTGACCTAGAACGTATATGGAAACAAACCCAAGTTACCTCAAAACTCATGCATGTCCTTACGTAATCCATTTACACATGTCGACCCATAATTATTCAGAATTACATATTATACCCTTAACATCTTTAATTATACGACCTAACCTTATATTATCAGATTTTACACTTTTAGCCCAAAGGTTTTAGAATTTACAAAACATACCCTTTTAAGTTAATAACAATTCGAATGGCCCTTTAAATATCCAAAATTACACGTTTAACCCCCATACTTATTTTTATACGTCTAGTACCTTTATTTTACCGTTCACAAAAATAACCTTTAAGTTTCAATATTTAAAAAACCAACCCAAACCTTTTATGTAGAACCGATTAATGCATAATTCAAGTACAAGCCCTAAACCTAGATGTAACCCATCATTAGCTCATCATTAATACTTCATTTATTACCCTTAATGATAACAAGAAAACCCTAGTTTATTGCAAACCCTAATCGTCCCCTTTTAAATACTTTCCTTTTTCATACGCGATCTAGTAATAAAACCCCAAACAATTCACACAAGCTTCGAATTTACCAACATGTATTTTATTCAGGTCTTATAACATGTAATAGCTTCTGGAAAAATCAAATCATGGTCTTAAAAATTATCATAAGCTCATTCGTTATTTTATACGTTTTTAGGGTTTCTAATCCAAAACAATTTCGTACGACTTATAAAACATGCATGGCCAATCTTTACGTGTTATATGTGACTTATAGGACTGAGAGTAACATTAGGAACATACCCTTGATGAGCTTGGATCGTTAGAACAAAAGAAGCACAAAAACTCCACTCGCCGAAACCCTAATGTACCCAAAAACTAACCACGATCAAAACAGTAGCTTAGGACCTTGAATACTATTTTTCTCACCTCCTTTACCTTCAAACTTGTCCAAGAAAAATGGCCTTAAGCTCTGGAAACTGGAAGTCGAATATTTGAGGGTTTTTGGAGTCGGTTTGGGTTTTAATCGGCAATTAGGGATTTATGTGAACCGAATAATGGGATTATATAGGATTTTTAATTTTTCTTGTGGGCTTTATAATGTATTGGACTTAAAATAAATGGATTCTTGATAATATAAATTATATTGGGCTTTTATTAGTTTTATTCTCTTATAAAAGTTAATAATTATATTCGGCCATATTTATAAAATACAAAAACTGATTTTATAAAATCATAAACTATAAAATTAGCTTTTCAAAGTAATTAAAATTTATTTGGATCATATGTGGTATTTCTTATAAATTTTCTGAATTTACATAGCTCATTTGATATTCTTTAAATTAGTTATTCATACTTTTTGATTGTAGGGGTATTTTGGTCTTTTTGTGAACTTTAGAAATTCCAGGTATTACAGAAACGCTGGGTCTAATAAAGCCGTTCTCCAATAGTTCTTGCAACTGCTCTTTCAACTCTTTCAATTCAATCGGCGCCATACGATAGGGAGCTTTAGATATAGGTTCAGCACCAGGAATCAAATCAATGCCAAATTCAACTTCCCTAGCCGGAGGAATGCCAGGAAGTTCATCAGGGAAAACATCAGCAAAATCGCGCACAACAGAAAGACTTTCAATAGTCGGAACTTCTGAAGAAGTATCTTTGATGGATGCCAGAAAACCAAGGCAACCATGAGATATGAGAGTGCGGGCTTTCATAGCCGAGATGATCTTAACCGACTTAAGTGGTTGAGCACCATGGTATACAAAATCAGGTTGATGAACATTACCGAAGATAACATTACGAGCATGACAATCAATAGTAGCCTTATGCAAGGCCAACCAGTCCATACCCAATATAATATCAAAATCAGACATATCCAAAGGAAGAAGGTTAGCCGAACGAATACCATCATCGAAACGTAGAGGACAGTTCACATATTCGTGATTAATGAGCACATGATTTTTCATAGGGGTTGATATAGATAAAGGATTCATTAGTGGTGTTGGAGGTAATTTGAGTTTCTTAGCAAAGTTTTTCGATACGATAGAATGTGTCGCGCCAGTATCAAACAAAACAAAAGCAGTAGAATCACCAAAATAAATGGTACCAGTAATAGTACCTGACGCCTTGTCTGCCTGATCTCGAGTAACCGAATACACACGTCCAGTGGTGGGAGGTGGTTTGATGTAGTTCGAAGGAGTAGCCGATGCCTGCTTGGGACAGTCCTTCACCCTGTGATCTGTCTCCCCACAATGATAACAACCTCCCGTAATCCTACGGCAAACACCTGGGTGCGGCTTACCACACGTAACACACTTGGGAGGAGGAGGTAACACCTCAGAAGTCCTTGATGAGTGTCTAAATACTCATCATTTTTGTACAAATTAGACTGCAAAAACATCTGAAAACACTCAGAAATGCATCAAAATGATAAAAATATCACAAATAAGTGTTTTATGTGTTTTAAATGCAAAAATATCAAAATCTGGTGAAAAACGTATCAAGTTTGCATAATTGGCAGTTTTAGTCCCCCAAGTTTGAAAAGTTGTCAAAAACAGTCCCTGGTAAATCCAAATAAAGAAAAATATCATTTTAAGTCCTTAGGGATTCCTAAGTTGTCAAAATTGGTCCTTGAGATTCAAATTTACAAAATTACAACTTTGGTCCCTGAACTTTGAAATTTGGCAAGTTTAGTCCCTGGAAAATTGCAAAATGACAGATTTGGTCCCTGTACTTTTGAAGCTTGTCAGTTTTAGTCCTTTGAAATAACTTTGAGATAATGGCAGTTTGGTCCTTACATTTTCAGGAATTACATAAATGGTCCTTGTTAATTATTAACTCTTTACACATTTTTGGACCCTTGTACCCATTGTGACCCTGTCAAAATTGCATTTTGGACCCCCTGGATTATTACACTGCCCTGGTCAAACAAGCCAGTCAAACACCCCTTGGCGCCAAGCCTTATCCCTTCCACTTGCTTCTGCTTTACCCTGCTACACACAACCTCACCATTACCCAAACTTATCCCTGCACCCTTATCCCTTCCAACCCCTCTCCCATCACCCCTACACATCCACCCCCCCCCCTATCTACAAATTCAGACCCTATAAGTCAAATTGTCCATTTCCCGCCAAAATTGGACATATAGCCAAACTGCTCTAAACTCAACCAATGGTCAAATGGGGAGGTGGGATCTGCTATAGAGGACACGTGGAAGCTTTCAGAGCTATAAAAGAGGAAGAGGAACAAGTGAAAAGACCAAGTAGTGTAATTTTAATTTTAGTCTTGTCGTTTTTAAGTTTTCAAGTTTTTAAGTTTATGTTTAAACCCTTCAAGCGTTTTGTAATCATTTTCCAGTGTAATAAAGATATAATTCCAGTTTCAATTTCAAGTTTTGTGTATGAACTCAGTTTTTACCATTTTTAAGCTTAAATTGTCAAATTCTACTTATGTTACTTATGGTTGTTATTCTGGGTTAAATAAGCTTATATAAGCTCTTAGAAGCTTGTTTAAGCTATTAAAAACCTTTATCATTCAGTTTAGATTCAAAATTCATAAATACCAAAAATTACTCAAAAATTAGTTAAAATTCAAAAATCATGGGCATGATGATCAAGAGTTAGAGCAGAGCTGAATTTGGATTAATGTTGGTTTAGAAGCTTTATGGAAAGCTAATAGGGGTGTCCTTGGTAATCAGTTCTCATTTTTGAGCATTAAAGCAAGTTGTAAGCTCAATCCTTTAATTTAAAATTTTACTGTTTAACTGCTTATCAGTGCTTATTTCTATGATTTTATTGCTTATTTAGTATATGATAGTAATATTCTTGATTAATATTGCTAGCTTGTTCATCAATTTTCCTAGATGCTTAGTTTTTATATTACCACTGTTAAGTTAGCATAATTAGCAATCCATAGTATTTGTTGTTACTGTTGGTACTTAGGAGCTCAAATCAGCTTTATATGTCAATACATGTGTGTATGAATCATTTTCTTTGTTTAAATCAGTGTTTAGCTTTAATAAGTTTCAAAACAGTATTAAAAAAGGTGTGTTTGGATTGACTGAAAGAACCCTGGTTTAGGCCTATTCAGTGTTAAGTTGTTGGTGTTTCATGTTTGTTTAACCATTTTAGAACTCATTTGAGTCATGCCTTGTGCCTTTTAAGCTCAGAAGTCAAAATGTTCTTCTAACCATATAACAGACCCACTGTTGGAAATTGAGGATTGCAGATCATATTTTGTGTTTGAATTACATAAACATATATTGCATTAGTCTTATTTCATGTATTCACATCATATTCAGTCCTTAATTCATGATCAAAACTCAAGAAAGTCAACAACTCAGTGTTACTTAAAAAGTCAAAATGAAATTTCTGTTTTGAGCCCAAATGGATAGATTTTTATTGGTCTCATTTCTTGGCCAAATAAAGTGAATCTTGTGGCTTTTAAAACTTCCATTGGTCTATTTTATCATTGTCAATTTAGTGTATTTTTGTTAAATTTCTATAAGCTTAAACAGAGCTTGTCAACATGAGGCCAAGTGCCCTGTGCAGGGCATTAAGCCTGCACAGGGCTTTTACAGAACTTGCAGACCTTGCCACAAGCTCATTTGAGCTTGGCAAGGTCTGATTTTTGGTTTGCATATACCCACCTAGGTCTAGTGTAGGATCCAGCTTGTGCTTTTCATTTCCAGCTTAATTTGAATCATGTGCAGTAGCTTAAAGTAGACCCCCAGATCCTGCTTTTTAGCCTAAAGCTCTTAACATTAAACCTGTTGAGCTTGTTGTTTCAGAGGTTAGGGATTGTTGAA
Organism: Chrysanthemum seticuspe; assembly: GCA_019973895.1. NCBI lineage: Eukaryota > Viridiplantae > Streptophyta > Magnoliopsida > Asterales > Asteraceae > Chrysanthemum > Chrysanthemum seticuspe. The sequence goes on from BPTQ01000008.1 coordinate 122,690,608, forward strand.
ATTTGCTCCATTTTAGTTCCTTTAGCATATTATAGCTTCTCTTTTGGTTTGGTAGCCTTTGGGTTCCATTTGCTTATTGAAGTGCTTATTTCAATAAGCACTTTCTCATCAGATCCTAATTCTTCCACACATGCACCTGTTTTTCTAATTTTCTTAGCTTCCTTATATTATTTTAAACTTTTCTTGAAATTTTCAGATTTTTCCAAGCTGTTTTGCTATTTTTCTTAATTTAAATTAGTTTTTAAGCATTTTTAAATAGTATTTAATACAAATAATTAAGAAAAGTCTCAAAAAAATAATTTTTCATTTTTATTAAGTTAAGATAAATATAAAAAGCCAAAAAAGTATTTTTCCATATTTTTCTTAGTTAAATTTGTATTTTTAAATATTTTAGTTAGTTTTTAATAGTTTAAAATTCATAAAAAATAGAGAAATAATCAGAAAAATACAAAAATAGTTTTGAAAATTCTAGTTTGCTATTTTAGACTTTTCCATTTCATAATTTTATTTTTCTAGCTTTATTTCCTAATTTCTTGTATTTTAGGTAATTATTAAATAGTTAAAAATAGTTTTTAATTAATAATAATTAATTAAATAGTTATAAAAATAATTTTCCTTTTCTATAAATTTTCTTATATCATTAGGATTGTAAAAATGTATTTTTCATATTTTTAGGAGTTATATTGTATAAGTTTCACGTTTTTATTTGTACGTTTACGTAATTTTGTTTTAAAACGTAAGTTTTAGGTTTTAAACGTTCATCATTTTAAATATAGTGATAGCGTTTATTTAATAGATTTTATCTTTTTAATTTCCTTTAATTTGCATTTAAGCCCCTGTAGTTTATGGGCTTTTTCCTTAGTTATAATCATCTTCAAATCTCTTTTCCCGTTCAAATCTCTCGATCACTACACGTCTGACTATTCTCGCACAGCTCGTTGGGACTTAACGACCTGGGGAAACACTATACTCTCCTGATCTTTATTGAGTTGGTGTGTGAGCTGTTTTAAGTTCCTTACGGTTGATCATTCACAAGTGATCAGCTCGCGTGAGAAAACTTGACGGTTCTGCACGAATCAGTCCTCCTCTGAGAAGAAGCTATCGCTGAACGATCCTGATAAGTGCTACGAGATGACTGATCCCGTTGCTGTCTCTGAAAACTGCCACTCTGACCCCTACGATCATCACCTGACCTATCAAATCTCCTCTGATTACCCTGCTGCCTCGAATCATAGCCACGGTCATAACGACCTCTAACATTCTGTGCCTGATCCTGGCGACCCCTCTGATCGGAACTGTGGTCCTGACGACCCCTGGAATCCTGAGTAGAGTCCTGTCGACCCCGAGAATGAATACGATCCCCATCTCTGTTCCTCTTATTGTAACCCTGCTCCTCATGCAATAACTCTATGTTGCGGGCATCATCCGCAACTGCAGCCACCTCAGTATACTGATGGTTGATCATCCTATCTAGCACCCACTTCTTTAACCCCCATTTGAACTTACGAGCCTGACGACGAGCATCTCCAGCAACAACAGCACCTACAAACCCAACCATCCTCATAAATCGCTGCATGTACTCGTGAGAATTTTCCTTCTCCAACTGATGTATGGTCTCATACTCCCTTTCGTACCTCTGCTGTTCTGACTCAGGAAAATATTGTTTGTAGAAGATCTCTCTGAAGGTATTCCAAGCACAAGTATCAACGAAGTTCTCTTCCTTGGTCAAGATATAGGCTTTCCACCAGTTTAAGGCATCACCCTCAAACTTGAAAGTAGCAAGCCGGGTCTTCACCTCATCCCCACAACCCAGCACATCGAAAAGTTTCTCCATATGTGTTATCCAATCCTCCGCCTCATTAGTGGAAGCTGCCGAGCGAAAAGGAAGTGGCTTAAGTTTGTTAAAGCGCTCGATCCATACATGAATGGGTGTAGGTGGGTTATCACCTCCACCAGAAGAACTAGCACCATTCCTAACATTCTCAGTGATGGCAGCCACTATCCCGGGCATAGCAGTGGCTAAAGCGCGTGCGATCATAGCTTCGAAGTTAGGATTTCCATCCCCGTTGTCGTCACCGTTTCTACGAGTTTGGACCATCTGAAGAGTTCATAAAACGATTAGCAAAAGTTAGGAAAATAGGATGAAGAGCATGAACAGAAATGACGATAATGAACCTAGAATCTACCCAAACCTCACCAAATCAAAACTTAAGCTCTACGGGTTAACGCTTAGGGTCCATATGTCACAGGTCCTGACTACAAGTCGTAAACCTGGGCTCTGATACCATAATTGTAACACCCCAACCCGATAAGGGTAGAAGTATCACATTTATGGAGTCAAATCAGAACAATACACATAAACCATGCAAGCGAAAGTCTTATAATAATAATCAAAAGAGTAACAAGTCAAAACGACTTGATCAATACAAATGTTCCAAAAGATGTCCCAAAGGAAATGAAACGATAAAAAATCTAAGTCTCCAAAACAATTAACAATGGTAATCAAAGTCTAGATAACTAAGGCAAGTCCTCAAAAGCATCCTACTCTCAATCCCCAAGATAAGCCCCAGCTCCTAGCTTAATAACCTGCCGCAGGAAAAGAAATGCGGCTGAGCTTAAAAAGCCCAGTGAACAGATATAACAATACAAAAGCAATGATATAATCAAAGGCTGATTAAATAAGGTATGAATGATATGAAGCAATATAGAGTAGGCAAAAGAAACAAAGGAAAGGAAGGTCAGTTTTCCACCACGAGCCAACAAAACAAACCAAATCAAATCATATATCCTGTAGTAACCATTGTATTCGGAGGGGTGACCTCGGAATACCAAACCAATATGAGGGGAGTCCTCGCATAGCCAATGGAGTGATCAGCTCCCAAAATGTGAGGGGGTGTATTGCACACACCAACCACATCACCAAACCATATATCAATACAATACAAATACAAATCTAGGATGCATCCATACGCCCCCTGCAAAACAAATAGTGGCCATACAATATATCCAAAGCGCGCATAATCAATACAAATATGGGGACGGTGTGCAACATCACTCGTGCACACTGGAGTCATGCCATTGGTGCATCAATGACACGGACATGGAACCCCCATGCCTAGTTAATGGCTCGGGTATCAACTGACAGGTCAAAGTGTACAATATATATAGTTCAATCAATATCAAAGGTCCAATATTAGCAGTTCACAAATCAAATCAGTAGTCCAATATCAAAGGTTCAATATCAATATGGTAAGAGATCAAAGATGCAAAGAGATCACGAGAAACCTTAAGAGAAAGGTCAGAATATCTGTACCTTATTCGAAGCAAGCAAACAAAGAAAGTAAAATCAAGGAAGGAGATCAATCACGCCGCCCGGAACCTATATAAATTAGATAACGTTCTATAAGAATCCGAAACCCTTGTTTTAAGACGGCTTTCCATTTTTAGCAAGTTTCCCATTTTAGTTATCTTTCCATTTTAAGTAACTTTCTATTTTAGGAAACTTTCTATTTTAGGCAGGTTTCTATTTTTAGTAACTTTCCAGAATTAGCAGATTTCCATAATTAGTAACTTTCTAAAAATAGCAGGTTTCCATATTTAGCAGGTTTAGTTACTTATCTCAAGTTATAATAGAAAATGAGTATTATAATGCTTTAAGGATCATTTATGACAAGTTACAAAAGTTTAGGGTTTAAAATGTCAATATTGCAAAGTATAGGGTTAAAAGTGTAAATATAGTAAGTTTACCCATTTTACTCATTTAGTCCATTTAATTAGAATAATAACATATTAATCCATCAAGTTTTACCATTTACAAAACAACCCTTAATTATATCAAATCGTCATAAACATTATAAACCCTAGTTTTTAGATTTTAGATTAACGAATCCGTTTTCAACCATATTAGCTCGATTAGAACAAGATTAAAAGACACCTTATGTGATACCATATTCAATTCGAATTACCCTCCCCAAAACAATTCTTGTACGCCCCATATTAAATCAAGAACACCCTCGTAATCCTTTGTTAACAAGTCCATTTATCATATACGAAAACATGTAATCAAAGATCATTAAACCCCTTTATAAATGAAATATAATTCGACATATGTAAGACTCAAAATCAGTTTCATATTCATATTATATGTCATATATCATTCGAATAAATATAGATCAAGATTCATGGTTTTATCATTTCATGTGTTCATTATTTCATGTGTTATATAGTTATGATTTTATGTGATCTATTTAATCAAGTAACAAGCCCTAGAACATCACAAAGCCACGAATTGAATTGAAGACACAAGGAGGAATAGATTAAGATGACGATACGTTACCCTTGAAGCGTGTACGAGACAAAAGACAAGAATCAAACCACAAAAACCAACCAAGTCTCCTCTTGGTTTCCACAAACCCCACGTACACCTTGCAAGACCCACGACCAAGCCTCCAAAACGAACCAAACACCAATGCTACGTCCACCAAACGATTTCCCACGATCAAGAGTCTCCTAGGAACACCTTGGCTTGAAGAATTTCGTATGAAATGGTGAATTTTTAAAAGGTGCCGCCACTTAGAAATGGAGAAAGGAAGCTAGGGTTTTCTTGGTTGTTTAAAATGAAGTGATAAGGTGATAAATGTGATTGGCAATTTTTGATATGGTGAGTGAAATAAGCTTCAATATGGCCGGCCATCAAGGAGTCCAAGAGATAAATTCTCAACTTTCCAAATTAACAATTCAATCATGTATTTAGTCCTTATTCAAGTCTAGATTAGTTGTGTACAATATGTAAGGTTTAAAGTTACTTAGACTATTATTTATTCAAGTTCTTTATTGTATAACATAAGTTAATTATTCTCTCAATGTGAAAGTATTATTAATCATATAACTTGTTAAATGGTGTTGACGTATTTTCCGAGTTGGTGAAATTTTTAAGTTGGAGGGCAAAATTGTCATTTACGCGATTTGAGATTTTAGGGTTTTTGATTGGCTCCAAACAGTCAAGTCTAATCACTTAAAACTGCTCAAAAACCAATACAATGAAATCCAGGAGAGTATAGGGTCTCCCCGGGTCGTTATGTCCCAGCGAGCTATGCAATGGATCAATCAACGTATAGTGATCGAGGAATTTGAACGAAAAAGGAGATTTTGAGATTATTATAACTACAGAAATATCAAACAACTACAAAGGCTAAAATGCAAATGAAAGGGAATTAAAAAGATAAAACCTATTAAATAAACGCTATCACTATATTTAAAGTGATGAACGTTTAAAACCTAAAACGTACGTTTAAATTAAAAACTACGTTACGTACGAAATAAAAAGTGAAACTAAAGCAGTTTTAACCCTAAAAATATGAAAATGATGTTTTTACAATCCTAATAATAAAAGAAAATTTATAGAAAAATAAAATTATTTTTAAGACTAATTATCTAATTAAAAACTATTTTTAACTATTAATTAATTACCTAAAATACAAGAAAATAGGAAATTAGGCTAGAAAAATAAGATTAAGACTTGGAAAAGTCTAAAATATCAAAATAGACTTTTCAAAACTATTTTTGTATTTTTATGACTATTTTTATATTTTCTAGGAATTTTAAACTATTAAAAACTAATTAAATTACTAAAAATTACCAAATGAACTATGAAAAATATGGAAAATTACTTTTTTTACTTTTTATATTTATCTAAACTTAAGAAAATTGAAAAATTATTTTTTTGAACCTTTTCTGAATTTTTTGTATTAAAAGCTAATTAAAAGTACTTAAAAACTAATTTAAATTAAGAAAAATAGCAAAACAGCTTAGAAAAATCTGAAAATTTCAGGAAAACTCTAAAATTATATTAAGAAGCTAGGAAAAATAAAAAAACAGTAGGCTATGTAGAGAAAAATGCAACTGATGAATCAAGTGCTTATTGAAATAAGCACTTGATAAGCAAATGATTAAATTAAGCTACCAACTGAAAACAGAAACTATGGAGTACTAAAAGTAACCAAATGAAACTTAAATCAACACACTACAACAACTGAATTGCAGGTTAACACAGATTTGATGTTTTTGATATTAAGCTAAAAACAGAAATGGTATCAACTTGCAGTCCAAGAAAAAGCACCCAAATAAGCTATAAACTAAAAACCAATTATCAAGACTTAAACTAAACCTAGGTAACTACTTGTAACCAAAAGACCAGACTTTGAAAAGCTTTTGTAAGCCCTGTGCAGGCTTGCACAAAAGCTGAGAAAACCACTCAGTCAATACTGAGTTGGAGCAGGGCAGATGGGGCCTACTTTGAGCTTCTGCACAAGCTTATCCAAAGGGCTTAAGCTAAAAACAGTTATGAGAGCTTAAAGACAACCAAGTGAACTACTTATATTCCAAAAATCAGGACCTAAAGAGCTTTAATTAATCCTGTGGATCAGCTGCAAGTTCTGCACAAATCCACTTTTCACACCATTTTGACTTTTGAAAACCAGTACCAGTTTGACTTTGGTGAAGTTTGGATCCAATTTAATGATTGATCTAGGTTTGTTATGATGTAATGAAGCTATTACAACCTTTGTTAATGACTTTTAATCACAAAATGAATGATTTGCTCTTTTAAAAATCCAACAGTGACTTGTTGGATACAATTGGTAAAGATTTTGACTTTATTGGATTGCAGGCACACAAGTAAGACAGATATGAGTCTATAATGACTAAACAAACTTGAACAAGCAAAAGTTATACACTGAACAAGTCCTGAACACAATTAAATCAGCAATTCCAAACACCTCTTAATGCAACTGTTTTGGAAATTAAATGAGGTAACAACTAAACCAACTAAGATTTATGATCAAACTAAGTTTATAAGTCCTAAATACAACTATTTGAACAGATTTGCACCAGTTTTAACCCCAAAGAAAGATAATGCAAAGAAACTTTAAAATTTCACTTACAAGGGTCCAAACCACAATGGTTAGCCAATACTGAAACAATGGACCACTAACCTAACCAAACCCCTAACCTAGCTTAATATCAACCCACATCCATAGCTGCTTCACCCATTGACCATCTTCATCACCAATTTGACCCTGTTTGACTTTCTTTGACCAATATCCAAATGTGCTTAAAACTTGAATTTAAGTTTATAAAAAGCTTTTGTAAGCTTGTAAAAGCTATTTAGAACTGAGAAATGATATGTTTGAAGCTTGTGTATAAGACTTAGAGATGGAAATTTTCAACAGTGGTCATAGAATATGAATTTGAGATAAACCTTGAAATAATTACTTGAAAATGATTTATATTAATCCAAATACTTATAAAGAGTACATTACAACAGAAACTTACAGCTTTTATACTAAACTAGAGCTTTTAGATTAAAAATGACATTAAGAGAAAAATTAAAAACTAGAAGACTCTTTTTCTTGCTTCCTTTTGCTCCTTTTTATATCCCAATCTCTTTATCTCTCTTCTCTGATGAATTCCCAACAATTTCTAGCCATTGGATGGCCTTGAAATGATCTCAACCATTCAAACATGATTTTGGCGCCAAATCTTCTTATAAGCCAGTGGGGGTAGAAATGGTGGGTGAAGAAGCATTAATTGCTTCTTGGAAGCTTGCTGAGGAGGGGGGGACATGGTGAGGTGAGAAGGAGGCTGGGTTGGTGTGTTGGTGGCTGGGTATGGTGGTAGCAGACAAGGGAGAGGGAAAGGTGGGAAAGGGGAAGAGTTGACTGGTTTGACTGGATTTAATAATACAAGGGGGGTTCATAATTCATTTTGATAGGGGGTCCAAAGGCTGGCAGGGGTCCAAGGGGTCAAAAAGGGTTATAATGACAAGGGATTTGTTTGTAATTTTCTGAAACTTCAAGGACCACTGCTGCCATTTCTGAAAAGTTAATCCAATGGCTGAAAATGACACTTTCAAAAAGTATAAGGACTAGACTTGCCAATTTCAAAATTCCAGGGGCCAATCTTGCCAAATTTCAAACTTGGAGGACCATTTTTGTAAATTTCTCAAACTTTGTATATTTTTCACCAAAGGACTTATTTTGACAACTTTTGATTTTAAAAGGACCTTTGGTGACTTTTGCTTTTGAAATTATGGCTCAGGGACTATCTTTGACAATTTATGAAACTTGGGGGACTAAAACTGCCAATTTTGCAAACTTGATACGTTTTTCATCTGATTTTGATATTTTTGCATTTAAAACACATAAAACACTGATTTGTGATATTTTGATCATTTTGATGTGTTTCTGAGTATTTTCAGATGATTTTGCAGTTTATTTTGTACAAAAATGATGAGTATTTACACACTCATCAGTTTTACACTAAAGTTCCCAAACCTCTAACTCTCTCTCTCTAAAACTCATCTTGTACTTCCCTTGTGTTAGTGATTTGATGTGTATGTGAAATCCAATATGTTACAACATCATGTGTAACAGGAGTTACTGAGCAGCTGGTTACATCATTCTTTGTTGTCTCTGACATTCTGCATTTAGCAACACCTGATCTTTCAACTGATGCATTACTTGATTCATCACAACTATCTCTTAACTGCACCCAATATTTATCCACATGTTCATCATTCTGTGTAACTTCCTCAATATACTTCTCCACATTATCCATGAGTTGGATTAATGTATCTCTGAACACATTAGCTTCCATCCCAGTGTGATTCTTAAAGCACATTTCAGTCACCAGATAATCATAATCTGAAGTGTATTCCCTTTTGATGAATGACTGAAGTTGTTTGTTGATCACATGAAGTAGCTTTACAACTGGATTCTTGAAACTTTTTCCTATTAAGTTGTTGTTCTAATTGATCCAAGTTCAAGAACAATGTGCCAGTAATCGATGATAATTCTTGACGGAAGAGCGTAATACATGATCGTACAATTCCCATTGTGTATTTGTCATCAATTCTAAGTAACATGAGGTGTGAATGAAGTTGTCGATAAGGTTCAATGAAACTTTCCTTACCTTTTGCAAGAGCATTCTGTAACCTTGACTGGTGCATTTCTCTCTCTTTAGATTCTAAACATGGAGATTTCACATCCTCATTGATTGATTCCATCATTTTTAACCGTTCATGTGACAACTCGTAATTTCAGGACATTTCATATAGACTAGATTTAGTCTACACATCATTAGTAACATCATTTCATATCAATTTATGCATGGGTTTTGCATTTTACATTAAACGTATAATTTCTTATTAAATAAACGCTATCGCGTAATTAATTATTTTGAACATTTGATCCGATACTTCCGAAAATTTTCCCGATATATTTTTATACTCATATTAAGATTATAAAAATAATATTATGAGTTTACCCGGTGTTTTAAAATTTATTTTTAGCTAACGATACCCTAAAAGCTCAAATATTTACACAAGTTATCATTTATCCCTAAGTAATTATACATTTACACTACATATAAATGTTTATAAAAAAAATGCACACTACTAATGAGTATCACCCTTGTGTCGACACAAGGGGTGACTCACATTCATTCTTGCTAAATATATTCTAATTTATATGATATTATACTCCAACTCATTCATATCTTCACATACTTACTCATAACTTAAAGTGTATATTTTAAAAAGGCTCTCTTCTTCCTCTTGCCATAGAAACCGGCCACCATTAAAAACAAGAAGGAGATCACAAATTTTTTCAAGACAAGTTAATTCACAATCTAGTTACACTCTTAGTTAAGGTTTTGAAATATCAAAACCTATGGTGTTTAGGATTAACCTTTGTTCACTTCACCTCATCAAGTAACTAGTAAGCATTTCATGTTCATATTCATCTTTCATATTCATATTATGTTCATTTCATCATATTTAAGAAAAACATGCAAGTCATATTGATGTTTATACCACTTTTTATTGTTTTTAAGTGTTATATATATATATTTATCATCCTATAATTACTCCTTGAAACATATTACTTTTGGTGATTTCTAGGAACCCATGACACCCTAAGAAGGTGTATGGTAGGATTAGAATAGCTTCGGAGTTGTTTTGAATTGGTTAGAATAAGTTTTACGCGAGAAAAATCCATTTCGACAACAAATTATAAGGGTCTGATCATTTCTGTGAATTCTGGAAATTTCGACAGTTTACAAAAATTTTTGGGCTAGATATTTGGAAAATATACTTTAAAACGAAAACGTGGCCGTTTGAACGGGTTAAAACGGAGTTATAACGAAGAAGTTATGCTATTTTTAAGTTTAACGACGAAAACTATTTGTTTCAAAAAATTCAGCATGTATTCTCAACTTTTTACGAGTCAAAAATAAGTCTTAAGCGTTATAAATTGTGTCGACTTATCAAAAATTTATTAGTATACTTTGACACGAAGCTAAGGACATATAAAATGTAGCAAACGGACTTGTAACGATTAAATTACACGCGTTTAAATAAAGTTGCCGTAACTATATTATATAAGCAAAACTAATATATTTCTATTAGACAAACAATACGGCCGCGAATGACCATGTTGAGGGTCGTTTTTAACATCGATGGAATACTTTTTAGAAGAAGATATCTTCTAGTAAAAGTAAGTTCACCTAGCCTATTTTTCAAAATGATTAACCGTTCATCAAACGGAGTTGTAACGAATAAAATACGGTCACTCAATCTTTGCCGAAAACCACCCTTAACCAATATTTTGGACACAAGTACTAAACTTTACCTATATTTTTCTCCATGATCGAGACCTCTACGATAAAAACTTAAATGCTAAAACTTTGAGATAATGATACAAGCTTTCCAAAACCGTTGAGTTTGTTTCCTAACACTCGATGTGCACCATTTTACGACTAGCTTTTCCAGGCCATTTAGTCACTTTCATGAATTATCAAATGACATTGTTTTACGACGAAAAGCTATAATTTCTTGATAAATCATTAAACAACTATCGTAGGAGGTCGTTTCAACGTAAATACTTGTAAAGTATTTTATAATATGACGAGATGTCATAAACATATATTTCAACGATAAACATTATTTTCAAATGTACAAGTGGTATGGATATCATATGAGTTTGCATGCACGACATTGTTTCATGATTTACATTAGAACATATCATTCATAATAGGTCGCGGTTAGAGATTGCGTCGCATTTCAGTGTATCCACTTTTGTCATCATTATAATTGCATCAGGTGAGTTCCATAGCCCCATTTTCAATTGTTTTAATGCTTTTATTAAACTCTTTGGGGGAGATACATGCTCAACAACTTTTATTGTAGGATCGTTATATTTATTGTGTTGATGATTCGGGTGGTCTTGGATGATCGAAATACATGTTTACCATTTTAGAGAGAGAAAGTAGAGAGAGAGTGGGTGTTCTTGCTAGAGGTTTACACAAAGGAAAGATTAGATTAAAATGAAGCACCACCCCTTCCATGGATGGAAGGGGTATTTATACTTACAGACTCAACGACCTCCTATCTGCCTGTGGATCAGGGATACAGTGGGTAAAGACCGGTCCTTCCTCCACGGTGTTGCACTACGCTAAACTACGCTACAAACTAACTAATTAACTACTAAATAACGTAAATAACGATATGTCTACGAGCTAACTTGTGCTAGATAATATTAGGGGTGACCGACTCTTCACTATGGAATTTTCTAATTCCTAACAATCTCCCCCTAAGGGAGGTCACCCCATGTTATATATATCGAATCCTAGCATTCTATTCTTGTCTTTGTTCTTGAGCTCGTAGACTTCAATTCTTCATTTCAACAATCTTTGTGCTTTTGTAGCGATTCTTCAAAGTCCGCATTGATTTGTACTTTTGGTGGAGGCCTTTAACTGATCCACATCTTTGATGATCTTCGAGCTTTCTTTGAGATCATCAGCCACAGTAAATCTCTCTGGATCATCCATAGTAGTGTTGCCTTCATGTGAAGTTGTGACATTTGGACCGACATGCTCACACTTTTGAATCATGACATCTTTCCATCAGAGTAGCGGAAGCCTTACTGGTTCATGATATTTGCAGCAGCGTAGCAGAAGCATAGTATAAAAATATCAGAACCAGGTTATGTAGATATGCACCAGTCATGATTTCTTCAAATTAAGTGTGGATGCTGTGAGCATGTGGCTTTGGATTGACTTCTCAATTCTGATCAGCTGCAACTGTCCAAATGTACCTGCAAACAACAGTTAGCAATAAAACACACGAAAGTGTCTTTGATCACTTTCGTTGAATTGAGGTACACGGCCCACGGTTCCCCGTTGATCAATACAAGTACTGCCTGTGATCAGGTAGGATTCCTAAGAATCTCCTTGACAGGGTTTCGCAGCTGTTCTAGCTGTTCTCAAACCGGAACGTCTCAAAGAAGACAACACGGAGTGAGTGAACCAGCGAATTGAGATTCACTGATTGATGAAAAATGATTTGAAAAACAATCGCGTATTGCTTGAAGAAAGAGTTTTGCAATACGACGAAGGTTTTATGAGAAAGATCAATTTTCAATCATAAATACTTTTTGTATTAGAGAATGAGTACACATTCGACGTGCTAGCGAAAAGAAGAGATTCGCACATCGAACGGTTTTTCTAAAAGTATTTTTCAATCAGAGATACTTTTTGAATTTGAAATGAATACACATTCGACGTGCTAGAGAAAAGAAGGTTTGCACATCGAACGGTTTTTCCAAAAGTATTCGTCAATTCCATTCCTGGACCAAGGTTGATTCAAGAAAGAATCGCCCCATCGTTTCTATCCAGTTGTCACAAGTTTAATCTTACGAGAAGATCTCACATGTCACCCACCAAGAGCTTGTTTGATGTTGGCTCTAGAAGGATTTCCATCTTCATCGAGAATATTTACATATCACTCAGATGTTCTGGCAATACCACAAGGATAATGCGTAGGACTCTTAATATAAACTTACTTTCCACATTGTGTGAAAAAGCAAGTCTTCAAGAATTTAGTGTCCTAACGAGATATTGTGGATGATCTCTTGTCTCTAGACTCAATAGTGCACATTTGGTTCCTGTGTCGGAGACTAGGGAGAGGGTCTCCTTCTTCAATATCAACAATCTCTAAGAGAAAGTCGATAGATAATGTCGGTTCCCCGTGAGAATGAAACAAGCCCTTTTAAGAGGAACTTGAGTGGCTTGGGAAGTTTAGTGCAGTGCGTCACTGGGTCCATGACGTCTTATCTTCAATACTAGTGTTACCTTAGTAACAACCAGTAGCATATGTATTGAACCCGGTTTCTGCCCTAAGGTTGAATTATTGGAGGGCTATTTCATTTCACCCTTTTCATATTCATTTCTTTTTCATTCTTCAACCCCTTCAGTGCTTACCGAGACTTCATAACTAGAACTTTGTTGGGTTTATTCCAGTACTAGCTCTGTCTCAGTCCGCACACTTCCCATTTCTCATTTTTCTCCTTTTTTCAATATTCCTAAGGACTCTACACTATCTAGTGGATTGTCCCTGGGAAGATCCCTCCGGTTCTGGCGGATCGTGGGAACAAATACCTAACCTAACCATCCTTATAACTCCATGCATAAAATAAATTGGTCGGTCTTTTGGTATTGTTCATTCCTTCATGAAACCATTCGAAACATCATTTGGAAAAACAATCAAGGTACTTGTGATACGAGATCAAAGCATTTTGTACCTTAATAGTTTTGATCATTTAGAAAATGCTCCCCCTCAACATGTGCATATGATTTAAAATTGTTTGGCACATGGAGGCAAGAGTTCTTTGAAATAATTTCTTGATCACAATTTCCTTAGAAAAAGCCATTTGAATTTCTTTGGTAAAATTCTCCCCCTCAATATGTGCATAGGATTTTTGAAATCATTTTTATCACATAGAGGCAAGAGTTCTTTTGAAGCACATCCACAATCACAAAATCTATTAAGAAAACCATTTGAAAACACAATCAAGGTACTTTATAATCTCTTTTAAAAAAACTTTTGTACCTCGATGGTTTTGCTCCCCCTCAATTTGTGCTTCAAGATTCGAAAGCGTTTAGCACATATGAGAGAGCAGCCTGCACAACTGAATCAAAACGATCAACTTATATCAAATTTCATTATTAAATCACAAATTCTCCCCCGATCAAAAATATCAAATCCTTTGAGATTTTGGATCCCAAGTGATTTAATTAGGTTTAGAAAACATGGGAGAAAATGTGGCCTTGTTTAAATACTCATCTGGTTTTTGGATAAATCCTCCTCCTCAACATGTGCATTGTGTATTTGAAATCGTTTGGCACATGGAGGCAGGAGTGCCTTTGAAGGACTAAAACCAATTCCATTAAAACAGATTTGAGATTTAAATCACGATCTCTCCCGCGATCAAAAATTTCAAACCATTTGAGATTTGTAATCCCAAAAGATTTAAATTATTTAGAAAATTTTAGGGGAAAGACGTGGCAAGATTTAATTCTGAAAGATGACAGATAGGAACAGATTTAAACATTAAAGATTGTTAGTGTCAGGTATGATAGTTTTTAAGAGATCTTTTAAGTAAAACAAAACAATTTCACAATCAAACAAGAACAGAAAGAATTTCATTTTGAAAGACCTTGATTCTAAAGAAAAAATCATACCATGACATAACATTAAATCTTTAGATCACCGCTTATATTGTACAAAGTGGAACTTTTTGTGAAGAAATATCGTTTGAAAATATTTTATTTTTAATCACTCTCCCCCTCAATCCATGACCGTAGTCGATAATTGAGTGACTCAAGTTTTGATAAAATGAAGACCGGTGATTTTCAAAATTTAGTCCAATATATTTTCAAAACAACATTTTTCCATTTTCAAAAACATTATTTTTCAAAGTTTTTAGAAAAATGGTATCATCACGATTATCCTGCACAAAGATATGTTAGGTGGTTGAGAAGCTTCTGTTGTTGCTGTAGGGCTTGGAAGAAAATCCGTCTGCATATGCAGTGAGACTTCTTCTTATGTTGCATTTTGAATGCCAACTGAGGTCCAATTTAAGCTCCGTTTCTTCAATCACTTAGAAGAAAACCATCTGCTGATGCAGTGAGACCTCTTACGTTGCATTTATGCCAACTCTCCATTGAAGTCCAATTAAGCTCCGTTTCTTCATTTGTCAACCCAAGATATCGTTACCCTTTCCTTGCGGCATCCAATCATGTTCATTTGTGGGATCCGGATCGGGAACATTCTTATATACCAATATACCTGCATATGTTAGTGAACACACATACAAATATATGGTGGTCGACAACACCCAAACAACAATCGACTAATAAAAGTCAATCCAACATATCAATCAGATCATGTAAGGTATGGGAATAATGTGTTTCTCAAACTCTAATCATCTAAACCTAACAATCATATCCTAGAAACCTAGTCCTTCAACATAGGCAATTATATTTTTTTCAGATAAGCACGTAGGATAAATAAGAAAGTCCGTTAGATGATATAAATTTGAAAACATTCTCCCCCTCAATCAATGACTTATTTTCTGAAAAGATTAAAAGCGCTGAAGTCACTGATTGATTTTTCAATTTTCACAAAAACTCTGAATCTGATAGATTTACAAGCAACTCATTTACCACCATTTTAGAAAACACCAAATATTTTTCTGAAGAATTTTAGACGGAAAAACATTTGTGTAGGAACAGCAGTCCTTCGACATACTTTCCTTGTTTTGTTTTAGGATAAGTGCACGAAATTTGAGAAAAACGTTTAAGCGTAGCACTTTCCTTCCTTTTAAGAGCGGGTTGCTATCTGAAATGATAGCAAGCCATAGTTTTAAGCACGGGTTACAGTCTGAAGTAACTGCAAGCCATTTTTTGAAGCCCGGGTTACAGTCTGAAATAACTGTAAGCCATATTTTGAGACATGTTTAGAAAAGAATATTTAGACCTCCTGCTCGAACTTCATCTATGGTCCCGTGCCATTATTGAATGACATTTCTAAGACCGTAGATGTTATCGATACCAGAAGACATGTCATAGAAAAACATATTTTTGGTATTTTTTGAAATTTTCTGATTTTTATGGGTTTTTGAAGGTTTTATAATTTTCTATTTTCTTTTGATGGTTTTATATTTTTCTATTTTCTTTTTGTTGGTTTTATAATTTTGTATTTTGTTTTCTGATAAATATATACAAGGATAGAATATATGATATAGTTAAAGAAGATGATGATACGAGTACCGAGATAAGGATATCGAGCAGCCCCGTTGTAGAAGATAGAAGTCATCATCCCTTAAACATTCACCACCAAAGCTTCCAGGGCTCCAGAATAGAAGATAGAACATGAGCCTTTGAGAAAGAGAGACTTTGGCAGCTTCCCCCCAAACCGAAAATCCTTTAGCTGAGCAGATTCAAAGCTTTCTTTCAAGCTTCTCTTAGCCAGGTGCACAAAGAAGCACACCATTATCATCGAACTTGCTGCTCCTTCTAAGAATAATCACCGTGATTCTTCGTTCGAGGTTATATCATCCAATAGAATACCAGCAACGTATCATCCCACACATAAAACAATCTTCTCAAATTCCTTTTCTACTGACGTCCGAAGCGATCCATTCCAAAAGGTGTCAAGAGACCACTTCCACCACGTAGTCGAATTGATGCAGTCAGTCTCTTAGGCTAGAGCTCACGAACCCGAATACACATATACCCGAAGACAAAGAAACTTATACCATCGAAGTAGCAGATTAAGTCCAATAGCCAAAGAATAACCCCGATGTATACTTTTCTCTCCCCCTGAAGAAAGTGTATGAAGCTCAAGAACCCGAAGTACCCGAATGCCCAAAGAGAGAATAACCGATAACATTAAAGAAGCATGCCGAATCACTGATTATCTCTGCGGGTGACAATCTCTGCGGATGTCAACACCGGAATAAGTGATTATATCTCTGAATCACTGATTAAGCCCTCAAGTAAAATAGCTGAGCATCCCCAATGTACACAATCTCTCTCCCCTGATGATTGTGATAACATCAAAATCATCACACACTTGTGTACCTCTTTCATCTTCAAAAACTAACTCTTCCATCTCTTCCCCCACATAGTTGGAATAAGAACACTAAACGCCTTGATGAGTAAAACCTTGAGTTTCTCTGCGGTCATGACATTTGTTTTCCCGGGATAACTTCAATCACTTAGAAGTATTAAGTCCATCAAGTTTACTCGCCATGAGTCAAACCTTGAGTTTCTCTGCGGTAATAACATTTGTCTTCCCGGGATATCTTCAATTACTTAGAAGTATTAAGTTCATCAAGTTTACTCGCGTTTAGATGCTTGTCTCCTTCCCCCTTGCTGGTTTTGATACTTCAGAATCAGCAACTCATTGTAAGCCCGTGTACTAGAAATCATTTGAGAAGAACACTTGTAATCTTGTAGGAATCAACTTGCTGAAGAATATGAGCAAGTCTAATTGGGGATTAAATTCGACATTTCACTCTCCCCCAATTAGTGCTCTCCCCTAAACCGACAATCTGTTTGATAAATACTCAGATTAAGAAGAAGTCTTCAGATAATCAAATGCAACGCATCTTTAGTCTTCTAACATGTAGCAGAAAATGTAGAACCGACTGTAGACTCGACCTTCTTCAAGATTGTCCAGTTGGGGAATAGATAGTTAACATCTTCGACTCACCAAAACACAAGAACATCACCAAAAAGCTTCCCAATTAACTTACATCTTGCAAATCCCCTTAATTAAGATCCCTCCCAATCAAACAAGAACAGAAAGATGTTCATCAAGAAAATCAGCAATCAGGCCGCAACGAACACACGAAATGGTAACACCAAGCAAACAATCACATCAAACAAGAACAGAAGGTTGTTCAGAATCATCATGTTGATGTGCACGTGAAGCATTAACCGGAAGTACTTTTGTCAATAAACTCATATCAGCTTGTGAAGATGTCAACAAACGGCTCTTAAGAAGGAACTCCATGTGAAGATTACCCGATAAGAAGAAGCTCGGTTCTTACATGAGTTTAGAGCCGTATGACCATTTAAATTCTCAAATAATAATCAACCATGCAGTAATTTCACACTTCTTCTCCCCCTCAAGAATTGCATACGGAGTTGCCATTCTTGATTAAATAAGTGAAAATCATCCGAATGTTCTATTCACACTTCTCTCCCGCAAAATAAGCACATGATGTCGCCATCTTCATTATAATCGAGCAAGTGGAATGAGAAAACAATCAGTGGTAGCCCGGTTCACTTGATGACTGAAGCGCATGGAAAAAGTATGAAGCATGTTGATGAGAATGGTCATAATAAGAAGATTTCTCTTCTTCAGAAGATAAAGCGCACTGACACGTACACTTTTCTTTTCTTTTGAGGAACGAGGCATGAACTGTTGTGTTCATACGTCATAAGAAGATTTCTCTTCTTTGTAAGATAAAGCGCACTGAAACGTACACTTTTCTTTTCTTTAGAGTACGAGGCCTGAACTGATGTGAACAGACGTCATAATCTCTCTCTTTTCTGCTCTCTTAGCAAAACATGCAATCATCCCCATTATGATTCTGTAGGCTCTTTGTTGTGACAACTGATGGAGAAAACCCAATATGATGAATTTGACTCTGAAGTAAGCTAACCTGAACTCGTGACTTAAACTTGCACATATGTAACAAAGAGCGGTGCCGAGAAATCATGCTCCATTGAATCTCTAAGTACTCTATACTCTTCAACCAACCAACCATCAAGTAATAGACGTACATCACCTCTTGAAAATCCACAATTGAATGTGACACTGAGCACTACAACGTAACTCCTTAAAGTGATAGTTATTTTGAGGTGATAAGAGCCCAATTCCCCCAAGTGGTAAAAGAAAAGGTAAAAGTCACCCAACAATAACTAGATTTCCAAGTCTTCGTTTTTAATAATAAGCTTGAACAAGGATCTTGAAGTATCTTCATCCAACCATCCCCGATACCTTCAGGTACTAAGTACACTCGCCCGTGATAATTCACTTCAACCTCAAATTAATAATACTGAATTAACGCCGTTGTCACATCTTCTAGTTAAATGCTCAATTCTAGCCTCCTTTGACGTTTTAAGTGAACTCTGATAATGGTTTCATCCTGACCATGGTTTAAAAGCACATAACCCCGTAAAACCTTGTAATAACCAAACTGCCATGACGAATATCCAAACACACATCCAATTTATGAAGTACACCCTTTTATCCCTTCTTCGAAACAGAACACGTAGCACCAACATCAAATAAGATCCCGAAGTACACTTTCCTTTCTCCAAGATGGTTCCATCAATACGGGATTTTACAATTCTATGGTTTAAACCGAGAAATAGGTTCTTTCGCGGGATTTTACAAAACCAAGAATAAACCGTAAGATAGATCCGGAAATGCACTTTACTTTTACCAGGATGTTTCCATTGTCACGGGATTTTACAAGTCTATGATTTAAACTGAGAAATAGATTCTTTTGCGGGATTTTACAAAATCAAGACAAAACCATAAACAATGTTAGCTTGAATGTGTTATGACAACTTTGGTTTCAGTGAATATCTGTTTTAGGGGAACATGCAGTGGTTCATCAATGGTTCATTATCCAACAATAGCAAAATCATCAATCATCCAATCAACACTTTGATAAACACATCATTCACGCATTCTGTCGGCTACTGTAGTGACCACATGGAGAAGTAAACCCGATATACCAAACTTGATCATGAAGTAGAATTCCCCAGATTTGTTACTTAAACTTGTACGAATCCTCGTGAAAAAGAAACGGTGTACCCAATGTACAAAACCTCTTGACATTCTCAACTGAGTGAGACACCGAAGTGATAGTTACGTTGTGGGTTAAGCGAGAAAGAATCACAACCGTAATTAAATGTCCAAGTCTTTATCACCCTCTATAAACGCCCAAACAAGTCATCTTCGCAGAATGTTTGAAAGAAAGAAGACGAAAATAAGTAAACGCGTCCGAAAAACCTCACTTTAAATCCAAATAAGACATGCCGAACAACAAACCCGTAGTCAACTTTGATTAATCATAAATTCAAGCCGTGACATAATATTATCTGTGAGAATGTATCCCCCAAAGTATCACCCCTCATACCACAACAACAATCATCATCATACCATCAATAATTCTTTACCCGAATGTAGAAAACTTCACAAACCATACTAAGTCAAGTATAATAAACTCCTTTTCCCTGGAGGTTAACCGTAACACATCAAAGTACACGTTTCTCCCCCATGATGGTTTCGAACTTTCGGAAGCATCATAATGTGTACGACCATTTGCACGAGAAGTTCTTGTCATAAGCAAACATCTTGAGAAAAAATCATGACTGACGCTGACGATTCTTAGAAAGATTTTGCTTTAGACTGTGAAGTATCATTGTCATTTTGTGGCGTCGAATATCTCATGGGAATTGTTGAAATTGAACCTCCTTTGATTCACCGGCTAATAATAATGACCACATATGGAGATAGCGTCACATCAATTTTGCATCAATGATACCGTACAAAAATTCCGTGATCATTTTTCAAATATTTTCTCAAGCCGTAAATTTATGTATCCCCGTGAAATTTATCCTACCAATAATACCACTCAATAGGCAAAATAATTAGAATTTATATCCAATATTTTTGTTTGAATAAAAATAGTTGGATAACAATTCGTTTTACAAATAATCCCACTCGATTGTCCATTTCACATTCACGGATAGAAGACCGCCCAGTAAACATTTTATCCATCATTCCAGACGAAATATCTCCAAATATTGACTACGAATATCATGAATGTTAAACAAATCTTAATAAATCCATAGTCAAATATTACTAAGAAACTATTTCTAAGATTACGGATAAAACACACATTAAAATTCATAGTCAAATATTACGGATAGAAGACAGCCCATGTGAATTGTGAAACAAAAAATGCACCAATCGGATAGAGATTAATCAAGCCCAGTCCAAATCCAACAAATCTGATCCAAATGCATCCCATACAAAGTTATAAGCAGTATTAAAACACTTCATTGCCCTAATATGTCTCACTTTTACTCTAACCTAATCTCACTCCAAAAAAAACGCCTCCATCACCACTGCCTCCCCAAAAACGCAGCACATCTCCTGAAATCTCTTCACTCACAAAATCAAAATCGAATAACTAACAACAACTACCTTTCCTTGGATTCAAAATACTCGAGTAATAATCTTAATTCTCGTTCTGTTTTTGATAAAAGGGGCCACAAATCCCAAGAAGAACATAAGAGGTTATTGCATCAAGATCTTTTATACAAGGTCTCGGGTAGGTTTTGTTTGATGTTATTATCGATTGTTAATTATGAAATTAGAGTCATATAACGAGACAAGAAGAGTGTCTAACAATCTTGTTAGATAACTGTTTCTTAAGTGTTTCGAATATTGATGAAGTTAATAGATCAGTGATGAGAGTTCAATTAAAAATCTTTGAAAGATAAAAGATTGAACATACTGAGATCCTTAGAAGTTAGATGATTGGAGTTAAGGTGAAGTTGTAGAGATTGAGAATGAATGGAGATGAGTTAGGATAGGTTTTGGATATGTTGGTTTTGGTCATGATTTAAGGACATCTTTTTCGATTATTTTTACTTAAAAATGGACTGATGATGGTATTTGAGCACTGAAGTCGTGGTGTTGTTGTTTGGTTTAGTCCTGGTGTGGTCACATGTTATTCTCCTTCATCATTTCTGTAAGTCAAGTAGCTAATTGAAGTCAAGTCGCTACCAAATTTTCAAATCAAGTCGCTAACCCTTTTACAAAGTAAGTCGCTACCTGTTTTTTCTCAAAGCAAGTCGCTACTGACTTTCAAAAAAATCAGTAAATCTCCAAGTCGCTACTGTAATAGATGTACAAGTCGCCACTTGTTAAATAACAAGTCGCTACCCAAAATTAAGAGCACAAGTCGCTAGTTAGATTCGATGAATCTGGACAATTTTTTTGACAAGTTGCTAACTTGAAAAATGACATTTTCTGATGAGTTTTCCGACAACTTTTTCCGACCACCTTCATAACAAACCCAGAAAACCAGCATATGAATATACCAACTTTCCCAGTTTGACCATTAATACAATACACGGATATGGTACAAGAAAGTCATAAAAATGATAAGAGATACGTATGGACAAAAACATGACAAAAAGCAGATATTGAAAAGAAGTTGAGACCATGACTTTTTAGACCAAATACCATAACACGGATACGGTTTTACCAGGAAAACATGTTTGACCACATATACATAAGATTGTTAAAACCAGTAGAACAACATGTGTAACTGTTTTACCAAAATTTTCGACCACAAAATAATACCACAAAAAAACAGTTTACAAACATGTATCAAAACCACAAAAAATCATCAAAACACAACAATCTTGGCTCTGTTACCATTTGTAGGATCGTTATATTTATTGTTTTGATGATTCGGGTGGTCTTGGATGATCAAAATACATGTTTACCATTTTAGAGGGAGAAAGTAGAGAGAGAGTGGGTGTTCTTGCTAGAGGTTTACACAAAGGAAAGATTAGATTAAAATGAAGCACCACCCTTTCCATGGATGGAAGGGGTATTTATACTTACAGACTCAACGACCTCCTATCGGCCTGTGGATCAGGCATACAGTGGGTAAAGACCCGTCCTTCCTCCACGGTGTTGCACTACGCTAAACTACGCTACAAACTAACTAATTAACTACTAAATAACGTAAATAACGATATGTCTACGAGCTAACTTGTGCTAGATAATATTAGGGGTGACCGACTCTTCACTATGGAATTTTCTAATTCCTAACATTTATGACATTCATGATTATTTGCAAACTATATGTTTATCTGAACTGAATGTTTAGTCATACGAAGTAACAGTTTTGCCATACTTAGAATTTCTATATCATAATCATTGGACTAGCGGTCTTGGTATATTCATTGGACTAGCGGTCTTGGTATAATCATTGGACTAGCGGTCTTGGTATAATCATTGGAACTAGCGGTCTTGGTATAATCATTGAACTAGCGGTCTTGGTATAATTATGAACTAATGGTCTTGGAAATATTTGACACAACACTCATATGTGTTATATCAATTGAATATTGAAACATTAAGTAATGTACTAATATGTGAATTCATTTGACATCATGGGCTTGAACATAAACTATTCACATTTTGGCAATGGGTTGTAAAGACACAGGTTGCAAGTTTTGTATGGGCGGTACTTGGAACTGAGTGGATTTACAATGCCTTTGCTGCATGAATATTCTTTAAAGGCTTTACATTTCAACACAAACTCTATGAACTCACTCAATCTTTGTGTTGACACTTTTTAGCATGTTTTATCTCAGGTATCTAAGGCATTCACTACATGGCATGCATTTGGACATATCATAGAGTCGTGGTGACGACGCGTCACACATGGGATTTATACACTTTAAAAACATCGTTTGGCTTGTATCAAATTTATTTCCATACATATTGATTTTCATTTGGGACCTATACTTTGTAAACTCTGATTGTTTTAATAAATCAAACGATGTGTTTTCCAAACGACACTTTAGGTCGTTCAATATAACTGTGATTGTGGTGCTATGACAGTCATCCCCCAGGAATTCCATTCCACTGCAAAACATGTAATTTGGGGGTGTGACAGATTGGCATAAGAGCTTCGGTTATAGAGAACTAGGTTGCATAATTGATCCTAGACTATAACTACATCGTCATAGCATCTCATCATATCATTATAAGTGCATACTCATTATACATGCGGGTTTATGACTTAACACCAAATATCATATGAGTCGATTAGTCCAAGCATTGCATAGTTACTCCTAAGTTATACATAGCCTGATCACCTATGTCTAATTCAGGAAGAATCATGCAATGAAGGGAGTAGTAGGCTTATATGTGTAAGCAATT
This sequence comes from Chrysanthemum seticuspe, assembly GCA_019973895.1. Taxonomy (NCBI): domain Eukaryota; kingdom Viridiplantae; phylum Streptophyta; class Magnoliopsida; order Asterales; family Asteraceae; genus Chrysanthemum; species Chrysanthemum seticuspe. Next base: position 122,714,504 of record BPTQ01000008.1, read on the forward strand.
CTATGACCGAGCCAAATTTTCAAAAGACCCGTTACTCAAACCGATTTAGCCTAATCTCATGACAGTTCTTGTTTGATGAGTTGTGAGATTAAGTAAAAATCGGTTACCTAAAAGTCTTTTGAGGATTTTGCTCGAGAATGGGAAAGTTTGCCACATCAAACCCAAAACCGGAGAGACCAACACGAACTGAATTCAGGGACTGAATTCCTTTTTGGGTGGGCGAATGTGACAACTCGTAATTTCAGGGCATTTCATATAGCCTTGATTTAGTCTACACATCATTAGTAACATCATTTCATATCAATTTATGCATGGGTTTTGCATTTTACATTAAACGTATAATTTCTTATTAAATAAACGCTATCGCGTAATTAATTATTTTGAACATTTGATCCGATACTTCCGAAAATTTTCCCGATATATTTTTATACTCATATTAAGATTATAAAAATAATATTATGAGTTTACCCGGTGTTTTAAAATTTATTTTTAGCTAACGCTACCCTAAAAGCTCAAATATTTACACAAGTTATCATTTATCCCTAAGTAATTATACATTTACAGTACATATAAATGTTTATAAAAATAAAAAAATGCACACTACTAATGAGTATCACCCTTGTGTCGACACAAGAGGTGACTCACATTCATTCTTGCTAAATATCTTCTAATTTATATGATATTATACTCCAACTCATTCATATCTTCACATACTTACTCATAACTTAAAGTGTATATTTTAAAAAGGCTATCTTCTTCCTGTTGCCATAGAAACCGGCCACCATTAAAAACAAGAAGGAGATCACAAATTTTTTCAAGACAAGTTAATTCACAATCTAGTTACACTCTTAGTTAAGGTTTTGAAATAAAAACCTAGGGTGTTTAGGATTAACCTTTGTTCACTTCACCTCATCAAGTAACTAGTAAGCATTTCATGTTCATATTCATCTTTCATATTCATATTATGTCCATTTCATCATATTTAAGAAAAACATGCAAGTCATATTGATGTTTATACCACTTTTTATTGTTTTTAAGTGTTATATATATATTTATCATCCTATAATTACTCCTTGAAACATATTACTTTTGGTGATGTCTAGGAACCCATGACACCCTAAGAAGGTGTATGGTAGGATTAGAATAGCTTCGGAGTTGTTTTGAATTGGTTAGAATAAGTTTTACGCGAGAAAAATCCATTTCGACAACAAATTATAAGGGTCTGATCATTTCTGTGAATTCTGGAAATTTCAACAGTTTTCAAAAATTTTTGGGCTAGATATTTGGAAAATATACTTTAAAACGAAAACGTGGCCATTTGAACGGGTTAAAACGGAGTTATAACGAAGAAGTTATGCTATTTTTAAGTTTAACGACGAAAACTATTTGTTTCAGAAAATTCAGCGTGTATTCTCAACTTTTTACGAGTAAAAAATGAGTCTTAAGCGTTATAAATTGTGTCGACTTATCAAAAATATATTAGTATACTTTGACACGAAGCTAAGGACATATAAAATGTATAAAACGGACTTGTAACGATTAAATTACACGCGTTTAAATAAAGTTGCCGTAACTATATTATATAAGCAAAACTAATATATTTCTATTAGACAAACAATACAGCCGCGAATGACCATGTTGAGGGTCGTTTTTAACATTGATGGAATAATTTTTAGAAAAAGATGTCTTCTAGTAAAAGTAAGTTCACCTAGCCTATTTTTCAAAATGATTAACCGTTCGTCAAACGGAGTTGTAACGAATAAAATACGGTCACTCAATCTTTGCCGAAAACCACCCTTAAACAATATTTTGGACACAAGTACCAAACTTTACCTATATTTTTCTCCATGATCGAGACCTCTACGATAAAAACTTAAATGCTAAAACTTTGAGATAATGATACAAGCTTTCCAAAACCGTTGAGTTTGTTTCCTAACACTCGATGTGCACCATTTTACGACTAGCTTTTCAAGGCCATTTAGTGACTTTCATGAATTATCAAATGACATTGTTTTACGACGAAAAGCTATAATTTCTTGATAAATCATTAAACAACTATCGTAGGAGGTCGTTTCAACGTAAATACTTGTAAAGTATTTTATAATATCACGAGATGTCATAAACATATATTTCAACGATAAACATTATTTTCAAATGTACAAGTGGTATGGATATCATATGAGTTTGCATGCACGACATTGTTTCATGATTTACATTAGAACATATCATTCATAATAGGTCGCGGTTAGAGATTGCGTCGCATTTCAGTGTATCCACTTTTGTCATCATTATAATTGCATCAGGTGAGTTCCATAGCCCCATTTTCAATTGTTTTAATGCTTTTATTAAACTCTTTGGGGGAGATACATGCTCAACAACTTTTATGACATTCATGATTATTTGCAAACTATATGTTTATCTGAACTGAATGTTTAGTCATACGAAGTAACAGTTTTGCCATACTTAGAATTTCTATATCATAATCATTGGACTAGCGGTCTTGGTATATTCATTGGACTAGCGGTCTTGGTATAATCATTGGACTAGCGGTCTTGGTATAATCATTGGAACTAGCGGTCTTGGTATAATCATTGAACTAGCGGTCTTGGTATAATCATGAACTAATGGTCTTGGAATTATTTGACACAACACTCATATGTGTTATATCAATTGAATATTGAAACATTAAGTAATGTACTAATATGTGAATTCATTTGACATAATGGGCTTGAACATAAACTATACACATTTTGGCAATGGGTTGTAAACACTCAGGTTGCAAGTTTTGTATGGGCGAAACTTGGAACTGAGTGGATTTACAATGCCTTTGCTGCATGAATATTCTTTAAAGGCTTTACATTTCAACACAAACTCTATGAACTCACTCAACCTTTGTGTTGACACTTTTTAGCATGTTTTATCTCAGGTATCTAAGGCATTCACTACATGGCATGCATTTGGACATATCATAGAGTCGTGGTGACGACGCGTCACACATGGGATTTATGCACTTTAAAAACATCGTTTGGCTTGTATCAAATTTATTTCCGTACATATTGATTTTCATTTGGGACCTATACTTTGTAAACTCTGATTGTTTTAATAAATCAAACGATGTGTTTTCCAAACGACACTTTAGGTCGTTCAATATAACTGTGATTGTGGTGCTATGACAGTCATCCCCCAGGAATTCCATTCCGCTGCAAAACAGGTAATTTGGGGGTGTGACAGTTCAGTGTAGCATACATTATCATTGTTGTCCACAGCATCATACAGCTTAAGTACTTCCGAAATGACTGGGTCAGTAGTGTAAGACATAATGTTGTAATATACACGGGATTTTAAAAGTCTATGATTTAAACCGAGAAATAGATTCTTTCGCGGGATTTTACAAAATCAAGAAGAAACCGTGATACAATGATCAATAGAACGTGTTAAGATAACTGATGGACCAATGCAATGATAGAGGATTATGTGTTAGGAGTGATGATTGTTTGAAGGATTAGCTGAAGTGTTATTTGGTTGTGAATTGGTTTTGTTAATGCACCTTTTTACGGTGAAATTTAGGTCTAAAAACTTAAAAGCTTCAATAACTTCTGTTCGGAGTGGATTAGTTCATTTGGCGTGCCATTCTCCTCGTTCTCACGGTCGTTTTGATTGGTAGAACGCTGAAAACGGAGTTACGGTTCAAAAGTTATGGTCTTTTGAAGTTTTGTCGGGAAAAGTCAACAAGTCGCTAGTAAGACAAGTCGCTAGAGTGACAAGTCGCTAGAGTGACAAGTCGCTAGGAAGAAAAACTTAAACACAACCCTTTTCAATCCAAAACAAACCCAACCACAGTGATTCAAGCTTTTCAAATCAAAACCCAAGCACTTACAATGATTCTAAACACAAAAGTACACTCAAAATTCAAACTTTAACACAAGAAATGATCCAAATGATGCAAAAACCAGTAAACCTTTCCAAACCCAAAAACCATATAAAACCACTAGAAATCCAAGGACATGTAAGAGAGATGATCAAACCATGGCTCTTGATACCATTTGTAACATATTGGATTTCACAAACACATCATATCATAACATAAATGGGGCGTATGGTTTAAGAGTTTAGAGAGAGAAAGTAGAATGGGAGCCTTTATAGAGAGAGAAAGTAAATAAAAGAGAAACGGTTAGATTAGAATGAAAGGTCCAACCCTCTACCTTGGGAGGTAGAGGGTGTAACACCCCAACCCGACAAGGGTAAAGATATCACAAATACAGTTTCATATCAGAACTTTAAGTACTACACAAAAGCGGAAGTCTTTACAAAATTTTCAAAAGAGAACATAAATAACTTAATAACCAAAATAATTCCAAGATCTCTATGGTCAAATCTTTGCTCTCAGCTCTACTCTCAAACCCAGATTAGCTATCCCAAAAGCTCATCTTGAAATACCTAAAATACCTGCCGCAGGAAAAGAAAATGCGGCTGAGCTTACAAAGCCCAGTGAACAGATATAACTAAACAAAACTAAACAAAACAAATATACAAATAACGAAATCACAATGGAATGGGAATCATGAATCATTGAAGATTTTGCGGAAACACACATACCCAGAAATCCAGAAGAAACACACAACGATTAACAACAAACACATTACATCTTGAGGACACAGACGGAGACACATCAAATAACCAAGCACATAATAAATCAGCAAGTAGAGTGCATATAATCCAAACGAAAAATCTAAAGACTAACGGAAACTATTTCCAGAAAATAAACATGGCATTCATACAAATCAATTAATCTAAAATCAACACTCTTAATCAAATTTTGCAGCAGCGGATATAACAGTCAAATCATGGCAGTCACACATGCAAATAGAAAACATAGTAGACAAACTATATGTTGAAAACTCTCAGACCTTGACAGATCTTTAGCACTCGTGGATTGTTAGTGTTGCCTATGTAATCATAAGCAAACTAATAGACAGTCTCTAACACTTGTATTCTATAGCGGAAAGTAAACACAAGTTGTTATAACTAAGAACACTTAGATCCTCTATGGATCATTTTATTCACTGAAACTCTATGTTTCAATTGAGTTATCTATTACAAACTATTTGGTTCCTTTTATAAACAAGGAACCCTAATCTCTTACTACTCAATCGACTAAACATGTTTGCATGCATTTAATGACTAAAACATTAAACAAATATAGAGTAGTCTAATAATACTGCACATGCAACCTTGGGCCGTTCAAAGATAATAATGAGTGAGCATTTAATTCATATGCGCATGCTGATCCTAGTCAGCTTATGCCCTTCAGTAGTAACACGGCAATGCTTGTACTCTTCAGTAGAATCACCTCTTCAGCAGATTCTGCTTCTCCTTCAGCAGAATCCATCGGCAGTATTGACAGCAGAAATCCTACTTCACATAATTCCCAACAATCATAACAATTTCCGGATTCCAAGCATACAAAACTTATACGTAACAGATATCGACGAAAACCTCACTGTTAGGTACATAAATTTCAAACGAACATGGGGAGTGTCAGATAACAGATACAAGTCAAAGTCCATTCACGCATCAACCACAAGCATTTCCCCAGACGTCATATAATTTCAATAAGTTCAAATTATATGATCTCGGTATTATCACGTTGATCAGGCGTCATAATACTTGCATCACATAACAAGTTCTTATTGTCATCATATTCTGTCCCGGGTCATGGCAAACCACATAACCAGAATCACAACAAACATATCACATACAGATAGCAAGCAACATACTATAACAGACCAGATTCACATGAGCATACCATCATGATGGTCATACTTTATTTCAAGTTGTGATTAAGCCACATCATTAAGAAAACAAATAGCAGACGAAACTTATGAGGACTAACGGAAACTTAACGAATCTATCAGAAAGAAACAACAAACAGAAACTATACTTTCAAAATTTTGCTTTATTCTCATTAATCAAACAAATTGCAGAATTGTCATAAGATGAACTTCCAAAACAAAACTTAATAATCAAAGATTCAGTCATCTAAATGAAAACAAAAGGACCTAAACTCAAAATCCAATGTCAGAAATTTCTCATAAAGAGGACAACTAGTCAGGAGCGCACATTTCTATTCTTGTATCGGATTAAACCTACTAGTAGCCGTAGATTCTAAATCCGAGTCCACCTCGTATTCTTCCTCATGTTCTTCTTCTTCCTCTTCTTCCTCACTTATCCATCCGTTCCTATTTCCTTCGCGCTGCGGTAATAAGCGACTAGCAAAGTCACTTCTCTGATTCCTCTCTTCTTCTTCCGGCACACGATCTACAAAAGCATACAAATCGCGACTCCTAGTCCAACCTACTCCTCTATCTTCAAAGAACTCGGGACATCTATCATGATACCTAGTGGTGAAACCTTGGTTGTCAACGACTTTAGTTTCATACTCCTCTACTACTTTTCCGTCTACGTTCTTTAAGGTCAGTTTCTCCTCAATTGTGCATGGCCACATACTAGCCGGAACTCGTATCCTCTTGTTGGTCCGCTTCACTCTACCAATCCTCTTGCAACCTTTAGCAATAACAACGGTCCACCTCATCCTCTCCTAGGTTGCCTAGCTGGTCCTTGTTTACTCCTATTAGGTGAACTAGAACGACGAGGGATAACCATCTAAAAGAATAACCAACTATTAGCAAAATCTAAGTACGATAGTGGACGCAAAGAAAATACGCAGAAGGGAAAATCCTAAATTTACCCAATCCTCACAGGTCATAGCCTAAGCTTTAAGGGTCCTAAAACCTAGAGCTCTGATACCATAATTTTAACACCCCAACCCGACAAGGGTAAAGATATCACAAATACAATTTCATATCAGAACTTTAAGTACTACACAAAAGCGGAAGTCTTTACAAAATTTTCAAAAGAGAACATAAATAACTTAATAACCAAAATAATTCCAAGATCTCTATGGTCAAATCTTTGCTCTCAGCTCTACTCTCAAACCCAGATTAGCTATCCCAAAAGCTCATCATGAAATACCTAAAAAACCTGCCGCAGGAAAAGAAAATGCGGCTGAGCTTACAAAGCCCAGTGAACAGATATAACTAAACAAAACAAATATACAAATAACGAAATCACAACGGAATGGGAATCATGAATCATTGAAGATTTTGCGGAAACACACATACCCAGAAATCCGGAAGAAACACACAACGATTAACAACAAACACATTACATCTTGAGGACACAGACGGAGACACATCAAATAACCAAGCACATATCAAATCAGCAAGTAGAGTGCATATAATCCAAACGAAAAATCTAAAGACTAACGGAAACTATTTCCAGAAAATAAACATGGCATTCATACAAATCAATTAATCTAAAATCAACACTCTTAATCAAATTTTGCAGCAGCGGATATAACAGTCAAATCATGGCAGTCACACATGCAAATAGAAAACATAGTAGACAAACTATAACTAAATAGACCAATCAAAACATAGCATAGCCATTCGCAATTATCAGAACGGATATCATAACTAAACCAGTTCTCAGATCAAATCTTAACATCAGCAGAGTTTTAACATAGCAGATCAAACATAAGCAGATAAATACCTAACGTATAGACAAAGTTCACCAGATTAACTGAACAATCACACTTACTAAACTTTCAGGATACTTAATTTCATACTAGCACATTTACATAACAGATCAACGAATTTCACATACGATAAACTAACATAACATCAGATGACAACATACGAATCATATTCAAACACATTAACATTTCCTAACATAATAGACGGTAGTCACATAATCATACAAAAGCATAAACACATATAATAACATATAATAAGCCTAGCACATAATCATAAACACTTGAACATACCAAACAAAATCAGAATACTTAACATAAAAAATAACAGATAAAGATTTAGTTAACATCCACGAGCCCAGAACATATCATATCGGAACATCATACTTAATCAGAATTAATCTCAGAAAATAATTTGGAGTAGCTAGCTCCCAGAGTTTTGTGAAGACGCGTATTGCACACGACATCATTCACCAGACAAATCATATCGGATAACAGATCAGATCTAGGATGCATCCATACGCCCCAATAGACGGATAGTGGCCATACTATCAATAAACAGATAACGGAAAGGGACGTGGCAGAACATCACTCTACTGCCCTAGAGTCATGTCAGAGGTGCATCACTGACACGGACATGGAACCCCCATGACTAGTGAAATATTGGCTCGGGTGTCAAACTAACTTAGGTCAAACAGATTGTCATAAATGACACATATCATAATCAAACACAAAGTTCAACAGAACATATCAGATAATTCATATCATAAGGTTCATGTTCAAAGGTTCAGAAGTCAGAAGTTTATGTCGTAGTCACATGTCATACTTTCATAATCAGAATTTCATAACCAAATGTTTACAATTCAGAAGTTCATAATCAAATATAGCAAGGTTCAACAATTATGCATATCAAAGTCTTTCTAACATAACGTTCAAATCAGATATTGCATGATTCAATAAAACAGGTGTTTCAAACAAGCAATAGATCAAACAATCAGAAAGGGTTCATAGAAATGGCATAGGAAACCCTAATAATTGAAATAGGAAAGCTAACGAAAAGAAAACGTCATAAGAAACCTTTACTGAAAAGGTCAGAATATCTGTACCTTAAAGCAAATGAGAGAAAAGCAAACGAACGAGTGAATCACGAAGATATAACGTCGCGTCTCCTTCAACGAATCTACACGGATTATGATTTATTTAATACTTATTAGTATCATTAAAGTTATAACGGATTCATCGCATTAACATTCTTAGAGTTGTGAGTATATCCTTATTCTTAGTGACGGACGGAAATTACGACATTTTTAGAGTATTAATTATTAATTAGCCAGACCTATGGGTTGCAAGTGACAAACAGTAAACTTAAGGGTTTAATATGACAAATATCTTATTTGAGGACTTATATGGTCATCATTCAAAGTATAGGGTTTACAAATGTCAAGAACGGATTTTAGGACTCTTTTTCAAATTAGTTTACACAAGCCTTTATGCTTTACATGATTAACCACGACTCACATGTAACATTTATTCGAACGCAACCTAAATGAGACCATGCATACAGTACTTTCAATTCATGACACTTAGTTCCTTACATAAAATCATAACTCATGCATGTCTACATCACGCTTAGTACTAGCTCATTATACTCTTTATTAGTTATTAATGACTCCAAGACTTACCATTCTCACATGAAATAACGAATTTACACCCCTAGATTTTAACCCTAACCGACTTCCTATTTATGTTTCTAGGGTTTTTCCCAATCTTTTAAATACCACATTAATACGCATTAAATTGACATGTTACAGATTTTAATGACTCATCACTTTGACCTAGAACTTGTGAAAAATAAACGGAAGTTGAACAAAGCTCATGCATGCCTTTACACAATTAACTCACACATGTCGACCCTTTTACCCTACGTTAACAAGACCAAAATCCTTTTCTTCCTCCCTTGTTTCAACATATACGCCACTCATGCAAATCCCAACTTAATACACGTGTTTCCCGACTCACCAACAAATCGACACCCACACACACACATATACATTTAATCATTCTTAAGTCAACCCAAGCTCACATATATTTTCACAATGCATGCAAATCGACACAAACCTTCTTAACGCAAAAATCAAAGTTTCATGATTCACATTTATTCCCGTTTAACTTATAACTACACAACTTATGACCTAACCATGCGTTAACTCATACATGTATAATATATGTTTATGATTTCATGTGACCATACCCAAGTTACTTGCTAACCGATTTAAACACACATCGACACACACATATACATAGTTTCGGAAAAAGACATGAACACCTAATATGTACACACGACAAGCTCACATGCTTCACAACTTACGCATGACTCACGGTTTATTATTCATAAGGTTCGGTTATCTCGTATTGCTCGACTCACAGTTTTAAGGACTTTACGTTTGCATGTTTTACAAATAATTAACCGATTCGTATATATGCTTGTTCGATTCACGTGGCTCGGCATAGTTATGGTCCGATTCATACTTCACAACTTAAAAGGTCTTACGTTTGCATGTAACATAAGTGAGACGAGGGAAGAATGTGGTTATACCTTGGCAAGGTTTTCGATTCAAGCACACCGAACCCAAGAGTAGCAGCGATCGGTAGAAAAGAAAAAGGGAGAAAGATTGTGCCGTGACTTTGTGTAGACTAGGGTTCCAATTCCATGTATTGTGTTTGTATTTATATTGTATATGTATACCCGATCGGGTCTAGGGCTTGGGGTGGCTTGGTTCTCGGCTCAAAGCCCAACCGGCTCACAAACAAATCTCGGCCCAACATGAGGGTTGGCTACCGATCGGATCACAAACAAAAGAAAAACGAGGCCCAAACTTATGTTCCGTGACTTATATTCTTTTGTCGTACTAATGTCGTTAATATATATACACGTTAGGTTTTTCAAATAAAATATAAGTTAGGTTTTTAGATTCGTTAAATGAATTTTTTTATATTTTACGTGTTTTAAAATTTTGATCTCAAGGGTAAAATAGTCTTATTATGCGTTTATATTTTTAGGGTTTTACAGAGGGTATTTATATATACATACTAAACGTCCTCCTTCGGACTGTGGATCAGGCGTACAGTGGGTAAAGACCCGTCCGTCCTCCACGGTGTTGCTAAAACTAATAACTAACTAAATAACTAGTAAATAACGTAATGTCTACGAGCTAACATATGCTAGACTAGAGTTGCGGTGACCGACTCTTCACTATGTATTTTCCAATTCCTAACACCTTTTGCTAGTGACGCAGTCTGTTGGGTTTTTGGTTCCTTGGATCAAGAATTATTCTAAGTGTTGGAACCACGAACAGAGTTGATGAAACCACGAATAGAAGAATGGATCCACTGCTGATGATAAACTGCGGCTAGTAGTATTGTGTAACCACGGATATTGTAATATAACCACTGCTAGTCTTGTATAGTCGGTTTAGTATTATGTATTAGATAAATATGGAAAAGATATTTATCTTGTAGGTTACGTATTGTATTATGTAAAGGACTCCTTAGCCTATAAAAGGAGGTCCTAGGTTAGATTAGATATACGTATGTTTTATATCTAAGGTCGATACACTTGAAGGTTGTAAAACCCTAATACTGGTTAGAGTATTCATATTAATAATAATATTGAGGTGTTGAATGTTCATTGTTCTTCTTCTTAAGATTAAGTATTAAATTCCGCGTGATACTTAATAAGTCTTTGTTTAAGTCAGTTTCTATATTAGATCGTTTGCTCAACTGGGATCATCAAGTGGTATCAGAGCTTGTGATCTAGAAACTGTAACCAAGAAGAAGTTTAGTTAAGTTCTATTCAAGAAAGCTAAGATGTCTGATGAAACTCACATGGTAACTGCATCAAAGGTGCCCATGCTCAAGCATGGTGAGTATCAAATCTGGAGAATGCAAATGAGGCAATACATTCGTATGATTGATTATGCCATCTGGGATGTTGTTGAAAAAGGTGATACTCTTCTTAAGAAAGGTGATGATGGTAAAGAGATTTCTATTGTTAGTGAAGTCGACAAGGCTAAAAGGAAACTGGAGATTAAAGCTCATAGTATTCTCTCTATGGGAATACCTAATGAGTATGCTTTGGACTTTGAAAGATATGTAGGATCGTATATTTATTGTGTTCGATGATTCGGGTGGTCTTGGATGATCAAAATACATGTTAGCCATTAGAGAGAGAAAGTTAGAGAGTTGGGTGTTTTCTTGGTAGAGAGTTGGTTTACAAATTATGGAATATTAGATTGAAAAGCACCACCCCTTCCATGGATGGAAGGGGTATTTATAGTTACAGAATACACGACCTCCTATCGGCCTGTGGATCAGGGATACAGTGGGTAAAGACCCGTCCTTCCTCCACGGTGTTGCACTATACTAAACTAGACTAATAACTAACTAATAAAACATTAAATAACGTAAACGACGACAAATCTACGAGCTAACATATGCTAGACCATTATTGGGGTGACCGACTCTTTAACATGGAATTTTCTAATTCCTAACAATCTCCCCCTAAGGGAGGTCACCCCATGAAATACATTTTTGCTTCCTAGCATTCTATCTTTGACTTCGTTCTGGAGCTCGTAGACTTGAATTCTTCAATTTCTACAATCTTTGTGCTTTTGTAGCGATTCTTCAAAGTCCGCATTGATTTGTACTTTTAGTGGAGGCCTTTAACTGATCCACATCTTTGATGATCTTCGAGCTTTCTTTGAGATCATCAGCCACAGTAAATCTCTGGATCACCCTTTATTGTGTTGCCATCATGTGAAGTTGTGACTTTTGGACCGACATGCTCACACTTTTGAATCATGACATCTTTCCATCAGAGTAGCGGAAGCTTTACTAGTTCATGATATTTGCAGCATCAAAGCATAAGCATAGTATGAAATATCAGAGCCAGGTTATGAAGATATGCACCAGTCATGATTTCTTCAAATTAAGTGTGGATGCTGTGAGCATGCGGCTTTGGATTGACTCCTCAATTCTGATCAGCTGCAACTGTCCAAATGTACCTGCAAACAACAGTTAGCAATAAACACACACGAAAGTGTCTTTGATCACTTTCACTGAATTGAGGTACACGGCCCACGGTTCCCCGTTGATCAGTATAAATACTGCCTGTGATCAGGTAGGATTCCTAAGAATCTCCTTGACAGGGTTTCGCAGCTGTTCTAGCTGTTCTCAAACCGGAACGTCTCAAAGAAGACAACACGGAGTGAGTGAACCAGCGAATTGAGATTCACTGATTGATGAAAAATTGATTTGAAAACAATCGCGTATTGCTTAGAATAAAGAGTTTTGCAATACGACGAAGGTTTTATGAGAAATATCAATTTTCAATCAAAACACTTTTTGTATTTGAAAATAGTACACAATCGACGTGCTAGCGAAAAGAAGAGATTCGCACATCGAACGGTTTTTCTAAAAGTATTTTTTCAATCAGAGATACTTTTTGAATTTGAAATGAATACACATTCGACGTGCTAGAGAAAAGAAGGTTTGCACATCGAATGGTTTTTCCAAAAGTATTCGTCAATTCCATTCCTGGACCAAGGTTGATTCAAGAATGAATCTCCCCATCGTTTCTATCCAGTTGTCACAAGCTTGATCTTACGAGAAGATCTCACATGTCACCCACCAAGAGCTTATTTGATGTTGGCTCTAGAAGGATTTCCATCTTCATTGTGAATATTTTTACATATCACTCGGATGTTCTGGCAATACCACAAGGATAATGCGTAGGACTCTTAATATATACTTACTTTCCACATTGTGTGAAAAAGCAAGTCTTCAAGAATTTAGTGTCCTAACGAGATATTGTGGATGATCTCTTGGCTCTAGACTCAATAGTGCACATTTGGTTCCTGTGTCGGAGACTAGGGAGAGGGTCTCCTTCTTCAATATCAACAATCTCTAAGAGAAAGTCGATAGATTATGTCGGTTCCCCGTGAGAATGAAACAAGCCCTTTTAAGAGGAACTTGAGTAGCTTGGGAAGTTTAGTGCAGTGCGTCACTGGGTCCATGACGTCTTGTCTTCAATACCAGTGTTACCTTAGTAACAACCAGTAGCATGTGTATTGAACCCGGTTTCTGCCCTAAGGTTGAATTGATGGAGGGCTATTTCTTTTCACCCTTTTTCACATTCAGTTCTTTTTCATTCTTCAACCCCTTCAGTGCTTACCGAGACTTCATAACTAGAACCTTGTTGGGTTTACTCCAGTACTAGCTCTGTCTCAGTCCGCACTCTTCCCGTATCTCACTTTTCTCCTTTTTTCAATATACCTAAGGACTCTACACTATCTAGTGGATTGTCCCTGGGTAGATCCCTCCGATTCTGGCGGATCGTGGGAACTAATACCTAACCTAACCATCCTTATAACACCATGCATAAAGTAAATTGGTCGGTCTTTTGGTACAGTTCATTCTTCCTTAAAACCAATTGAAAAATCATTTGGAAAAACAATCAAGGTACTTGTGATACGAGATCAAAGCATTTTGTACCTTAATAGTTTTGATCATTTAGAAAACCTCCCCTCAACATGTGCGTATGATTTAGAAATTGTTTAGCACAAGGAGGCAAGAGGACTTTGAAATATTTTCTTTGATCACAATTTTCATACGAAAAAGCCATTTGATTTTCATGGTAAAATTCTCCCCCTCAATATGTGCATAGGATATTTGAAATCATTTTTATCACATAGAGGCAAGAGTTCTTTTGAAGCACATCCACGATTACAAAAGCCATTTAAGAAACCATTTGAAAACTCAATCAAGGTACATTATGTTAAAACATAAAAGCTTTTGTACCTCGATAGTTATGCTCTTCCTCAAAATGTGCTTCGAGATTCGAAAGCGTTTAGCACATATGAGAGAGCAGCGTGCACAATTAAATCAAAACGATCACCTTTTATCAAATTTCATTATTAAATCACAAATTCTCCCCCGATCAAAAATATCAAACCCTTTGAGATTTTGGATCCCAAGTGATTTAATAAGGTTTAGAAAACATGGGAGAAAATGTGGCCTTGTTTAAATACTCATCTGGTTTTTGGATAAATCCTCCTCCTCAACCTGTGCATTATGTATATTGAAATCGTTTGGCACATGGAGACAGGAGTGCCTTTAAAGGACTAAAAACCAATTCCATTTAAAACAGATTTGAGATTTAAATCACGATCTCTACCCCGATCAGAAATATCAAACCATTTGAGATTTGTGATCCCAACTGATTTAAATCATTTAGAAAAATTTGGGGAAAGACGTGGCAAGATTCAATTTTGAAAGATGACAGAAAAGGACCATTTTAAGACATTAAAGATTGTTAGTGTCAGGTATGATAGTTTTTAAGAGATCTTTTAAGTAAAACAAAACAATTTCACAATCAAACAAGAACAGAAAAAATTTCATTTTGAAAGACCTTGATTCTAAAGAACAAATCATACCATGACATAACATTAAATCTTTAGATCACCACTTTTTAACGTACAAACGGACTTTTATGAATAGATATTGTTTGAAAATATTAAATTTAAATCACTCTCCCCCTCAATCCATGACATAAGTCAATAATTGAGTGACTTAGGTTTTGATAAAAAGAAGTCCGGTGATTTTCAGAATTTAGTTCAATTAATTTTCAAAACAATATTTTTCCATTTTCAAAACAATTTAATCAAATTATTCAAAATTGTTTAAAAATGGTATCCTGCACAAAGATAAGTTAGGTGGTTGAGAAGCTTCCGTTGTTGTTGTTGCTGTAGGGTTTGGAAGAAAACCGTCTGCTGATGCAGTGAGACTTCTTCTTACGTTGCATTTTGAATGCCAACTGAGGTCCAATTAAGCTCCGTTTCTTCAATCACATAGAAGAAAACCATCTGCTGATGCAGTGAGACCTCTTACGTTGCATTTATGCCAACTCTCCATTGAAGTCCAATTAAGCTCCGTTTCTTCATTTGTCAACCCAAGAAATAGTTACCCTTTCCTTTCGGCATCCAATCATCTTCAATTGTGGGATCCGGATCGGGAACATTCTTATAACCAATATACCTGCATACGTTAGTGAACACACATACAGATATATGGTGGTCGACATCACCCAAACAACAATCGACTAATAAAAGTCAATGTAACATATCAATCAGATCATATAAATGTATGGGGTTTATGTGTTAATCAAACTCTAATCATCTAAACCTAACAATCATATCCTAAATTCCTAGTCCTTCGACACAGGCAAATATCATTTTTAATTAAGCACGTAGGATAATTAAGAAAGCTCGTTAGATGATATAGATTTGAAAACATTCTCCCCCTCAATCAATGACTCAATTTTTGAAAAAATTTAAAAGCGCAGAAGTCATTGATTGAGTTTGCAAATTAATACGAAAACTCTGATTCTGATTGATTTTCCAAGCAACTCATTTTACCACCATTTTGAAATACAACAAATATTTTTCTGAAGAATTTTAGACAGAAAAACATTTGTGTAGGAACAGCAGTCCTTCGACATACTTTCCTCAATTAGTTTTAGGATAAGTGCACGAAAATTGTGAAAATCGTTTAAGCGTAGCACTTTCCTTCCTTTTAAGAGCGGGTCGCTATCTGAAATGATAGCAAGCCATAGTTTAAGCACGGGTTACAGTCTGAAGTAACTGCAAGCCATAGTTTTAAGACATGTTTTGAAAAAGAATATTTACACCTCCTGCTCGAACTTCATCTATGGTCCCGTGCCATTATTGAATGACATTTCTAAGACCGTAGATGTTATCGATACCAGAAGACATGTCTTGGAAAACATATTTTTGGTATTTTTTGAAATTTTCTGATTTTTATGGGTTTTTATTGGTTTTATATTTTTCTATTTTCTTTTGTTGGTTTTATATTTTTCTATTTTCTTTTTGTTGGTTTTATATTTTTGTATTTTGTTTTTCGAATAAATATTTACAAGGATAGAATAGATGATATAGTTAAAGAAGATGATGATACGAGTACCGAGATAAGGATATCGAGCAGCCCCGTTGTAGAAGATAGAAGTCATCATCCCTTAAACATTCACCACCAAAGCTTCCAGGGCTCCAGAATAGAAGATAGAACATGAGCCTTTGAGAAAGAGAGACTTTGGCAGCTTCCCCCCAAACCGAAAATCCTTTAGCTGAGCAGATTCAAAGCTTTCTTTTAAGCTTCTCTTAGCCAGGTGCACAAAGAAGCACACCATTATCATCGAACTTGCTGCTCCTTTTAAGAATAATCACCGTGATTCTTCGTTCGAGGTTATATCATCCAATAGAATACCAGCAACGTATCATCCCACACATAAAACAATCTTCTCAAATTCCTTTTCTACTAACGTCCGAAGCGATCCATTCCAAAAGGTGTCAAGAGACCAATTCCCCCTAGTAGTTGAATTGATGCAGTCAGTCTCTTTGAATAATGCTCAAGAACTCTCTCGAATACACATCATGAGGGTAATGAAGAACAACTCCCCAATGTTCACATCTTTCATCCCGGATGAATGTGTATGAAGCTCAAGAACCCGAAGTACATCAATATCCAAGAACTCTCCCGAATACACATCATGCCCGGAAGGAAAATACCTCCCCAATGTTTGTGGTAAACAATGGCTTTCTTCCCTGATGATCGTGTATGAATCTCAAGGACCCGAAGTACACACATTCCCCAAAGAGAGAACAACCGATAACATTGAAGAAGCAGGCCGAATCACTGATTATCTCTGCGGGTGACAATCTCTGCGGATGTCAACACCGGAATAAGTGATTATATTTCTGAATCACGGATTAAGCCCTCAAGTAAAACAGCTGAGCATCCCCAACGTACACAATTCTCTCTCCCCCTGATGATTGCGATAACATCGAGATCATCACACACCAGTGTACCTCTTATATCATCAGAAACTAACTCTTACATCTCTTCCCCCACGTAGTTGGAATAAGAACACTAAACGCCTTGATGAGTAAACCTTGAGTTTCTCTGCGGTCATGACACATGCTTTCCCGGGATATCTTCAATCACTTAGAAGAATTAAGTTCATCAAGTTTACTCGCCATGAGTCAAACCTTGAGTTTCTCTGCGGTAATAACATTTGTCTTCCCGGGATATCTTCAATTACTTAGAAGTATTAAGTTCATCAAGTTTACTCGCGTTTAGATACGTGTCTCCTTCCCCCTTGTTGGTTTTGATACTTCAGAATTAGCAACACTTTGAAAGCCCAAATACAAGAAATCTGTTGAGAAGAACCTTAGAAGTCTTTGTGAGAATCAACTTGCTGAAGAATATGAGCAAGTCTAATTGGGGATTAAATTCGACATATCACTCTCTCCCAATTAGTGCTCTCCCCTAAACCGACAATCTGTATGATAAATGCCATGAATTAAGAAGAAGTCTTTAGATCGTTAAATGCAACTCGTCTTTAGTCTTCTAACATGTAGCAGAATATGTAGAACCGACTGCAGACTCGACCTTCTTCAAGATTGTCCAGTTGGGGAATAGAAAGTTAACATCTTCAACTCACCAAAAACAAGAACATCATCAAAAAGTATCCCAATCAACTTACATCTTGCAAATCCCCTTAACTAAAATCCCTCCCAATCAAACAAGAACAGAAAGATGTTCATCAAGGAAATCAGCAATCAGGCCGCAACGAACACACGAAATGGTAATACCAAGCAAACAATCACATCAAACAAGAACAAAAGGTTGTTCGGAATCATCATGTTGATGTGCACGTGAAGAATTAACCGGAAGCACTTTGTCAATAAACTCATATCAGCTTGTGAAGATGTCAACTAACGGCTCATAGAAGAAACTCCATGTAACGATGACCCGATAAGAAGAAGTTCGGTTCTTACATGAGTTGGGAGCCGTTTGACCATTTATCCTCAGAAATCAATCAACCATGCAGTAAATTCACACTTCTTCTCCCCCTCAAGAATTGCATACAGAGTTGCCATTCTTGATTAAACAAGTGAATATCTTCAACAAATGTAGTCTATTCACACTTCTCCCCCGCAACATTAGCACATGATGTCTCCATCTTCATTATAGTTGAGCAAGTGGAATAAGAAAACAATCAGTGGTAGCCCGGTTCACTTGAAGACTGAAGCGCATGGAAAAAGTATGAAGCATGTTGATGAGAATGGTCATAATAGAGAAGATTTCTCTTCTTCAGAAGATAAAGCGCACTGACACGTACACTTTTCTTTTCTTTAGGGAACGAGGCATGAACTGAAGTATACATACGTCATAAGAAGATTTCTCTTCTTTTGAAGATAAAGCGCACTGAAACGTACACTTTTCTTTTCTTTAGAGTACGAGGCATGAACTGTTGTGTTCATACGTCATAGTCTCTCTCTTTTCAACTCTCTTAGCAAAACATGTAATCATCACCATTATCATTCAGTAGGCTTTTTGTCGTGACAGCTGATGGAGATAACCCAATATGATGAATTTGACCCTGAAGTAATCTAACCCGAACTCGTGACTTAAACTTGCACATGTGTAACAAAGAGCGGTGCCGAGAAATCATGCTCCATTGAATCTCTAAGTACTCTATACTCTTCAACCAACCAACCATCAAGTAATAGACGTACATCACCTCTTGAAAATCCACAATTGAATGTGACACTGAGCACTACAATGTAACTCCTTAAAGTGATAGTTATTTTGTGGTGGTATGAGCCCAATTCCCCCAAGTGGTAAAAGAAAAGGTAAAAGACACCCAACAATAACTAGATTTCCAAGTCTTCGTTTTATGATAGTAAGCTCGAACAAGGATCATGAAGAATCTTCATCCAACCATCCCCGATACCTTCAGATACTAAGTACACTCACCCGTGATATTTCACTTCAACCTCAAATAAATAATACTGAATTAACTCCGTTGTCACATCTTCTGAACTGCTCAAATCTAGCCTTCTTTGACATTTAAATGAACTTTGATAATGATTTCATCCCGACCATGGTAAAAAGCACATAACCCCGTAAAACCTTGCAATAACCAAACTGCCATGACACTAATCCAAACGCACATCCAATTCATAAAATACACCCTTTTATCCCTTCTTCGAAGCAGAAACCGTAACACCAGCATCAGAAAAGATCCCGGACTACACTTTCCTTTTCTCCAGGATGGTTCCATCAATACGGGATTTTACAACTCTATGGTTTAAACCGAAAAATAGTTTCTTTCGCGGGATTTTACAAAACCAAGAATAAACCGTAAGAAAGATCCGGAAATGCACTTTACTTTTACTAGGATGTTTCCATTGTCACGGAATTTTACAAGTCTATGATTTAAACCGAGAAATAGGTTCTTTCGCGGGATTTTACAAAATCAAGACAGAACCGCAAACAACGTTAGCTTGAATGTGTTATGACAATTTTGGTTTCGGTGAATATATGTTTTAGGGGAACATGCAGCGTTTCATCAACGAATCATTTTCCAACATCATCAACAACATCAACCATCCAATCAACACTTTGGAAAACACATCAATCACGCAATCTGTCGGCTATTGTAATGACCACATGGAGAAGTAAACCCGATATACCAAACTTGATCATGAAGTAGAATTTCCCAGATTTGTTACTTAACCTTGTACTAATCCTTGTGAAGAAGAAACGGTGTACCCAATGTACAAAACCTCTTGACATTATAAAAAAATGAGACACCGAAGTGATAGCAACGTTGTTAAGCGAGAAAGAATCACAAACGTAACTAAATAACCAAGTCTTTATCACACTCTATAAAAGCCCAAACAAGTCATCTTCGCGGAATGGTAGAACGAAAGAAGACGAAATAAGTAAACACGCCCGGAAAAACCTTACTGCAAAGCCAAATAAGAAATACCGTACAAACAACCCCGTAGTCAACAAAGTTCCATTCAAGCCAGGCCATGACATAATAATCATCGTGAAAATGTATATATCAAAGTATCAACCCTCATACCACAACAACAATCATCATCATACCATAAACAATTCTTTACCCAAATGTTGACAACTTCACAAACCATACTAAGTCAAGTATAATAAAATCCTTTTCCCTATAGGTTAACCGTAACACATCAAAGTACACGTTTCTCCCCCATGATGGTTTCGAACTTTCGGAAGCATCATAACGTGTACGACCATTTGCACGAGAAGTTCTTGTCATAAGCAAACATCTTGAAAAATCATGACTGACGCTGAATATTCTTGAAAGATTTTGCTTAGACTGTGAAGTATCATTGACGTTTTGTGGCGTCGAATATCTCATGGGACTTGCTGAAATTGAACCTTCATTGATTCAACGGCTAATAGTAATGACCACATATGAAAATAACGTCACTTCAATAAAGCCGTACACAAACCCCGTAGTCATTTTCCAGTTTTTCGCTCAAGCCGTGAATTTATGTATCCTTCCGAGAAATATACCAAAATACCAACCATTAAAATAGTAATAATTTGTATCCAAAATTTTTATAACAAAAATTCGGATATCAAATTTTTTTGTCACCATTTCATTCAAATAAGTACCAGCGTGGCATAATATGTATCAGCCCATTCAAATTATTCGGTTGAAAAAGTAGTAGGCCCAAAGTCCATACCCAACTGAGAAGCCAAACCCACGTGAGAGGCCTGGTTGTGAATCGTGAAATACCATATCCATCTATCATTTTTGTATATCCGGGTATAAGATATCACATTACTTGACCTAAACACACATTACTCCACTAACCCTAAACCTCAACTTAAAAAATACGCCTACCGACTTATCTTTTCCTCTCACCAAAACAGATCTGGGAAAAAAAAAACGCATCCTTCATCATATTCCCAACAAAGATCATATCAATCATCAATCTCAAGTCTCATATCCCTCGTCTAATCACAATCTCATCACACATCTTTATTAAACCACATGAACAATCACACAACAAACCTTCTCCTTCGAGTATCACATAATAGTATTCAGATTCGAAGAACATATGGCTTCAAGATCTTATAGAAAGGTCTCGGGTAGGTATAATTGTTGTGTTTTTCGTTTAGAGTACTTGAACGAAACAAGAAATGATTATAACACCTTTGTTATACATCCTTTCTTATTATGTTTCGGATATTAATTAAGAAGCTTTGCTTCAAAGATTGATCGATGATGTTAGATTTATTTCGTGTGGTAGACTTATAAAAAGTGTTGATGTTGCATTGATAACACGAAAGAAGAGATACTGAGATCTATTATTATTATTTTCGTTTTTGAGTCGTGTATGAATGAGAGATGGGGAGTGATGGTGAGGGTTCTTTGGTGAGTCTAGGTCTAGGATTAGTTGAGTTTCGGATATGTTGATACTTTTTCATTTCTGCTTTTCGTTTTTGGATGGACCAATGATGTATGAGCATAAACTAAGGTCATGAGTTGTTTTGTGGTCTTGGTCTTTTGGTTGTGTTGAGATATTTTGACTTTCTTCTGCTCGTTTACATCTGCTCGTATAAGGACTGATGATGGTTGTTAAAAACTGAAGTCGAGTGTTATTTGGTTAATGGTATTTTAGTGATGTGGTTGAGGTCTTGTGGTCATGTATTCTCATTCTTCTACCTTTCTGTCAAGTCGCCAGCCAAGTCGCTAACCTAAGTCGCTACGACTAAGTCGCCACGACAAGTCGCTACGACTAAGTCGCCACGACAAGTCGCTACGACTAAGTCGCCACGACAAGTCGCTACGACTAAGTCGCCACGACAAGTCGCTACGACTAAGTCGCCACGACAGCAAGTGACTCAATAGCCAACTTGCTAGGATGAAAATAAACTTTTTCCGATGTTATCCGACTACTTTTCCGGCCAACTTCATATCAACCCAGAAAAACATGACAAAAACTGTTCATTTATACAGTTTGACCAAGGTTTTGACCATTTAAGACCATGTTATCACGTTTGACAACAGTTTTATATTCAAAGTTTTACATAAAGTCTTACATTAAAACTGCTTCATTTATCCATAAAAACATGGCAACTTTTTACATTTAAGTCTTGGCTTTTGTGATGAGTATTTTGATAAGACCATGTAAACAGAAATGACCAAACAGTAATGAAAACTTGATAAGACCATGTAACCATTTTGACCAAAAGAAAAAAAAATCAGTTAAAAACTGTTTATCCACATAGTACCAAAACAGTAAAAACCGAGAGAAAAACCACCATAAATTGACACAACACAATAACCTTGGCTCTGATACCAATTGTAGGATCGTATATTTATTGTGTTTGATGATTCGGGTGGTCTTGGATGATCAAAATACATGTTAGCCATTAGAGAGAGAAAGTTAGAGAGTTGGGTGTTTTCTTGGTAGAGAGTTGGTTTACAAATTATGGAATATTAGATTGAAAAGCACCACCCCTTCCATGGATGGAAGGGGTATTTATAGTTACAGAATACACGACCTCCTATCGGCTTGTGGATCAGGGATACAGTGGGTAAAGACCCGTCCTTCCTCCACGGTGTTGCACTATACTAAACTAGACTAATAACTAACTAATAAAACAGTAAATAACGTAAACAACGACAAATCTACGAGCTAACATATGCTAGACCATTATTGGGGTGACCGACTCTTTAACATGGAATTTTCTAATTCCTAACAAGATATGAGTCTGCTAAAGAGTTATTGGATGCTCTTGAAACAAGGTTTGCTGGTAATGAAGCTACAAAGAAATCAAGGAAGAATATGCTCAAGCATCAGCTTGAAAACTTCACTGCTCTTAGTGGAGAAAAACTTGATGGCACTTATAATAGACATCAAAAACTTATCAGCCAATTGAAGTCGGTGGACTACAATGTTATTCAAGAAGATATTAATTTGAATTTCATTAGAAGTTTATCACCTGAATGGGCTGTTCATACAATTGTGTGAAGAGATAAGGAGGACTTTGATAAGATGACTATGGACAATCTCTATAACAATTTGAAGGTTTATGAGTCTGAGAACAACGTTGCTGGTGCATCTTCTACTAATCAAAACATTGCTTTCGTTTCCACTAATCACAAGAGTTCACAAGATGTTTCCACTGCTGCCTATGGAATGACCACTGCTATTGCAAACAATACCACTGTTAGTGATAATGTCAGTGATGGTGCAATTTTTGCTTTTCTGGCTGATTTAACTACCAGTGTTACCGTCTTGAATCAAGATTTAGATCAAATTGATCCTGATGATCTTGAAGAGATAGATCTTCAATGGCAGATGGCTATGTTGACTCTCCAAGCAAGGAAGTTTCTGAGAAGGACTGGAAGACTGGTTAAGTATGATGGTCAAAGGAGAGCTGGGTTTGACAAAAGCAAGATGGAGTGCTTTAACTACAAGAAGAAGGGTCACTTTGCTAGGGAATGTCGAGCTCCTAAGAAGACTGAAGGCATCAAGAATACCACTGAAGAGCCTACTACTTCTTCAGCATTAGTTGCTCAAGATGGTATTGGAGACTATGACTGGAGTGATCAGATTGAAGAAGGTCCCAATGCAGCTTTTCTTGCTAGTGAAGCTTCAAAAGAGCATAACTTTGCTCTTATGGCCTATGCTTCATCTTCTGGTTTAGATTCTGAGGTATCTAATGATTCTAAAACTTCTACTTGTTCTTTTAAATCATGTCAAGATAACTTAGAATCTCAAAAAGCTATCACTGACAGTTTAAGGAAAGAAGTAGAACGACTGTCTCTAGATAACTTAGGTTATAGAGTTGGTCTAGAAAGTGTTGAAGAAAAGCTTAATTACTGTATTAAATGTGAGTTTGACTATGTTGATAAAATTAATATACTAGGTGGTGAAATTGATCTTAAGGATAGAGAGATTAAGATGCTTAAAGAGAAACTAGAAAAGGCAGAGAGTGTTAAAGTAGAAGCCCTAAAAGAAAAAGAAAAACATGTTGTTAGGGTTGCTAAAACACAGTATGCTTCTGATCTAGTAAATAAGCCAATAGGTCAAAAATTATTCAAGGATGGTACTGGTCTGGGTTACAATGATATGCCACCACCATCTCTGATGAAACATGCACCACCTACAAAAGAGCTCTCATTTAACAGTGAATTTAGTTTTAATAAACCTGTAGGTGAGACTAACAAGAATGAATCACCTAAGATAGGTTCTGATATGTCATCTGATGCGCCCACAATTGAAGATTAGGAATCAGATTCTGAGGAAGATAGATCTGAATCAACTAAGCCTAAAAAGATAGAAAA
Source organism: Chrysanthemum seticuspe (assembly GCA_019973895.1). NCBI lineage: Eukaryota > Viridiplantae > Streptophyta > Magnoliopsida > Asterales > Asteraceae > Chrysanthemum > Chrysanthemum seticuspe. The sequence continues at coordinate 122,739,364 of BPTQ01000008.1, forward strand.
AGTTAAGAAAGTTGATTCTGAACAAGCCAACCTTGTGCCTAGATTTGGAGCTCAAATTGCTAAGAAAGTAGTAGAGTACAAGGAAGTACCTAGGGAACAGATGCAAAGATACATACCTAGGGGAAACCAGAGAAACTTCAATGGACTAATTTCAAACAGATTAGGTGATGAGTTTCAATGTGTTAAAAAGGCTTGTTTTGCATGTGGTAGTTTTGAGCATTTACAAAGAAAATGTTATAAAAACAAACCACAAGTTTGGAATCAATGGAGGAGGGTAAATCACCAAAACTTTTCAAAGAAAACAAATCCTCATCCTAACAGAAACATGATTCCTAGAGCAGTGTTAATGAGGAATGGAAATACAAAATCAATAGTCACTGCTGCACCCAAATGGATTCCAACCACTGCTAAGCAAAATGTAAACACAGCTAAGCAAAATCAAACCACTGCTAAGCAAAATGTAAACACGGCTAAGCAAAATATCACCACTGATACTAAAGAAGTTTTAAAATATCCAAAGGTGATAACTGACACAGTGGTTGGAAACCATTTTTATGCTGTTAAGGCCTCAGCTAGCTGGCAATGGAAGCCTAAGACCAAGGTTTTACATCATGTCAACTGTGCATCAATGGACCTAAATAAATATGATTATGTTGATGCACAGGGCATACCCAAGTCAGTATTGGCTTGGGTCCTCAAAAGGAACTAATTTGTTTAATTTCATGTTTAGGGCAATCTACAAGATGAGCTAAAAGATAAAGGAGTTTTTGATAGTGGTTGCTCTGGGCACATGACTTGGGATGGGAGCAACCTGGAGGATTCTATCTGGTACAGGGACTTAAGTATAATTTATTCAGTGTTTCTCAAATGTGTGATAAGAAAAATTGGGTACTTTTTGGTGAAACTGAGTGTGTGGTGTTGTCACCTGATTTTAAGATGCATGATGAGAAGTATATACAACTTAGGGTACCTAGGAAGGAAAACATATATTGTTTTGATCTTAAAGATGTTCTTCCCAATAGGTCCTTAACTTGTTTGTTTGCTAAGGCATCAGTTGATGAGTCGAAATTATGGCATAGAAGGTAGGTCACCTCAATTATAAAACAATCAATAAACTGGTAAAAGGCAACTTAGTGAGAGGGTTACCTTCTAAGGTTTTTGAGTGTAAGGAACTGTGTGTGGCTTGTCAAAAAGGAAAACAACATAGAGCTTCTTGTAAGACCAAAACTGTAAACACCATCACACAATCACTGTTTATGCTTCATATGGACTTATTTGGACCTACCTTTGTTAAAAGTTTGAATCATAAGCAGTATTGCCTAGTTATTACTGATGATTATAGTAGATTTTCTTGGGTATACTTTTTAGCTGCTAAGAGTGAGACTAGTGAAATTCTCAAGAGTTTCATTACTAAGATAGACAATCTAGTATATCATAAGGTCAAGGTAATCAGATGTGATAATGGAACTGAGTTTAAGAATGATGTGATGAATTAGTTATGTATAGTTAAGGGTATAAAAAGACAGTTTAGTGTTGCTAGAACACCACAACAGAATGGTGTAGCTGAAAGAAAAAATAGGACACTAATTGAGGCTGCTAGGACAATGTTGTTAGAATCTAAGTTACCAACTACCTTTTGGTCTGAAGCTGTAGGCACTGCATGTTATGTGCAGAATAGAAGTAAGGTAGTGAAGCCTCATAACAAGACCCCCTATGAGCTGTTACATGATAGGAAGCCAATGATTGCATTCCTAAAAACTTTTGGGTGTCCTGTTACTATCATGAATACCATAGACTACCTAGGCAAGTTTCAAGAAAAAGCTGACGATGGATACTTTTTAGGCTATTCTTCTAATAGTAAAGCCTTTAGAGTGTACAATAGGAGGACTAGAATAGTTGAAGAGAACCTTCATGTTCAATTTAGTGAAAAGACTCCTAGTGTTGAGACCAAGGGACCAGACTGGCTGTTTAACATTGATATGCTAACCAAATCTATGAATTATGAGCCTATCATTGCAGGAACTTCCACTAATGATAATGCAGGTACACAAAAGGATTCTGATGCAAAAACAACTTCTAAAGAAGCTGATTCTCCAAAGGAGTTCTATTTGGTTGAAAAGTGGAAAGCTGGTTCTGTCTCACCCATCATTGATAAGTAAGGTCTCACTGATGATGATGCATTGAATACTGGAAGCAAAGTTGATCATCATCAAGATAAGGATGAGTTATTGAAGGATCACTTAGTGTTGGTAGAAGAAATTGAAAGAAAGAAAAGGCATTCTGAAAGCACTGCTAAGCCAAACAAAAGCACGGATAGTAATAATAAAAGCACTGCTAAGCCAACTTCTACCCCTGCCAGTTCAAGTGAAACCCCAGCTATAAGTACTGGTGATAGTACTTTCTTTGGACCAACAGCAAAGCCATTATTTGGTGAAGAGGAGTATCCACATCATCCTACCATGCCTGCTTTAATAGAAATTGATACTCCTACTGATGATGAAGACATGGATGATTTCTTCAATGCTGATCTTACTAACTTGGAAACAGTCATTCATGAAAGTCCAATCACTACTACAAGGATTCACAAGATTCATCCCAAGGAACAAATACTTGGAAATTTGAATACTCCAGTTCAAACAAGAAGCAAGGTTCAGAACACTGAACCCTTTCCTGAGCAAGGTTTCTTTGCAAGATCACTTCACAAAAGAAATAGTCATAAAGATCTGCAAAATTGCCTGTTTGCTTGTTTTCTGTCTCAAAAAGAGCCCAAACGAGTGGAAGAAGCTTTATCAGAAGAAGGATGGGTGGAATCTATCAAGAGGAGCTTCTTCAATTCAAACTTCAAGAGGTTTGGACATTGGTTGATATTCCTAATGGTAAGAGGGCAATTGGGACAAAATGGGTATTCAGAAATAAGAGGGATGAAAGAGGAATTGTGGTAAGAAACTAATCTAGGTTGGTTGCTCAAGGATACACACAAACTGAAGGTTTAGATTATGATGAAGTATTTGCACCAGTTGCAAGGATTGAGGCTATAAGATTATTTTTAGCATATGCTTCATTCAAGAATTTTGTTGTGTATCAGATGGATGTTAAAAGTGCATTTTTATATGGCACAATTGATGAGGAGTTTGTCAACCTCCTGGTTTTGAAGATCCTGATCATCCTGACAAGGTTTACAGGGTGAGGAAGGCTATGTATGGGTTGCATCAAGCTCCTAGGGCATGGTATGAGTGCCTGTCTACTTATTGTATGGACAATGGATTTAAAAGAGGGTTGATTGATAAAACTTTGTTCATTAGGAAGCATAAAGATGATATTTTATTGGTTCAGGTCTATGTTGATGACATCATCTTTGGCTCAACTAATAAGGAGCTATGCACAGAATTTGAGAAACTTATGCATGATAAGTTTCAAATGAGTTCTATGGGAGAACTCACTTTCTTTTTGGGCTACAGGTTCAACAGAGGACTGATGGTATCTTCATTAGTCAAGACAAGTATGTGGCAGATATTTTGAAGAAGTTCGATTTCAGGATGTGAAGAGTGCTAGTACACCTATGGAGACTCAGAAACCACTGCTACCAGATGATGGATGTCCCAAAGTTGATTTGAAGTTGTACAGGTCCATGATTGGATCTTTGATGTATCTCACTGCATCTAGGCCAGATATTATTTATTCAGTATGTGTGTGTGCAAGATTTCAAGTTACACCCAATACCTCACACATGAATGATGTTAAGAGAATCTTTAGATACCTTAAAGGTCATCCTAAACTGGGCCTTTGGTATTCTAAGGATTCTCCTATTGATTTGGTGGCCTATACAGATAGTGATTATGCTGGTGCTAGTTTGGATAGGAAATCTACAAGTGGAGGATGTCAGTTTTTGGGAATGTAAGATATTGGATTTCACATACATATCAAACCATAACACAAAGTAGGCATACAAGTGGTTTTAGAGACAGAAAGTTAGAGGTTTGGGAACTTTAGTGAGAGAAAGAAAAATCTTATTATGAGCTCCAACTCTCTACCTTGGAAGGTAGAGAGTATTTATAGTCTTACAATAAAACGCCACACAACGGGCTGTGGATCAGGCATACAGTGGGTAAAGACCCGTCCGTCCTCCACGGTGTTACTTAAATAAATACTACTTAGCTTAAAAGAATTACGACTACGAGCTTTCTAACGATTACATATACTTGAGGTGACCGACTCTTTAATACCTGGAATTTCTAATTCCTAACAATCTCCCCCTAAGGGAGGTCACCTCAAACATATACAAAAATTACATTGAATACAAACAGATATTACATTAAAATTTGTTCTTGCATTCTTGATGTAGTACTTTGCTCCGAAGCTCGTAGTCATTGATTCTTCTCATTGCATGTTTGGTTAATCCAAGTGGAGGTCTTTTACTGATCCACGTGATAATAATTTTGAGCCAGCTTTTGAGATCATCAGCAAACAAAAATCTCTGAGACATCCATTGTGGTGTTGGTATTATGTGATGTTGTGACTTTTGGACCGACATGCTCACATTCTGGATCATGATATCTTCTCATCAGAGTAGCGGAAGTTTTCGTTGATTCATGATATTGGCAGCAGCGTAGCAGAAGCATGGAGTGAAAATATCAGAGTCATTGATGCACTTATCATGATTTCTTGAGAAATGAATGTATGTGTGAGCATGCGGCTATGGATTGACCGCTTCATTCTGATCAGCTGCAAACGTCGGGTGTACCTGCATACAACAGTTAGCAATAAAGCGCACGAAAGTGTCTTTGATCACTTTCGTTGAATTGAGGTACACGGCCCACGGTTCCCCGTTGATCAGTACAAGTACTGCCTGTGATCAGGTATAATTCCGAAGAATTTCCTTGACAGGGTTTCGCAGCTGCTCTAGTTGTTCTCAAACCGGAACGTCTCAAAGAAGACAACACGGAGTGAGTGAACCAGCGAATAGAGATTCACTAATTGATGAAAAAAAAGATTTGAAAAACAATCGTATATTGCTTAATAGAAATTGTTTTTGCAATACAACGAAGGTTTTAGTGAAAATCAATTATCAATCATAAAACACCTTTTGATTTGAAGTATTCGAACACGGTCGATGTGCTAAAGAAAAGAGTTTTTAAGCACAATGACCGGTTTTTCAAAGGTATCCGTCAATCCATAACCTGAAACGGGATTGATTCAAAAGATTGAATCGCTCCATTGTTTCTGTTCTGTTGTCACATGGTTGATCTATTGAATAGATCTCACATGCCACCTACCAGGAGCTTGTTTGATGTTGGCTCCAGAAGGCTTTCCATCTTCATTGTGAATATTTTTACATATCACTCGGATGTTTTGGCAATACCACAAGGATAATGCGTAGGACTCAAGGTATAATCTCTCATTCCACATTGTGTGAAATAGAGAGTCTTCATTGAATGTGTCCTAATGAGATTTATGGATGATCTCGTGGCTCTAGACTCAATTTGTGCATATTTGGATCCTGTATCGGAGACTAGGGAGAGGGTCTCCTTCTTCAATATCAAGAATCTCTAAGAGAAAGTCGATAGATAATGTCGGTTCCCCGTGAGAATGAAACAAGTCCTTTTAAGAGGAACTTCAGTGGTTTGGGAAGTTGAAGTGCAGTGCATCATCGGGTCCATGACTTCTTGTCTTCAATACCGATGTTACCTTGGTAACCATCAGTAGCAAATGAATTGAACCCGGTTTCTGCCCTAAGGTTGAATAATTGGAGGGCTATTTGTTTTCACCCTTTTCTCATTAAATTCTTTTTCATTCTTCAACCCCTTCAGTGCTTACCGAGACTTCATAGCTAGAACCTTGTTGGGTTTATTCCAGTACTAGCTCGGACTCAGTCCGCACTCTTCCCATATCTCATTTTTCTCCTTTTTCAATATACCTAAGGACTTCTACACTATCTAGTGGATTGACCCTGGGTAGATCCCTCCGGTTCTGGCGGATCATAGGAACAAATACCTAACCTTATCATCCTTATATCACCTTACATAAAGTAAAGTTGGTCGGTCTATTTGGTATTGTTCATCTGCCATTGGAACCAATTGAAAACCATTTGAAAATCAATCCAGATACTTGTGATATATTATCAAAGCATTTTGTACCTGAATTGTTTTTGATATTTTTAGAACAAGAGCTCCCCCTCAACATGTGCATCAAGTGTTTGAAATCGTTTTGCACATGGAGGCAAGAGAAAGAGTTAACTTCTTTGAATTCCATTTTCTAAAAGATATCAACATCACATCCCTAATCAAATAAAGTAGATAAAGCATTTTGGGGAAGGATGAGGTTTTCAAAGTTTTGCTCTCCCTCAATATGTGCCTCGAGGTTGGAAAAGAGTTTTGCACATACTAGAGGTAACCTGCACATTGAGATAAATGATCACGTTTTAAATCATTGTGGTTTAAGATAGATGCTCCCCCTCAACATGTGCATGGAAATTTTTAAATCGTTTTGCACATGTGGGAAGGAGAGCTTGTACATCCTTATAAAACCATTTACCGAATTATCAGTTTAAATCCAATTTAAATCACAAATACTCCCCCGATCACATTTATCAAATCATTTGAGATTTGTGATCTCTGTAGATTTAAATTAATTTTGAAAGCTTTTAAGGGGAATTGTGACTTGATTATGAAAGCGTTTTAACTGATAAGGATCGGATTTTAAGACTTTAAACTCCATTGATTAAACATGCATGAATATCTTTTGATAACTAATTGAATGACAAATAAACTTTTAATTTAATTGAAATCATTCTCCCCCTCAATCAATGACATAGGTTGTTGATTGAGAGATAGATATTTTGACAAATAAGTCCAGATGATTATCAAAAATAGAGTCCGAGTTATTTTTCAAAACAGTTAGTTTTCAACAGATAAATGTTAATAGAATCAGAGCATGGAATTTTTTGAAAACATGATAAAGTATGGCTCTGTTCTTTCTTTAAAAAGCGGGTTACTGCCTGAAATGACAATAAACCATTGTTTTTCTTTCTCCCAATTTCTTTTTTTTTTTTTTTTTTTTTTTTTTTTTTTTTTTTTTTTTTTTTTTAACATTCGAACAGCATCTAAAGACCCGTGTCATTCTTTGAATGACAACACAAAATCAGTAGATGATATCGAACAAGGAAAAACATGATAAAATAACAATATTTTTTCAAATTTTTCAAGATTTTCTAATTTTTATGGATTTTTGAAAGTTTTATATTTTTCTATTTGATTTTTTTTTTTTTTTTTTTTTTTTTTTTTAAATATTTACAGGGATAGATGAAGGAAACCTTTTACTCCTCTTCTTCCTCTTGAAGACGTTTGAGTGTTTCTGGTTGTAGGCTCTTAAGACCCAGTCGTGGAAGAATAAACTCAAAACGTTCTCTAGGAAGAGCTTTGGTGAAGATGTCTGCTAACTGGTATTCAGTCCTCACAAAGTAAAGTTCCACCACACCGTTTTCAACTTGCCCCCTGATGAAATGATGTCGAATGTCGATGTGCTTTGCTCTTGAGTGTTGTACGTTGTTGCATGAGAGAGCAATAGCACTTTTATTATCACAGTACAAAGGGATTTTGTTAAATTCAAAGCCATAGTCAGATAATTGGGATCTCATCCATAGGATTTGAGCACAACAAGATGACATGGCTATGTATTCAGCCTCTGTAGAGGAAATACAAGTACTCATTTGCTTCTTTGAAGACCAGCTCACAAGCTTATCACCCAAAAATTGAGCACCTCCAGACGTACTTCGACCAGTATCTTGACATCCTGCATGATCAGCATCTGCATAGGCTGTTAGTGACATACCGGTGTCCTTCGGGTACCAAAGTCCCATATTGATGGTTCCTTGGAGATACCGAAAGACCCGTTTAACCACTTCAAGGTGCTTTTTAGTAGGCTTAGCCTGGTATCTAGCACACATGCAAACAACGAACAAGATGTCTGGTCTACTAGCTGTGAGGTACGTCAGGGATCCAATCATACTACGATATTTCGTTTGGTCTATCATTATCCCTGAGTGGTCCTCATCTAGTTTTGTACGTTCAATCATGGGAGTGTCAACAGGGTCACTAGAATTGAACCCAAATTTCTTTAAAATCTCATTTGCATATTTAGATTGATTTATGAAAATGCCTCCGGGACTTTGTGAAATTTGTAATCCCAAGAAAAATGACATTTGTCCCATCATCGACATTTGAAATTTTGAACCCATTTCATTTGAAAAACGGTCACACTCATTGGGGTCAGTCGAGGCAAAGATGATATCATCAACATAAATTTGAACGTGAATTAAATGTTTGCCTGACTTTCTGGTGAACAATGTAGGATCAACTGCTCCTTTGCTGAAACCGGTAGATAGAAGAAACTTTGATAGCGTATCATACCATGCCCTTGGAGCTTGCTTTAACCCATACAGAGCCTTCTTCAAACGATACACGTGAGTAGGATGCTCTGAATTCACAAAGCCTTCGGGTTGGCTGACGTAGACGACTTCTTTAAGATCTCCGTTCAGAAATGCCATCTTTACATCCATCTGATAGACTACCATGTTCTTACTAGTAGCATTAGCCAAGAAGATTCGGATTGCCTCGATACGAGCAACAGGAGCAAAAGATTCTTCAAAGTCAATACCCTCCTCTTGACGGTATCCTTTAGCAACCAATCGAGCCTTGTTCTTTAAGACATCACCATGCTCATCAAGTTTCACTTTGAAGATCCATTTTAGAGCAATGATCATAGCACAATCTGGAGCAGGTACTAATTCCCATACATCAAGTCGATCAAACTCATTAATTTCTTCTTGCATGGCATTGAACCAGCTGTCTTCATTCATGGTAGTTTTAACATCTTTTGGTTCGATCTTAGAGAGTACGGAGTTGAAGAAGCACCATAAGGCATCGGTTGCAAATTGTTTCCGTGTTGTTACTGGACGAGAGGGATTTCCAATGATGTTGTCTAATGGATGATCGTGAGTCCATTTTTTAAGTTGTTCATGTGGCAGTTGTTGAGGGACTGAGGTAGTAGAGTTGATGTCTCCTGAAGAAGATGGTTCTGATGATGATTCAGGAGCAAATATATTTTCAAATGGAGCATTTTCAGGAGTAGCAAAGGGATTAACTTCATCATTGATGCCAGAAACAGTTCCATGATGTACATTCGAAGATTGATGATTTGTTGATGAGACTGAGTTATCAGCAGCAGGTGCTTCTTGACTTAATGATATTGAGACTGAAGGATTGACTTCATTCTCAGGGATATGAGCAGCCTCTGTTGTGGGAATTAGCAGTTCAATAGCACTTGGCTCATAGAGTTCATCAAACATCGGATCAAACAATTTCTTCAAATCATCTTCAGTTGGAGGTACATATGGAATAGCTGGAGAGGAATTTGGTACAAGGGATGAACCAATGGGACTGTTTTGAAGTGCGGGTCCTGAACTGGATTGTCCAGGAGCCATTTGACCGATCAGCTCATCAAATGTGACATGAATTGTTTCCATGATATTTCGGGTTCTCTTGTTGTAGATTCGGTATCCTTTTCTGTTTGGTGCATAACCTACAAATACTCCAATGTCTGCTTTAGCTCTAAGTTTGCCTAAATCTTGGCCCTCATTAGTTGGATAACACAATGCACCGAACACACGAAGGAATGAAAGATTAGGTTTTCTGTTGTGGACAAGTTCATATGGAGTTTTTCCATGAGCAGTGTGAATCAAGGATCGATTTTGGGTGTAGCATGCAGTGGCGATGGCTTCACCCCAGAGAAACATTGGAACTTTTGAGTAAATCAGCATTGTCCTTGCGGCTTCCACAAGAGTTCGATTTCGTCTTTCAACTACACCGTTCTGTTGAGGAGTTCGAGGAACACTTCTTTGATGACTGATTCCAATACATTCATAAAACTCACTAAGTTGTTTGTTAACAAACTCAGTTCCATTGTCTGTTTGGATGATTATGACCGTTTTGTTAAGACGAACCTGCAGATGTTTGATGAGTTTGATGATGATATCTAGAGTTTCATCCTTTGTCTTTAAGAACTTTACCCAGGTGAATCTAGAGAAATCATCAACCACAACTAACACATATTTCTTCCCAAAAATATTCTGCACTCTCATGGGTCCACATAAGTCCATGTGAATTGTATGAAGAACTTCTGTGACAGAGTTAGTAGGTTTGGGTTTATGGGCATACTTCTTGCTTTTTCCCAATTGGCATGCTGAACAAAGATGATCCTTTTCATATTTAAGTCTAGGTAAACCTACAAGTAAGTCCTTTCTGGAGAGATCATTGATGGTGCCGAAGTTCAAGTGATTGAGACGACGATGCCATAACCATGACTTTGTTTTAGAAGCCTTTGACAACAAGCAAATTGGAGAAGACTTCATCATATCTTCGATAGAGATGGTGTATAGATTTGAACCACGTGAACCTCTTAAAAGTTCCTTACCATCAAGTTCTCTAACAAAACAAGTATGTTTTCTAAAGGCTACTTCTAGATCAGAATCACAGAATTGACCAACAGAGAACATGTTATGACCAAGACCTTCTACATAATATACTCTCGAGATAACACTTTTACCAACAACATAATCTCCATAACCCATAATTGCACCGAAATGATCATTCCCGAATCTAACTGTCCCGATGAATTTGCTCACGAAGTTCATGAGCCGCGATCGGTCGCCAGTTATATGCTTGGAACAGCCTGAGTCCAAGTACCACAGAACGATTTGAACGATCTACAGTTGAACACAGACAAGAATGGATAACTGGATAATTGGGATCCCCATGCAAGAATGGGTTCCATTTGGTTAGTAACAGTGATTGGAACACCCACATCAGAAATAGAAACATTCATCTCAGAAATTGAATCAATGGAGTTATTATGAATAGATGCAGTACTACTGTCCATATTTGCCCTATTTAAAGTATGTTCACTTCTTAAGGGAATAGTTCTACCAGTAGGCATCCATTTTCTAGTGGGCATTGTCTGATTAACCTTATGGCCAACAGGTATCCATTGATAACCTATCTTACTAAATGTTCTTCCTGTGGGCTTCCACTGTTTTCTAACTTTCTTTCGCCTCTGCCTTTTAGCTTTTTTAACATGATTTTTTGCATTAGCAATATTAACTGGGGGTATGACAGCATTAGACAAAACATTCACACCACATTCATGATTAGAGACAGAATTCAAGCAGACATCATTACAAGGTTTGCAAATAGTATCAGAATTCGAATTAATTACAGTACGCCTATGGCTAATACTAGAATCAACACGATTCGTTTTATTCGACTCAAGCTTAAAGTTCCTAGGTTGGTCTTCTACTCTCTTCCAATGCACATTCTTAGCTTGCGAGGTCCTATCATTCCTTGTATTGTCTTGAGACTTTGACCTGCTCGCTTTAATCTCACTGATTACTCCTGTAGAGGGAATGGGAACATTAGTTGGTTTTGCTACTCTTTGCATCTCCTATTTAGATGTGCTGGGATCTGAATTACATGCAGGCACACTAAGGTTCACTTTCTTAACACTAGAAGGGCTGGGATTTGTACTTTTAGAAAGCACACTAGAGTTCGCTTTCTTAGCATTAACAGATCTGGAATCTGAACTACTTGAAGGCACACTAAGGTTCAAATTCAAAACATCGGGCATCGAATGAATATCATACTTGGCACTAGGCATAGAACATGGAATCAAACGATTAACTCTCTCACCTAAGGACTTTGGGCATATTGTGATTAAGCATTCTAGAATTTCTTGAGATCGTTTGGCATATAAGCATGCATGCCCAATTGCATTGTCAAGTGGTTTCACTAATTTATCCTCTTCAACAATCTTACGTAGACATTCTAGACAATCCTTAAGGGATGAGAAATATGTTTGAATATCAAGTTTGTTATTCCTAAGATGAGGGGGAACATATTTCACAGACAAAGCATATTTATTGCAAGAGTGAACCTTTGATACACCATTCTCCCCATTGATCATTGGCATTTTCCCTTTTACCTGACTCTTCAGATTCTCAATTTCCTTTTGCAATGAAGCTATTTGTTCGTTATTTTTGTTACGAGTGACCTTTATTGATTCAAATAACTCATTGAAATGACGTTTAACCTTTTCATTTTCTTCTAGAAAACTTTCGTTTTCCTTTTGTAATGCATTTACTAAGTTTTGAAGATGAAACGTTTGAGAATTCTGAGAATCTAAAGGAGGAGGCATTTGGGAGCCTGTCACATTGTTCTTTTGACCCTTTAATTGAGAGATTTGGGCTTTCAACTTTCTGATCGTGTTACAATGAGCTTGAATCTGTTCATCACGTTTGTTAATTTGAAAAACTGCATCAAACTCTAGAGCATCTGAGGATGTCTTGATATTTGAAGTTTTGACATTTTCTTTAAGATGTTGATATTTTAGTTGTAAATTAAAATGCTCAACCTCTAGTTTAGAAAAATGTTTAACCAAATTGTCGTGATCATCCAGTTCAATTTTCTCATTTAGTTTAGAATTAGTCTTTTCAAGCTCAATGACACGATCATGGGAGACTTTCAGGGCAACAGATAATTCATGAAATTGAGAAGCAATAATGGAACAGTTTGTAGCAGTGAAAAACACATCTTGAGTAATACATTCAAAAATAAGAGTCTCATTCAATGTATGCAAGTTCTTCCTCTCAATCTCATTATATTTTAGTGCTCGCTCATAGTCACTAACCTCAACTATCATTGCATCAAACTCCTTTTCCATTTCTTTAATGTCTAAGTTCATTCCCTTTTTAAGACTTTCAAATAGATCATTTAGTTGTTTAAAGAAAGGCATGACTTCAGTTAAATAACATTCTTTCGTTTACTCGAAACCCCTTTCCCCTTCAGTTATACCAGTGGGTGTGATCCTTTTCTTACAACTTTTCTCAAAATCAACAAATAGTTGAAAAATAACATATTGACTGATTAAGGTCTTACTTTTAGTGGCAATTGTCACACCCCCAAATTACCTGTTTTGCAGCGGAATGGAATTCCTGGGGATTGACTGTCATAGCATCACAATCACAGTTATATTGAACGACCTAAAGTGTCGTTTGAAAAGAACATCGTTTGATTTAATAAAACAATCAGAGTTTACAAAGTAGGTCCCAAATGAAAATCAATTTGTGCGGAAATAAGTTTGTTACAATTCAAACGATGTTTTAAAGTACGTAAAACCCAAGTGAGACACATCGTCATCGCGACTCCATGATGTGTCCAAATGCATGCCATGAAGTGAATACCTTAGATACCTGAGATAAAACATGCTAAAAAGTGTCAACACAAAGGTTGAGTGAGTTCATAGAGTTTGTTTTGAAATGTAAAGCCTTCCAAAATCGTTTATGCAGCAAAGGCATTGTAAATCCACTCAGTTCCAAGTTCCGCCCATACAAAACTTGCAACCTGTGTGTTCACAACCCACTGCCAAAATATGTAGAGTTAATGTTCAAACACATGATTTCAAATGAATTCACAATAGTACCTAACTCGACGTAGAACGATAGCACATAATCAATAGCACTAGACCTAATGTGTCAGTAGTCAACTGATTTAGAACGTTATACGACGTAGATCCATAGCACATAATCAATAACACCTAACTCAATGTATCAGTAGTCAACTGATTTAGAACGTTATACGACGTAGAACCGTAGCACGCAAACAAGAACAATTTATATAGTATAACCTTTGATTTAGAAACAATGGTAATCATGGTAGCATTTAGCCTTAAAAATCTAGAGTACTTATGAAAAATAGTTAAGCATGTATCTCCCCCGAAACAGTACAAAACAATTGAAAGTGGGGCTATGAAAACTCACTGTAATATGTAAGAGTTTAAAGTACTTGTGAAAGTAAAAGAAAACAGTTTGAGCATGTATCTCCCCCAAAAGTAATTCAAAACGTATAAAGGTAGGGGCTATGAAACTCACTTGATAAACTGGAATGATGGCAAGAGTGAGTACACTGAGGTATAATGTGATGCGTTAACCGAGGCCTATTACGAATGATATGATATGTCATGAGTTGCAATGTAATGTTATGCATGCATTTCGTATGTTATTTATACCATTTGCGAGTTTTGAAAATATTACTTGTCGTCGAAAAATACTCTTTTGACGTCTTGACCCTTCAAAAATGACTTTACAAGTTTTTACGTCAAAATGTCATCCTACAATGGTTTTATAATGATTTATAGTGAAATTATCACTTTTAGTCGCAAAACAATGTCATCGGAAATTTCTTGAAATTAACAAAAATGGCTCCGAAAAACTAGTCGTAAAATGATGTACGTCGATCGTTAGAGAACGAACTCAACGGTTTTGGAAAGTTTGTATCGAAATCTAGAAGTTTCAGTTCAGGAGTTTTCGTCCAAAAGGTCTCGATCATAAAGATATTAAGGGTTAAAGATAGTGATTTTGGCTAATTGTGGTTCAAAAAGTGAGTTTCGGTCAAGTTTAGACAACCATAATTAATTTATTAGAACTCCGCTATACAAACGGCTTGTCGTTTTGAAAAATATGGCCGGTGAACTTGATTTTACTAGAAAACATTTCGTTACAAAAAGTTTCACAACCTCGTTAAAAGCAGCCCTCAACAGGGACGTTACAGCTACCGTAACACTTGTATCGTAAAATAATATAGTTTTTCAGAAAATAATAGTTACGGCAAGTTTATGAAAACGTGCATATCTTTGTCGTTTCAAATCCGTTTTCTACGTATAATACGTCCTTAGCTTCGTATCGAAGTAAACTAATATATTTTTGCCAAGTCGAAATAATTTGTGAAGCTTAAGGCTCATTTTTGACTCGTACAAGAAAAATACATGTTGCTGAAATTTCTGAAAATTATATATTTCGTCGTCAAACTTGTAAAATCCATAACTTCTTCGTTATAACTCCGTTTTTATCCGTTCAAGCGGCCACGGATTCGTTTTAAAGTATATTTTCTAAATGTCAAGGCCAAAAAGTCGTGCCTACTGTCGGTTTTTCCAGAAAATCAAAATAAAGACAGAACCTATTTTATACGTATCGAAAATAGTTTTTCTCGGACAAAACCTATTCTAATCCCTTCAAATCAACTCCAAAGCTAATCTAATCCTACCATACACCTTCTTAGGGTGTCATGGGTTCCTAATCACCATCAAGACCAAAGTATACCAAGGGAATATTTATAGGATGACCAAATATATATATATACTCTAAAATCATGTAAAAATG
The DNA here is from genome assembly GCA_019973895.1 of Chrysanthemum seticuspe. Taxonomy (NCBI): domain Eukaryota; kingdom Viridiplantae; phylum Streptophyta; class Magnoliopsida; order Asterales; family Asteraceae; genus Chrysanthemum; species Chrysanthemum seticuspe. The sequence continues at coordinate 122,754,626 of BPTQ01000008.1, forward strand.
GTATAAATCACATATGTCTTGCATGTTTGCTCCAAAAATGAAAAGATACATATGAAATGATAATGAAACATGAAAAATGAAAGAAACATGCTTACTAGTGAATATGATGAGGTGCAAGTAACAAGGTTAAACCTAAACACTCTTGGTTTTTATTTCAAAACCTAATAAAGAGTATTATCTAGATTGTAATATAACTTGAGCTTGATAAAAAAAAATGGTGATCCCTTGTACACCTTGATGAGAACCGGTTAGGAAGGAGAACCAAAGAAGAGAGAAAACTTTTTGCTAACACTTGGAAAATGATTGGATACATGAATGAGAAAATTGAATCAAGTAAGACTTTTGAGTACATATCTTATTCAATCACAAAAATCTACCAACTTAAGATACATCCCCCCCCCCATAGGCCGGTTATGGGGGGATTGTGTCTCCTATCTATATATATATTTTTTTTTATAAAATGTATAAGTATGTATTTGTAATAAAAGGTGTAAGTGAAATTGTATAGTTAAATGTAACTTGTAAGGTAAATGGTAGTTTTTAGGTAAAAATAATTTTTAGTAGATCAAAATAGAATGTAATGAGATAATAAAAATTGTAAAAATACATTCCTTGTGAAATTTGAGTGATAAAATAATTATCGAGTAATTTTTTTTAAGAAAACATCGTAATAATATAACTTTAACGATTTATGTACCAAATAAATTTAAAACACTAGATAAACTAAAAATATAGTTTTTATAACTAAATGTAAGTATAAAAATGTGTCGGGATCATTTTTGAAAGTAACGGATTAAATATTAAAAATAATAACTCACGCGATAACGTTTATTTAATATAAAAATTACGCGTTAAATGTGACATGAAATGTCATGAATGAACTAATATGATGCAAATGATGTCAATAAAATGTAGACTAATCTTAGTCCATATGAAATGTACGTGATGTTATGATCATGAATTCGCCGCTAAACCTTTAAGGTTACGCGAATTTGAAACACGTAAACCTAGTTTACGATAAATGTTGAAATTGTGAAACTTGAGAAATGACCTGAAATTGCGAGTTGTCACATTCGCCCATCCAAAAAGGAATTCAGTCCCTGAATTCAGTTCGTGTTGGTCTCTCAGGGTTAGGGTTTGATGAGGCAAGCCTTCCCATCCCCGAGCAAAACCCTCAAAAGACTTTTTGGTAACCGATTTTTACTTAATCTCACAACTCATCAAACAAGAACTGTCATGAGATTAGGCTAAATCGGTTCGAGTAACGGGTCTTTTGAAAATTTGGCTCGGTCATAGAATTGCTTACACATATAAGCCTACTACTCCCTTCATTGCATGATTCTTCCTGAATTAAACATAGGTGATCAGGCTATGTATAATTTAGGAGTAACTATGCAATTCTTGGACTAATCGACTCATATGATGTTTGGTGTTAAGTCAACTTGGTGAATTTTTTTTTTTTTTTTTTTTTTTTTTTTTTTTTTTTTTTTTTTTGATAGGGAATGACAGGGCATTCACCACATTGGAGTATGAAGAAAGAATAATGGAATGGGCATTTAAAAGCATCCATGTGACAATCGATATGAAATGAAAGTAATTAACTCGAAAAATGTACGTATAAATCGCATGCAAAGTGAACATGCACTTATGATGAAATGATGAGATGCTATGATAATGTAGTTATAGTCTAGGGTCAATGATGCAACCTAGTTCTCTATAACTGAAGCTCTGATGCCAATCTGTCACACCCCCAAATTACCTGTTTTGCAGCGGAATGGAATTCCTGGGGATTGACTGTCATAGCATCACAATCACAGTTATATTGAACGACCTAAAGTGTCGTTTGAAAAGAACATCGTTTGATTTAATAAAACAATCAGAGTTTACAAAGTAGGTCCCAAATGAAAATCAATTTGTGCGGAAATAAGTTTGTTACAATTCAAACGATGTTTTAAAGTACGTAAAACCCAAGTGAGACACGTCGTCATCGCGACTCCATGATGTGTCCAAATGCATGCCATGAAGTGAATACCTTAGATACCTGAGATAAAACATGCTAAAAAGTGTCAACACAAAGGTTGAGTGAGTTCATAGAGTTTGTTTTGAAATGTAAAGCCTTCCAAAATCGTTTATGCAGCAAAGGCATTGTAAATCCACTCAGTTCCAAGTTCCGCCCATACAAAACTTGCAACCTGTGTGTTCACAACCCACTGCCAAAATATGTAGAGTTAATGTTCAAACACATGATTTCAAATGAATTCACAATAGTACCTAACTCGACGTAGAACGATAGCACATAATCAATAGCACTAGACCTAATGTGTCAGTAGTCAACTGATTTAGAACGTTATACGACGTAGAACCGTAGCACGCAAACAAGAACAATTTATATAGTATAACCTTTGATTTAGAAACAATGGTAATCATGGTAGCATTTAGCCTTAAAAATCTAGAGTACTTATGAAAAATAGTTAAGCATGTATCTCCCCCAAAACAGTACAAAACAATTGAAAGTGGGGCTATGAAAACTCACTGTAATATGTAAGAGTTTAAAGTACTTGTGAAAGTAAAAGAAAACAGTTTGAGCATGTATCTCCCCCAAAAGTAATTCAAAACGTATAAAGGTAGGGGCTATGAAACTCACTTGATAAACTGGAATGATGGCAAGAGTGAGTACACTGAGGTATAATGTGATGCGTTAACCGAGGCCTATTACGAATGATATGATATGTCATGAGTTGCAATGTAATGTTATGCATGCATTTCGTATGTTATTTATACCATTTGCGAGTTTTGAAAATATTACTTGTCGTCGAAAAATACTCTTTTGACGTCTTGACCCTTCAAAAATGACTTTACAAGTTTTTACGTCAAAATGTCATCCTACAATGGTTTTATAATGATTTATAGTGAAATTATCACTTTTAGTCGCAAAACAATGTCGTCGGAAATTTCTTGAAATTAACAAAAATGGCTCCGAAAAACTAGTCGTAAAATGATGTACGTCGATCGTTAGAGAACGAACTCGACGGTTTTGGAAAGTTTGTATCGAAATCTAGAAGTTTCAGTTCAGGAGTTTTCGTCCAAAAGGTCTCGATCATAAAGATATTAAGGGTTAAAGATAGTGATTTTGGCTAATTGTGGTTCAAAAAGTGAGTTTCGGTCAAGTTTAGACAACCATAATTAATTTATTAGAACTCCGCTATACAAACGGCTTGTCGTTTTGAAAAATATGGCCGGTGAACTTGATTTTACTAGAAAACATTTTGTTACAAAAAGTTTCACAACCTCGTTAAAAGCAGCCCTCAACAGGGACGTTACAGCTACCGTAACACTTGTATCGTAAAATAATATAGTTTTTCAGAAAATAATAGTTACGGCAAGTTTATGAAAACGTGCATATCTTTGTCGTTTCAAATCCGTTTTCTACGTATAATATGTCCTTAGCTTCGTATCGAAGTAAACTAATATATTTTTGCCAAGTCGAAATAATTTATGAAGCTTAAGGCTCATTTTTGACTCGTACAAGAAAAATACATGTTGCTGAAATTTCTGAAAATTATATATTTCGTTGTCAAACTTGTAAAATCCATAACTTCTTCGTTATAACTCCGTTTTTATCCGTTCAAGAGGCCACGGATTCGTTTTAAAGTATATTTTCTAAATATCAAGGCCAAAAAGTCGTGCCTACTGTCGGTTTTTCCAGAAAATCAAAATAAAGACAGAACCTATTTTATACGTATCGAAAATAGTTTTTCTCGGACAAAACCTATTCTAATCCCTTCAAATCAACTCCAAAGCTAATCTAATCCTACCATACACCTTCTTAGGGTGTCATGGGTTCCTAATCACCATCAAGACCAAAGTATACCAAGGGAATATTTATAGGATGACCAAATATATATATATACTCTAAAATCATGTAAAAATGGTATAAATCACATATGTCTTGCATGTTTGCTCCAAAAATGAAAAGATACATATGAAATGATAATGAAACATGAAAAATGAAAGAAACATGCTTACTAGTGAATATGATGAGGTGCAAGTAACAAGGTTAAACCTAAACACTCTTGGTTTTTATTTCAAAACCTAATAAAGAGTATTATCTAGATTGTAATATAACTTGAGCTTGATAAAAAAAATGGTGATCCCTTGTACACCTTGATGAGAACCGGTTAGGAAGGAGAACCAAAGAAGAGAGAAAACTTTTTGCTAACACTTGGAAAATGATTGGATACATGAATGAGAAAATTGAATCAAGTAAGACTTTTGAGTACATATCTTATTCAATCACAAAAATCTACCAACTTAAGATACATCCCCCCCCCATAGGCCGGTTATGGGGGGATTGTGTCTCCTATCTATATTTTTTTTTTTTATAAAATGTATAAGTATGTATTTGTAATAAAAGGTGTAAGTGAAATTGTATAGTTAAATGTAACTTGTAAGGTAAATGGTAGTTTTTAGGTAAAAATAATTTTTAGTAGATCAAAATAGAATGTAATGAGATAATAAAAATTGTAAAAATACATTCCTTGTGAAATTTGAGTGATAAAATAATTATCGAGTAATTTTTTTAAGAAAACATCGTAATAATATAACTTTAACGATTTATGTACCAAATAAATTTAAAACACTAGATAAACTAAAAATATAGTTTTTATAACTAAATGTAAGTATAAAAATGTGTCGGGATCATTTTTGAAAGTAACGGATTAAATATTAAAAATAATAACTCACGCGATAACGTTTATTTAATATAAAAATTACGCGTTAAATGTGACATGAAATGTCATGAATGAACTAATATGATGCAAATGATGTCAATGAAATGTAGACTAATCTTAGTCCATATAAAATGTACGTGATGTTATGATCATGAATTCGCCGCTAAACCTTTAAGGTTACGCGAATTTGAAACACGTAAACCTAGTTTACGATAAATGTTGAAATTGTGAAACTTGAGAAATGACCTGAAATTGCGAGTTGTCACAGCAATAGTCCTAGGAACTAAATGCATTGGTGTATTGGGAGGATACACAGTCGCTGAAGGCATTTTCCTAAAGGGGGGGTTTGTTACAACAAGATTCTCTGCTTTTTGCTTATCTAAATCCTTTTTCCAGAACACTTGTTCGGGTGTTAACAACGTCTGAGGCTTAAACATGTTCAAGGAAATCCAATTCTCCTTCTTGTAATCATGGGGTGTGATATTTATTTTCTTCTCTTTACATTTAGGATCATCTAATTTCTTGTTCATCTTTTCCCTAGTGACTTCATCTGATTTCTTATCTTCCTCAGTGCACTCAACGCAGCTAGGTTTCTGTCTAGGTTTAAGGATTTCATTGCCATCATAAAGAACCTTATGAGCATTTCTAGCCTTTTTAATGACCTCTGGATTTGGTTCCTCAACAAGGGGAATGCTATGCTTATCGCTTAAGACTCTATGCTTAGTGATTAAGTGAGCAGTCTGAATGGTATTTCCTTGTACGTAAAACTTATTTTCAAGCTTGTTTTTCAAGGTTTTTAGATTAGAAAAATCATTCAAAAGTTTTGATTCCTTAGCACTGAATTCTTGCTTAAGCATTTTAACATTTTCTTGAAGTTCTTGTTTTTGCTTAGAAGTTTTAGAAAGCTTTTCTTGTAAGGAGTTTAACTCTTGTTTTCATACTTCTTCTCTAAACCTACTTTTTCTGATAGTTGTACGCATTTGGTCATCCATTTCCTGCTCACGGGTGGTCAACGTTGTTCATAAATAGCAACACGTTCTTTATAGGCATTCAGTTCAGAGATGACAGAATCATCAGGGGCACATGCAGTGAATTCATCAAAAACATAATCATTATTGACTGCAGAAGATGCATCACTTGGTACAATCTCACTTTCACTTTGTTTCACATATTGATCATATGGGACAACATTGATATTACCCATATTTTCAATATCTGACTCAATAAATACAGTTGATTGTACTTCGTTATGTATCTTTTGCTCATCAACTTCATCGTATAATTTTAATACCTCAGAAATGAGTTTGTCTTTGGATGGACCAGCTTGTGGTGATGAAGAGACTTTAGGAGAGACCATTGGAGAAATACTAGCCATAAAGATGGTTTGTGCAGTGGGTTCTTCATCAACATCAGAGTCGTATGCATCACAATCAGCTACTTGAAAGGCATTCTGATGATTATGGCCTATCTCCTGAATTGGTCGCTCATCCACATCTGCATCATATGTCTTAGCATTTCCCTCAGCCAAGAACAACAACTCCTCTTCATCCAAACCTGCACCATTATCCTGAGCTTGCACAAGCAACATCTTATCCCTGAAGTACTCGGCATTCTGGGGGCGTTTTGGCGATGTGTAGTTCCTTGCAATGTGTCCCTCACCTCCACAATTGTAACATTTGATTGGCTTTGCTTGACCCTGATTTCCATTCCTTCCCCTATTATGATTTACAGCATAACCTCTACCAGCTCCACCTCTTGCTTGTTCGTACTGTCGTTCTTGAATTGGCTGCACCATAACCTTCCCATCTCTGACAGTGGCTTGATTGTGTGGATTGGAAGCAGTTCTGAGATTGTTGTTGGTGTGTGGAAGAGAGTTCATGTTTTGACAAATCAGGAGAGCTAGTTGATTAATGAAGTTTCCCACATGTGCATCAGCATCAGCTTGTTTGAACATAGGATCAGGAATGAGTTTGTGATTACCATTAACCATGGGTATGACTTGTGAGGCTTTGGTTGTGATTTCGATGTTTGAGTAGAAGGCAGTTGAATCATTTGATGAGCTTGTCTCTCCCTGGTTGGTTTTGAACTGATTAAGAATCCTTTTTTCAAACAAAGCATGTCTCTCATTCTGAAGGAGGAAGGCATAGAGTTGCTCATAGTTTGTATTCTTCAATCCTTTGGTTAGCTTTACAGAGGTGACAAACTTGTGCCATTCAGGATTCATGTTGTTCACAAACTTTGAGTTCAGCTAAATGTTTGGCATAGTCATTCTGATGTTCCTCATATCATTAACAAGCTTGTGGAATCTCACATAGTATTCATAAACACTCTCATCTGGTTTCATCTTGAAGTGTTCAAATTCATCATAGAGTTATGATTCTCTGTCTTCCATAGTTAATTCAGATCCTGAGAGAAGCATCTTGACATTATCCCACACTGCCTTGGCTTCGGTGTTGTGATTGATCAGCTTGTAGATATCTTTTGGAAGACCTTGAAGTACGATGTTAGAAGCCCTGATATCAGCATCGAATCTCTTTTTCTCCTTATCATCGAGCTCATCATATGTCTTTGGTCTGTCAATTCCATAGATCATTGTTCCATCTTCAGCTGTATCAATTAAGTCTCTAGTAGTCTCAACCCGATATGGTCCTTCATCAATGGATTTGAGAATGTTGACTCCATTTTCCTTTCCAAGACAGTACAATCTGATTCGTTGAGCCCAAGAGTCGTAGTCAGTTCTGTCAAGCATGGGTGGATGAGTATCTGAACCAGCTGCTTGAACATCCTCGGCAACAGTGGAGATGATTGTAGGAACGTTGGTAGACATGATGACAGATTAAACGGGATTTTATAACTCTATGATTAAACCGGGAAATAGATTATTTCACGGGATTTTACTAAATCAAGAGAAAACCGTATTCAAAGGATATCACCCAAGTCGCTAGGAAACCTTGAACCAAGTCGCTAAGTGCCAAGTCGCTATAGTCCCAAGTCGCTATATAACAAATCGCTACAATCCAAGTCGCTAGCAAAATTTTGACAGCAAGTCGCTAAGCACCAAGTTGCTAATTTGTCTAGTCGCTAAATAGCAACTCGCTAGGTACCAACTCGCTAACACCAAGTCGCTAACAATATAAAGTACAAGTCGCTAACTTACACCAAGTCGCTACCCGTAGTGGAGAATCCACTAAGTGTACTTTTTGTCGGCTTGTCTCAGTGGACAAGTCGCTAGCTCAACTCGCTAAGACCTTCAACAACAACTCGCTACCAAATAACAAAGCAAATCGCTACCAAGATAAACTATTCGTGGCTCAAGTCGCTAGCTAGAAAATCACAAAAACACCACCTTTCAATCCAAAAACAACCCAACCACGATGATTCAAGCCTTCAAAATCAAAACCTAAACACTTGTGATGATTCTAAACACAAAAGTACTATCAAAATCCAAACTTTAACACTAGAAATCACCCAAATGATGCAAAAACCACTAAACTTTTCCAAACTCAAAAACCACCTAAAAACCCACTAGAATTCCAAAGATATGTAAGAGATGATCTAACCATGGCTCTTGATACCAATTGTAAGATATTGGATTTCACATACATATCAAACCATAACACAAAGTAGGCGTACAAGAGGTTTTAGAGAGAGAAAGTTAGAGGTTTGGGAACTTTAGTGAGAGAAAGAAAAATCTTATTATGAGCTCCAACTCTCTACCTTGGAAGGTAGAGAGTATTTATAGTCTTACAATAAAACGCCACACAACGGGCTGTGGATCATGCATACAGTGGGTAAAGACCCGTCCGTCCTCCACGGTGTTACTTAACTAAATACTACTTAGCTTAAAAGAACTACGACTACGAGCTTTCTAACGATTACATATACTTGAGGTGAACGACTCTTTAATACCTGGAATTTCTAATTCCTAACAGGGAAGCAGACTAATTTCATGGCAGTGTAAAAAGCAAACCATTGTGGCAAATTCTACAACTAAAGCTGAATATGTGGCTGCTGCTAGTTGTTGTGGTCAAGTTCTTTGGATTCAGAATCAATTGCTGGATTTTGGGTACAACTTTATGCATACTAAGATTTTCATTGATAATAACAGTACAATTTGCATCATTAAAAATCCTGTTTTACATTCTAGAACTAAACATACTGAGATAAGGCATCATTTTACTAGAGATTGTAATGAGAAAAGGTTGATTCAAATGGTAAAAATCCATACTGATTTTAATGTTGCTAATCTTCTTACTAAACCTTTTGATGTGGGGAGATTTCAGTACCTTGTTGTTAGTATTGGAATGATTAATCTCTAAATCTCAACTTGTTTTGTAAAAGTTTGTATAAGTATTGGATTGTTATTATGTGATCTTAGTATTGCTATTTTTGTTTCTAACCACTGATAGTTATGTTCAAACCACTGTGTGTTGCTTTGTGTTCCCATTAAAAATTTTGTAGACAAATGGAAGTTAATTACTGATGCAAATGAAGTACATTAAGAAGTTGTTCATTAAGTCAAGAAGTAAAGCAGACAATCAACTTCAAATGACATAAAAGATCATTCCTATCATCTATTACAAAAGCTAGGAGTACTACATATCTTGTACTAAGAAGAAGCTACAGATGCAAAAGGAAAGATCGATTGATGAAAACGAGGATGACTGTTTTTGTGATATGAAAAATCTTCAGTTGTTCCATTTACTCGTTTCACCATAAAGCAACTACTCCATCTTCCCTTTTCCCTTTCCCTTCACCTCTGCACCTTTGCCCTTTCCCTTCCTTCCATGAGTTGATGAACCAGCTCCTGGAGCAGGAAGACCAATCACCACCTCTCTGTTCTTTGGGAGTGGTGGATTTCTGGTACGTGGCCTTGGTTGGGGTTGAGATGGTGAAGGTTGTGCTCTCTCTGCTTCCTCTCTCACCAATCTATTGAAGGTTGGCTCTAGGCGCTCAGTAGAATCATCTGAACCCCTAGATGACTCACTAGGATCAACCACACTATCATCTTCAGATGACGGAAGAAATGGGGACTTTCTTGGTCGTGGTTCTTGTGGAGGAAGGTATAGACGCCATGGGTTAGAATCATCACTTGATGATGATGATGATGATGATGATGAGGAGGAGGAGGATGTTAGATCGATGACTTCTGGTTGATTCCATATGCTGATTATTGTTTGATTGTGATTTTTGAGGAATTAGGGTTTTGGATTAATTGATGTGTTTGTTATTTGGCACTAGGGATTCTTTTATAGGCAGTGCAAATGATAATAGTGAGTAAATGAGGAGAAGGTTTTAAGTGGTTGAGGAGTTAATGAGGTCTTTTGACTTTGAACATGAATTAACATCGAAAGTTGACCATATTGACTTAGCCTTTAGCACATTGGCTAACCACTGCTGAGTATATGGAACCACTTCTATGTTTTGCTAATCACTGCTAACATTAATTCTCTTCTCTGTGTTTGGTTTATGTTTGTGATTTGCAGGTATGAAGGATTGTTGTACATTGGAGCATGTGATGTTTTTAGCTGCTAGTGTTTAAAAAAAAAAAAAAAAAAAAGATTGTGTAATCCTTCATATTTTTGTGTGATATCACTAATTTTGACACAGATTTGCTTGCTGTATCTCTTGGTCAACTGGTTGGAGTGAAATTTTGTATCCACTGCTAGTGTTTTTCATACCACAGTTAGAGGCTGTCAAACCACTGCTAGCATGTTGCTGCTTTTTGGATACTTCAGGGGCTGTTTGGTAACTTTGGTGAAAACACATTATTTCTCCCCAAATCACGGATAGATCATTTAATTAATCTTCAAATCACTTCAACTTGGCGCTCTACATAAACCCTAATCACTTTACTTTGCTTAATTCACATATCCCACATCATTTCCATCATTTATCACAATGTCGAACCAGTACTCCCAAACCCATAACCTTGTTGCTAATCTGATAAAAAACAATAGATCCGAAGGTTTTCATCAAATGACTGATTTCGTTATTCACAGGCCTATTCACTTTGCCTTAACTGTCACACCAACCATCCTTAAAGCCTATATACATTAGTTCTGGGGGAATGCTAAGCCTGAGGAGGTCGATGGAGTAGAAGTGTTTAGTTCTGTTGTGGATGAGAATGAAATTTTGGTTAATGAGGAGATCATTAGAAGGGTTTTGAAGTTTGATGATGCTGATGGTGTTGTTAATCTTTCAGATCCTGAGATTTTTACTGGTTTAGAGAGGTTAGGATATACTCATAGAGGTGACAAGGTAAAATTCTTTAAGAGTATGTTTTCCTCACAATGGAAGTTTTTGATACACACTTTGTTGATGTGTATGAGTAATAAGACCACTGGTTTTGATGACTTTCCCTCCAAGATTGCTACAAGTATTATATGTTTTTCTGAGGGGTGGAAGTTTAATTGGTCTAGGACGATTTATGAAGGATTTGTGCAGAACATTAGGAAGAAGGGTAAATATTATTTATATCCTGGGTTTGTTCAACTAATTGTGGAAAGTCAAATAGAGGAACCTGTTGAGCATACTAGGGAGTATGAAGTGCATTATATGCTTCCTAAGGTCTTTGCACATATGAGGAATCAGAAGCCAAATGTTCAAATAAGGGATGTTCCTTTGTTCCCTCATATGATTACTTTGCCTGTAAGTTATGAGTTTGATGCAGGTTTTGAGGAACAACCCATAGTATCTGAACCCACTGTTAGTACACCTCAATCCACTGATAGTGCACTTGTTCCCACTATTAGTGAAACTCCACCCACTTCTAGTCAAACCCAAACCACTGTTAAACCAATTGTATGGACTAGGAGAAAGAAGGGCACCAAGCTTCCTCAGGCTGGTGTTAGTGGTGTTGTTCATGAGGCTGTTACACGGTGTGGAGGTGACATGATTGGAAGGGCTTCCACTACTGATTCATGCTTAGATGCTGGTCAGGATAGTGGAAACATCATTAATACCCAACCTTTGGCAACTCCTAATGTGGAGAGTTCCTTGGAACTTAACACAGGTGGAGGAAACCCTAGCCAATTGGCTCATTTAGGGTGCATAGATGATCAGGCAAGGTCTGGTGCTATGTTTTTTTTATCTAAGGATTCACCTCTCGGATCAGTTTACACAGCTCGAAGTGATGAGGATTGTTTGGAACATGACACTGAATTGACGGATCCTAAGCTTGTACATGGTGACTTTTCCAATGAACCACCTCTCGAACCAGTTAACACAGGTCGAAGTGGGGAGGATATTCTTGAATGTTTTAATGAATTGACGGCTAAATGTGCTAAAATGGATGCTACAATCTCAAGTCTTCAAGAGTTGGCTGTGTTTCAGGGTAAAGAAATTAGACGGCTGAAGCATAGGATGTTTGTTTTGGAGAAAGTAAGAAGACCTGGGGTTGATGTTTTGACGACTATGCGAAAGATGAAAAAGAAGGTGGACTCCTCTCCAGCTCTGAATGTGGAGAATGTACCCAAACAGGGGAGGAGTGAAGGCATGAATTCAGGGGAGGCTGTAGATGTGCATATGGAAGAAAATGAGGATAGTGGAGATCAAGCAGTACAATTTCTAGTATCTGATAAAGATGGGAATGAAGCTGTTCTTGAAAGTTTGAAGACTATGGTAGAAGATGAGGTAGTGCAGGACACAACCACTGATAGTGTGTCTGCAACAATGGCTATTACTCTTGGAACCACTGCTGCAGTTTCAGATATGGTAATTGTACCCACTGCTATCATAACTACTTCCACAATTGTTACAACAATCTTTGTGTCACCACCTAAATCAAAAGAGGTTGAGAAAGAAGCTGCAAGTACACTGATCAATCTAAGGAAAACCTCATCTAATCCTACATCTATCATTGCACCTGTTTTTGCTCTTGAATCTACTGCAACCAAACCCAAAGGTAAAAGTTTAGTTATTGGTGAGCCTTTGAAGAAGAAGGTGGCTCAACCAGATATTGGTAAGGGTAAAGGTATGTCAGCACCTGTCTTAAAGTTTAAAAGTGTAGCAGAACAGATTGTTTATGATGAAGAGTATACAAGAGGCTTACAAGCCGAAGAGAAAGCAGCTGCAGAAAAAGAAAAGCAAGAAGAGGAGGAGGCTTCTCAGAAATGGTTAGCTAAATGGTATGAATCACAAAACTATCTGCAAGCTTCTAATCAAATACAGGATGAGTATACTACTCAAGAATGGGCATTGTTAGATGATGAGGAAAGATCTAGACTTTTGGGTGAATGGGCAAGGAGGATTAGTAAGGAAAAGAAGCAAGTTATAAGGAAGAAACCTCCTACAATTCGTGAGATGAGAAATGTACTGATGAAGATTATTAAGAATTCAGGCATACATATTCCTGACAATCTTAGTAAATGCTCATTTGAAAGAATCCATGAGCTTTATCTGATGTGTATGAGGATTAATAATGAGAATTTTACTCCTATGGGTTCTGAAAAAGAAGAAGAGTGGATTAAAAGTAATCTAAAGAGAAAATCTGAGATTCAGGAGACATCTGGTTCTAAAAGATTGAAAGAGATTGAAGATAGTCATCAAATTATCTCTTATGCATTTGAGCTTAATGGAAGTGAAGGATGTTGGAAAATCAAAGACACAATAATGAAGTTTATGAGTATAATAAATTTTCACAGATGCTTCAGTATTTTGATAGAGATGATTTGCTGAATCTTTGGGAGCTTTATAGGAATAAGTTTGGTGATTTGCAACCAGATGATCATTATGAGAGAATGGTTTATCATCACTTGAAGATTTTGTTGAACCTACTCATGATGAACCTGAATGGAAAGGACTCTGCAATGGACAAGTTACAGGATGGTTTCTATATCAAACTTGTGGAGTTCATTTTTTAACTGTATCTGGAGAAGTTATTCATATGCTTGTAGAAGGTGATTATCCTTAATTGAATAAGTATCCAGAAGTTATTGCTCAGATGGTGAAGCCTGGTGGTATAAAGATGTTAATGCCCTATGATGGTCAAGCTTACAATTTGTTGCTGAAGTATGAGAAAATTCTTAAGTCTAGTAAGTGTTTGGCTACATCCTCCAATTCAGATGTTTTTGTTAGGAATTAGAAATTCCGGGTATTAAAGAGTCGGTCACCTCAAGTATATGTAATCGTTAGAAAGCTCGTAGTCGTAGTTATTTTAAGTTTAGTTGTATTTAGTTAAGTAACACCGTGGAGGACGGACGGGTCTTTACCCACTGTATGCCTGATCCACAGCCCGTTGTGTGGCGTTTTATGTAAGACTATAAATACTCTCTACCTCCCAAGGTAGAGAGTTGGAGCTCATAATAATATCTTTCACTTTCTCTCACTAAGTTCCCTAAACCTCTAACTTTCTCTCTCTAGAATTCCACTTATACGCCTACTTTGTGTTGTGGTTAGATGTGTAAGTGAAAACCAATATCTTACAATTGGTATCAAGAGCCATGGTTAGATCATATCTTGCACATCTTTGGATTTCTAGTGGTTTTTAGGTGGTTTTTGAGTTTGAAAAAGTTTAGTGATTTGTGCATCATTTGGTTGATTTCTAGTGTTAAAGCTTGGATTTTGTTAGTACTTTTATGTTTAGAATCATCACAAGTGTTTAGGTTTTCATTTGGTAAGCTTGAATCATCTTGGTTGGGTTGTTTTTTGGATTGAAAAGTGATGTTTGTGATGTTTTCTTGCTAGCGACTTGACCTACGGATTTCTTTCTTGCTAGCGACTTGCTTTACATTTTTGTAGCGAGTTACAGTTAGTGGAGTTAGTGACTTAGGCCTAGCGACTAACAGTACAAGTAGTGGATGCTCCACTACGGGTAGCGACTTGGTGTTAGGGACTTGGTAAGTAGCGAGTTGCTATTTAGCGAATTGATTCCTTAGCAACTTGTATCTTAGCGAATTGCTGCCAAAATTTTGCTAGCGACTAGAGGCTTAGCGAGTTGCTATTTAGCGACTTGTCTTTTGTTTAGCGACTTGGGACGTTAGCGACTTGGTGGAATAGCGAATTAGAAGATAGCGACTTGGTGCATAATTTTCTAGCGACTTGGGTGAATTCTTTACGGTTTTCTCTTGATTTAGTAAAATCCTGTGAAAAAATCTATTTCCCGGTTTAATCATAGAGTTATAAAATCCCGTTTAATTTGTCATCATGTCTACCAACGTTTCTACAATCATCTCCACTGTTGCCGAGGATGTTCAAGCAGCTGGTTTAGATACTCGTCCACCCATGCTTGATAGAACTGACTACGATTCTTGGGCTCAACGAATCAGATTGTACTGTCTTGGAAAGGAAAATGGTGTCAACATTCTCAAATCCATTGATGAAGGACCGTATCGAGTTGAGACGACTAGAGATGTACTTGATACTGCTGAAGATGGAACTCTGATTTACGGAATGGACAGACCAAAGATGTATGATGAGCTTGATGATAAGGAGAAAAAGAGATTCGATGCTGATATCAGGGCTTCTAACATTGTTCTTCAAGGTCTTCCTAAAGACATCTACAAGCTGATCAATCACAACACCGAAGCAAAGGCAGTATGGGATAATGTCAAGATGCTTCTCTCAGGTTCTGAATTAACTATGGAAGACAGAGAATCACAACTCTATGACGAATTTGAACACTTCAAGATGAAACCAGATGAGAGTGTCTATGAGTACTATGTGAGATTTCATAAGCTGGTGAATGATATGAGGAACATCAGAATGACTATGCCTAACATTCAGCTGAACTCAAAATTTGTGAACAACATGAATCCCGAATGGCACAAGTTTGTCACCTCTGTGAAGCTCACCAAAGGTTTGAAGAATACTAACTATGAGCAACTCTATGCCTTCCTTCTTCAAAATGAGAGACATGCCATGTTTGAAAAGAGGATTCTTGATCAGCTCAAAGCTCGGGGAGAAACAAGCTCAACACTTGATTCAACTGCTTTTTACACAAATGCTGGGATTACCACCAAAGCTTCTCAAGCTGTACCCACGGGAGATGGTAATCACAAACTCATTTCTGATCCAAGGTTCAAGCAACCAGATGCTAATGCTGTCATGGAACATTTCATCAATCAACTGGCACTCATGGTTAAAGAGAACAGGACACTTTCACCTCACACTAACAAACTTCACACCAACAATGAGATCAGAACCGCCTCCAATCTTCACAATCATGCTTTGATCAGAGATGGGAAAATTATAGGGCAACCAGTTCAAGAAAGGCAGTTTGATCAAAGAAAGGGTGGAGCAGGTGGAGGTTATGGTGCTAATCAGAATCGAGGAAGGAATGGTAATCAAGGTCAAGCTAAGCCGATCAAATGTTATAACTGTGGTGGTGAGGGACACATTGCAAGGAACTGCACATCTCCAAAACGTCCACAGAATGCTGATTACTTCAGAGATAAGATGATGCTTGTACAAGCTCAGGATAATGGTGCTGCTTTGGATGAAGAGGAATTGTTGTTTCTTGCTGAGGGCAATGCCAAGACCTATGATACAGATGTGGATGAGCAGCCTATTCAGGAGATAGGTCACAATCATCAGAATGCCTTTCAAGTCGCTGATTGTGATGCATATGACTCTGATGTGGATGATGGACCTACTGCACACACAATTTTTATGGCTAGCATTTCTCCAATGGTCTCTCCCAAGGTCTCTTCTTCACCACAAGCTGGCCCATCCAAAGACAAACTCATCTCAGAGGTATTAAAACTATACGATGATTCTGATGTGCAAAAGATGCATGACAAAGTACAATCAACTGAAACTATTGAATCAAATATTGAAAATATGGGTAATATCAATGTTGTCCCATATGATAAATATGTGAAACAAAGGGAAAGTGAAGTTGTACCAAGTGATGCATCTTCTGCAGTCAACAATGACTATGTTTTTGATGAATACACTGCATGTGCCCCCGATGATTCTGTAATTTCTGAACTAAATACCTATAAAGAACGTGTTGCTATTTATGAACAACGTGCAAAATTTGAGTTGACCACTCGTGAGCAGGAAATGGATGACCAAGTGCGTACAATCATTAGAAAAAGTAATTTTAGAGAAGAAGTATTAAAACAAGAATTAAATTCCTTGCAAGAAAATCTTTCTAAAACTGCTAAGCAAAAACAAGAACTTCAAGAAAATGTGAAAATGCTTAAGCAAGAATTTAATGCAAAGGAATCAAAACTCTTGAGAGATTTTTCTAATCTGAAAACCTTGAAAAACAAACTTGAAAACAAGTTGTACATACAAGGGAACACCATTCAGACTGCTCACATGATCACTAAGCATAGAGTTCTAAGCGATAAGCATAGTGTTCCCATTATTAATAAACCCAACCCTGACTTCGGGAAGATAGCAAAAGCAGCTTAAAGTGTGATCTATGATGGCAATGAGATTCTTAAACCTAGACAAAAACCTAGTTGCTGTGAGTGCACAGAGGAAGATAAGAAATTAGATGAAATCACTAGGGAGAAGATGAATAAGAAACTAAATGATCCTAAAAGCAAAGAGAAGACAGTAATTATCACTCCCCATGACTACAAAAAGGAGAATTGGATCTCCCTGAACATGTTTAAGTCTCAAACATTGTTGACTCCCGAACAAGTGTTCTGGAAAATGGACTTAGATAAGCAGAAAGCAGAAAATATTGTTGAAACAAATCCTCCCCTTAGGAAAATGCCTAAAGCAACTGTGTATCCTCCCAATACGCCAATGCATCTAGTTCCTAGAACGATTGCTACTAAAAGCAAGATCTTAATCAGTCAATATGTTATTTTTCAACTATTTGTTGATTTTAAGAAAACTTGTAAGAAAAGGATCACACCCACTGGGATTACTGAAGGGGAAAGGGGTTTTGAACAAACAAAAGAATGCTATTTAACTGAGGTCATGCCTTTCTTTAAACTTCTAAAAGATCACTTTGAGAGTCTTAAAAAGGGGATACATACTGATATTAAGGGAATGGAAAAAGAATTTGATGCAATGATAGTTGAAGTTAGTAACTATGAGCGAGCACTAAAATATAATGAGATTGAGAGGAAGAACTTGCATACACTAAATGAGAACCTGATTTCTGAATGTATTGCTCAAGATGTGTTTTTCACTGCTACAAATTGTTCTATTAATGCTTCTCAATTTCATGAATTATCTGTTGCCCTGAAAGTCTCCCATGATCGTGTCATTGAGCTTGAAAAAACTAATTCCGAACTAAACGAGAAAATTGAACTGGATGATCACGACAATTTGGTTAAACATTTTTCTAAACTAGAAGTTGACCATTTTAATTTACAACTAAAATATCAAAATCTTAAAGAAAATGTCAAAACTTCAAATATCAAGACATCCTCAGATGCTCCAGAGTTTGATGCAGTTTTTCAAATTAACAAACGTGATGAACAGATTCAAGCTCATTGCAACACAATCAGAAAGTTGAAAGCCCAAATCTCTCAATTAAAGGGTCAAATGAACAATATGACAGGCTCCCAAATGCCTCCTCCTTTAGATTCTCAGAATTCTCAAACGTTTCATCTTCGAAACCTAGTAAATGCATTACAAAAGGAAAACGAAACTTTTCTAGAAGAAAATGAAAAGATTAAACGTCATTTCAATGAGTTATTTGAATCAATAAAGGTCACTCGTAACAAAAATAACGAACAAATAGCTTCATTGCAAAAGGAAATTGAGAATCTGAAGAGTCAGGTAAAAGGGAAAATGCCAATGACCAATGGGGAGAATGGTGTATCAAAGGTTCACTCTTGTAATAAATATGCTTTGTCTGTGAAATATGTCCCTCCTCATCTCAGGAACAATAAACTTGCTGTTCAAACATACTTCTCATCCCTTAAGGATTGCCTAGAATGTCTGCGTGAGATTGTTGAAGAGGATAAGTTAGAGAAACCTCATGATAATGCAATTGGACATGCATGCTTATATGCCAAACGATCTCAAGAAATCCTAGAATGCTTGATCACAATATGCCCAAAGTCCTTAGGTGAGAGAGTTAATCCTTTGATTCCATGTTCGATGCCTAATGCCAAGTATGATATTCATTCGATGCCAATGTCTTGAATGTGAACCTTAGTGTGCCTTTAAGTAGTTCAGATTCCAGATCTGTCAATGCTAAGAAAGAGAACTCAAGTGTGCCTTCTAGGAGTACAAATTCCAGCACTTCTAGTTTTAAGAAAGTGAACCTTAGTGTCCCTGCATGTAGTTCAGATCCCGGCACATCTAAACAGGTGATGCAAAGAATAGTAAAACCAACTAATGTTCCCATTCCCTCTACAGGAGTAATCAGTGACATTAAAGGGAGCAGGTCAAAGTCTCAAGACAATACAAGGAATGATAGGACCTCGCAAGCTAAGAATGTGCACTGGAAAAGAGTAGAATAACAATCTAGGAACTTTAAGTTTGAACCGAATAAAACGAATCGTGTTGATTCTAGTATTAGCCATAGGCGTACTGTAATTAATTCGAATTTTGAAACTATTTGCAAACCTTGTATTGATGTCTGCTTGAATTCTGTTTCTAATCATGAATGTGGTGTTAATGTTTTGCCTCATGATGTTAATTGTCCAGTTAATATTGTTAATGCTAAAATTCATACTAAGAAGGCTAAAAGGCAAAAACGTAAGAAAGTTAGAAAACAGTGGAAACCCACAGGAAGAACATTTAGTAAGATAGGCTATTATTGGATACCTGTTGGTCATAAGACTAATCAGACAATGCCCACTAGAAAATGGATACCTACTGGTAGAACTATTCCCTTAAGAAGTGAGCACACTGTGAACAGGGCTAATACAGACACTAGTACTGCATCTATTCACAATGATTCCATTGCCTTATTTTCTGATATGAATGCTTCTATTTCTGATGTGGGTGTTCCAACCATTGTTACTAACCAAATGGAACCCATTCTTGCATGGGGATCCCAATTATCCAGTTATCCATTCTTGTCTGTGTTCAACTGAAGATCGTTCAAATCGTTCTGTGGTACCTGGACTCAGGCTGTTCCAAGCATATGACTGGCGACCGGTCACGGCTCATGAACTTCGTGAGCAAATTCATCGGGACAGTTAGATTCGGGAATGATCATTTCGGTGCTATTATGGGTTATGGAGACTATGTTGTTGGCAAAAGTGTTATCTCCAGGGTTTACTATGTAGAAGGTCTTGGTCACAACTTGTTCTCTGTTGGTCAATTCTGCGATTCTGATCTACAAGTAGCCTTCAGAAAACATACCTGCTTCGTTAGAGAACTTGATGGTAAGGAACTCTTAAGAGGTTCACGTGGTTCAAATCTATACACCATCTCTATCGAAGATATGATGAAGTCTTCTCAAATTTGCTTGCTGTCAAAGGCTTCTAAAACAAAGTCATGGTTATGGCATCATCGTCTCAATCACCTGAACTTCGGCACCATCAATGATCTCACCAGAAAGGACTTAGTCGTAGGTTTACCTAGACTCAAGTATGAAAAGGATCATCTTTGTTCAGCATGTCAATTGGGAAAAATCAAGAAGTATGCCCATAAACCCAAACCTACTAACTCTGTCACAGAAGTTCTTCATATGATTCATATGGATTTATGTGGACCAATGAGGGTGCAGAATATCTTTGGAAAGAAATATGTGTTAGTTGTGGTTGATGATTACTCTAGATTCACCTGGGTCAAGTTCTTAAGGACAAAGGATGAAACTCCTGATATCATCATCAAACTCATCAAACAGCTGCAGGTTCGGCTCAACAAAATAGTCAGAATAATCAGAACAGACAATGGAACTGATTTTGTCAACAAACAACTCAGTGAATTTTATGAAAGCATTGGAATCAGCCATCAAAGAAGTGTTCCACGAACTCCTCAACAGAACGGTTTAGTTGAAAGACGAAATCGAACTCTTGTAGAAGCCGCTAGAACAATGCTGATTTACCCAAAGGTTCCAATGTTTCTCTGGGCTGAAGCTATTGCCACTGCATGCTACATACAAAATCGTTCCCTGATTCACACTGTTCATGGAAAAACTCCATATGAACTTGTCCACAACAGAAAACCTAATCTCTCTTTCCTTCGTGTGTTTGGTGCATTGTGTTATCCAACTAATGAGGGTCAAGACTTAGGCAAACTTAGAGCTAAAGCAGACATTGGAGTATTTGTAGGGTATGCACCAAACAAAAAGGGATACCGAATCTACAACAAAAGAACCCGAAATATCATGGAAACAATTCACGTTACGTTTGATGAGCTGACCGGTCAAATGGCTCCTGGACACTCTAGTTCAGGACCCGCACTTCAAAACAGTCCCATTGGTTCATCCCTTGTTCCAAACTCTTCTCAAGAAACTCCATATGTACCTCCATCTGAAGATGATTTAAAGAAATTGTTTGATCCTATGTTTGATGAACTTTATGACCCAAGTACTAATGAGGTGTCGATTCCTATAACAGAGGCTGCTTGATTGGTGCTAAACCGTCAAGTTTAATTACACAAGCTAACCACTTGTGAATGGTTAACCGTAACAAACTTAAAACATCTCAAACACTAATGCAATTAAGATCAGAGGAATATAGGGGATTCCTGGGTCGTTAAGTCCCACGGAGGATGAATTGGTGTATAAACACTTCAGATGATAGAATGATCACTAAGGATAGTGATCAGTAAGGATATTGATGGAAAATTACCTAAAGAAAAGATTTACAAATTACAGCGACTTAAATGCAAATTAATAAAATTAAAAAGTTAAAATCTATTAAATAAACGCTATCACTATTTTTACAATGATGTTTTTATGATTTTATAAAATAAAATAACTTAAATAAACTATTTTAACTAAAACGTAAACTCAAATTTCCTAAAAACTAGATTTAAAATGAAAACGAGCGTTACGTTTAAAAATTACGCTGGAGCGCAAGCAAAAACGTAAAATTTATGAAATAAAAGGCCTACGAATGTAAAACTAATTTTCTTACGTACTATATGATAAAAGAAAATTTTAGAAAAAAGATTTATATTTTTTTGACTTTTATATTTTTTATTATGAATTAATTAAGTTTTTACACTAATTAAATGTTTAAAAATACTAAAACTAATGAGAAAAATCTGAAACTTTTTTATAAAATACTTAATACTAATACACTTTTATAAAAAATACAAAAACTGAAAAAGCTCTAAAGAATAAGCTGGAAATAAGCAAAAAGCTACGTATAAGCTTATTTGGAAATAAAAGGGTTATGTATTAAATAGTGTAAATAATAACTGAAAAAGTCCCTAGGGCAGTTGGTGCGTGTGTGGTGTGGTGAGCTGGGTGGCCAGAGATCAAATCCCAGCAGTGGCCATTTTTTTTGCAACTATTTTATTTTTTTGATTTTTCTTTACAAACTTGTTAAGCACACTAAAATAAGTACTTTTTATAACTGTGACTTATATTGAAAACTGATAATAAGCTCAGAAATAAGCTAATAATCTCAACAGTGCTATAAAATGGAATAAGCTAAAGAGTTTAAACCAAAATGGCTTTTAAGCTAAAAAATAAGCAAAGCTACAATGGAAATAAGCTACTGGACTGATAATAAGCTAGTGTACAACTGAACAGACTCAAGAACTTAGAAATAAGCACCAAATAAGCTAAAATAAGCACTTTAACTGAATCTATGAAACAAGCAGACTTGCAGAGATGTTCAAGGCTAAAATAAGCTCACTGAATAAGCTAAAAAGCTCAAACAAAAGACAGAAGTAACAAGTAGAGCTGGTGGGCTTTCCAAAAAGTCCAAGCTCATGCACTTTGGTGCACTGAGGAGCTTATGAGGGGCTTATGAAAAAGCTACCATTTCACTGAGTATGCAGTTAAGACAGAAAATGGGACAAAAAACAAGTCACAAGCAGCCCTGGTAAATAAGCTACAAAGTGAAAACTAAAGTTTGGGATCTCAAGGTGGCTTGGTTGGCTTCACAAAAAGCTAAAATTCAAAAGCTAAGACCAACTGACAAGTAATATGTGAGCTTATCAATATGGACTGCACAACTGTGCAATGGGCATCATTTTGACTTTTTGATTAACATTTAAAAATTGACTTTTATGAATTTGCACT
Organism: Chrysanthemum seticuspe; assembly: GCA_019973895.1. Taxonomy (NCBI): domain Eukaryota; kingdom Viridiplantae; phylum Streptophyta; class Magnoliopsida; order Asterales; family Asteraceae; genus Chrysanthemum; species Chrysanthemum seticuspe. The sequence continues at coordinate 122,777,429 of BPTQ01000008.1, forward strand.
TGATTCTATGGACTGATTGTAGTATTATAAGCTATTATAAGATTATCTAAAGCTATACCAACATCTTTTAAGCTTATAAAATGGATTTTGCAGTTCAAAATCCCAACAGTGACTGACTAAGATGGATTTAAAAAGATTTTTGACTTTTTTCTAAACAAGGACTTAATTTTGTTGCTTGTTTGAGTTATTATAACCTACTGCAATATGTATCAAACAAAGGCAATGGTTTGCACAACCTTTAATGCAGTAAACTAAACAAATCCAAACACTCCTAATGAAACTGTTTTAGACCTTTTTCAAAGTCAAACTCAGATTAAGAACATGCAATGGATTGCAGACCTTATATAAACATATATTAGGACTGAACAAACATTAATAAACAATAATAACTCCATTAAACTAAGAAATGACAAGTTTACTAGTTTAACTGTTAAATTAAAATTTTTACTAACTACCAATTAGAGAGAACAAGTAACTAATATTATTGTTTAATTATGCTTAAATATATCTAATAAACACAAACATACCAAGATTTTAAGCTAAATAATATCTTAACAGTGAAATGAATAAAAATGGAACTATGCTTACAAGATTTGATCCAAGTGAACAATGAGAACTGAGGCACACAAACATACCCTATAGCTTCCCAAGAAGCATCTAACCCAGGGCAATTCATGAGCAACCCTGCTCCAAGCCTTCATCAGGTTTCACCATTGATTTTTATTTTTTCTTTATTTTCTTGATATTTTTGTGAATTTTTGGTTTTGGCTACTAAACTGCTTTTAAGGTATCTAAAAGCTTGAATAAGCTTTATAGGGAGCTTATGTGAGCTTCTGAGTCCAAACTAACAACTGCTAACAACATTTCACCATATTGAGATTTTTGGATAATGAAAAAAATTGCATAACTTGAGATATTACTTGAAACTGTAATTGTTGCTTACAAAAGTTTTATTTCACCTTGAAAACATAAAATACAAAGTTTAAAGCTTAAACAAACACTGGAACTTGAAATTTAATTAAAAACGACATAAGCTAATTTTACAATTAATCTAGATATCTTCTTCATTCCCTCTTCCTCTTTCTTTATAGCTTTTCTGAACTCCCCACATGTCTCTGATCAAATCCCATCAACAATCTCAACCATTGATTCAGTCAAAGTGATCACAGCCTTTAAAATAGATTTTGGCGCCAAAAGTGTATCTGGTAGCTTGAGACAGTTTCAAAGCAATTAAAGAATCTTGGTATGTTGTGGAGGTGTAGGGGACAATATGTGAAGTAGGTATGGGGCTGGGGTGATTTTTGCAGCAAAAACAGGGGATGAGGTGAGGTTTAGGGGTTAAAGTGGTGAGGAAGCATTTAATGCTCGGTAGGCTAATGAGAGGAGGGGGGATGAGCTGGAAAGGTGGATGAGGTGGAAAGGGTGAGGTGGAGGTGATAAAACCATGGTGGTTTTGGGATTACAGTGTTGGGGGAGAAGATGCTACAGTACCCCTGGTTTTGGCGGGGTATTGACTGTTTGACCATGGTTAATAATAACGGGGTTGGTTTTGTTGGGCTTGGGAAAGATTGGGCCAAGGTCTTGGATTAATATTAGATCCGGTTTGGTTTAGGCTAACAATCAAGGACCAAAAGTGTAATTTTAGTAAACTTGAAGGACTGATCTTGAACATTTTCCAAAGCTCTCACAAGGACTAAAACTGCCAAATGTGATTAGTACAAGGACCACTTTGGTTATTTTCCATTTTTGTAAATCCAGGGACCAAAACTGTCAAGTTTGAAACTTGAGGGACCAATATTGTAATTTTCTCCAAATTTTATCATAAGGACCATTTTTGTCATTTATGAATAGTACAAGGTTAATATTTGATAATTTTCAATTTTTAAATTAACCAAGGACTATATTTGACATTTTCCAAACTTGAGGGACTAAAGTTGTCAATTTGTGATATTTGAACTTTAAAAGGTTTGTTTTGACAACTTTTGAATCTCATGGACCTTAAATGATATTTTACAAGATTTTGAATTACCAGGGACTAAATTCGACAACTTTTGTAACTTGGGGAACTAAAACTGCCAATTATGCAAACTTGATACGTTTTTCATCAGATTTTGATGTTTTTGCATTTAAAATGTATAAAACACTTGTTTGTGATATTTTCATCATTTTGATTCATTTCTGAGTGTTTTCAGATGTTTTTGGCATTTTAACAGTACAAAAATGATGAGTATTTAGACACTCATCACTGCTCATATTCCTGTGAATGAAGTCAATCCCTCAGTCTCAATATCTTTAAGTCAAGATGCACCTGCTGCTGATCCTTCAGTCTCATCAACAAATCATCATTCTTCAAATGTACATAATGGAACGGTTTCTGGCATCAATGATGAAGTTAATCCCTTTGCTACTCCTGAAGTTGCTCCATTTGAAAACATATTTGCTCCTGAATCATCATCAGAACCATCTTCTTCAGGAGACATCGACTCTGCTACCTCAGTCCCTCAACAACTGCCACATGAACACCTTAGAAAATGGACTCACGATCATCCACTAGACAACATCATTGGAAATCCCTCTCGTCCTGTATCAACTCGGAAACAACTTGCAACCGATGCCTTATGGTGCTTCTTCAACTTCGTACTATCTAAGATCGAACCAAAAGATGTTAAAACCGCCATGAATGAAGATAACTGGTTCAATGCCATGCAAGATGAAATTCATGAGTTTGATCGACTTGATGTATGGGAGTTAGTACCTGCTCCAGACTGTGCTATGATTATTGCTCTTAAATGGATCTTCAAAGTGAAACTTGATGAGCATGGTGATGTGTTGAAGAACAAGGCTCGATTAGTTGCTAAAGGATACCGTCAAGAGGAGGGTATTGACTTTGAAGAATCTTTTGCTCCAGTTGCTCAAATCGAGGCAATCAGAATCTTTCTGGCTAATGCTGCTAGTAAGAACATGGTAGTCTATCAGATGGATGTGAAGATGGCATTTCTGAACGGAGACCTTAAAGAAGTCGTCTACGTCAGCCAACCTGAAGGATTTGTAAATCAAGAGCATCCTACTCACGTTTATCGTTTGAAGAAGGCTCTTTACGGTTTAAAGCAAGCTCCAAGGGCATGGTATGATACATTGTCAAAGTTTCTTCTATCTACCGGATTTAGCAAAGGAGCAGTTGATCCAACATTGTTCACCAGGAAGTCAGGCAAACGTTTAATTCATGTTCAAATTTATGTTGATGATATTATTTTTGCCTCGACAGACCCAATGGAATGTGATCGTTTTTCAAATGAAATGAGTTCAAAATTTCAAATCTCAATGATGGGACAAATGTCATTTTTCTTGGGATTACAAATTTCGCAAAGTCCCGGAGGCATTTTCATAAATCAATCTAAATATGCAACTGAGATCTTAAAGAAATTTGGATTTGATTCAAGTGACCTTGTTGACACTCCCATGATTGATCGAACCAAACTAGATGAGGACCACTCAGGGATCATGATTGACCAAACAAAATATCGTAGTATGATTGGATCCCTGATGTACCTCACAGCTAGTAGACCAGACATCTTGTTCGCTGTTTGCATGTGTGCTAGATACCAGGCTAAGCCTACTAAAAAGCACCTTGAAGCTGTTAAACGGGTCTTTCGGTATCTCCAAGGAACCATCAATATGGGTCTTTGGTACCCGAAGGACACCGGTATGTCACTAACAGCCTATGCAGATGCTGATCATGCAGGGTGTCAAGATACTCGTCGAAGTACATCTGGAGGTGCTCAGTTTTTGGGTGATAAGCTTGTGAGCTGGTCTTCAAAGAAGCAAATGAGTACTTCTATTTCCTCTACAAAGGCTGAATACATAGCCATGTCATCTTGTTGTGCTCAAATCTTATGGATGAGATCTCAATTATCTGACTATGGCTTTCAATTCAACAAAATTCCTCTGTACTGCGATAATAAAAGTGCTATTGCTCTCTCATGCAACAACGTTCAACACTCAAGAGCAAAGCATATCGACATTCGACATCATTTCATCAGGGAACAAGTGGAAAAAGGTGTGGTGGAACTCTATTTTGTGAGGTCTGAATACCAGTTAGCAGACATCTTCACCAAAGCTCTTCCAAAAGAACGTTTTGAGTTCATACTTCCACGACTAGGCTTGAAAAGCCTTCAACCAGAAACACTCAAACGTCTTCAGGAGGAAGACGAGGAGTAAAGGTCTATGCTCATCTATCTCTTGTAAATATCTTTTCGAAAAGCAAAATACAAAATTACAAAACCTTCAAAAAGCAAATAGAAAAATATAAAACTTTCAAAAATCCATAAAAATTGAAAATCTTGAAAAATTCCAAAAATATTGTCTTTTTGTCATGTTTTCCTTGATTCGATAATATCTACGGTCTTTGTGATGTCATTCAAAGAATGACACGGGTCTTTAGATGTTGTTCGAAAGTTAAAAAGAAAAAAAAAAAAAAAAAAAAATGAGAAAAAGCAAAAAAAAATTTTGGGAGAAAGAGAAACAATGGTTTATTGTCATTTCAGGCAGTAACCCGCTTTTCAAAGAAAGAACAGAGCCATGCTTTACCATGTTTTCAAATTCCATGCTCTGATTCTATAAACATTTATCTGCTGAAAACTAACTGCTTTGAAAAATAACTCAGTCTCTATTTTTGATAATCATCTGGACTTATTTGTCAAAATATCAATCTCTCAATCAACAACCTATGTCATTGATTGAGGGGGAGAATGATTTCAATTAAATTAAAAAGTTATTTGGCATTCAATTGTTTTCAAAAGATATTCATGCATGTTTTACCAATGGAGTTTTAAAGTCTTAAAATCCGATCCTTATCAGTTAAAACGCTTTCATAATCAAGTCACAATTCTCCTCAAAAGCTTTCAAAATCAATTTAAATCTATAAGAGATCACAAATCTCATGATTTGATAATTGTGATTGGGGGAGAATTTGTGATTTAAATTGGACTTAAACTGAGGATTCGGTAAATGGTTTTACAAGGATGTACATGTTATCCTCCCCGCATGTGACAAACGATTTCAAATTTTCCATTCACATGTTGAGGGGGAGCATCTATCTTACACCTATGATTTGAAACGTGATCATTTATCTCAATGTGCAGGTTCCCTCTAGTATGTGCAAAACTCCTTTCAAACCTTGAGGCACATATTGAGGGGGAGCAATAGTATGAAAACCTCATCCTTCCCCAAAATACTTTATCTACTTGATTTGATCAGGGATGAGATGTTGATATCTTTTAGAAAATGGTAATCAAAGAAGTTAATTCTTACTCATGCCTCCGTGTGCAAAACGATTTCAAACATTTGATGCACATGTTGAGGGGGAGTTCTCGTTCTAAAAATATCAAAAACAATTCAGGTACAAAATGCTTTGATAATACATCTTAAGTATCTGGATTGACTTTCAAATGGTTTTTCAATTGGTTCCAATGGCAGATGAACAATACCAAATAGACCGACCAACTTTACTTTATGTACGGTGATATAAGGATGATAAGGTTAGGTATTGGTTCCCATGATCCGCCAGAACCGGAGGGATCTACCCAGGGACAATCCACTAGTTAGTGTAGAAGTCCTTAGGTATGATGATAAAAAGAGAAAAGTGAGATATGGGAAGAGTGCGGACTGAGGCAGAGCAAGTACTGGAACAAACCCAACAAGGTTCTTGCAATGAAGTCTCGGTAAGCACTGAAGGGGTTGAAGAATTAAACAGAATTGAATGAGAAAAGGGTGAAAACAATTAGCCATCCATTTATACAACCTTAGGGCAGAAACCGGGTTCAATTCATATGCTACTGATGGTAACATCGGTATTCAAGACAAGATGTCATGGACCCAGTGACGCACTGCACTTCAACTTTCTAAACCACTCAAGATCCTCTTAAAAGGACTTGTTTCATTCTCACGGGGGACCGACATTATCTATCGAATTTCTCTTAGAGATTGTTGATATTGAAGAAGGAGACCCTCTCCCTAGTCTCCGGCACAGGATCCAAATATGCACATATTGAGTCTAGAGCCATGAGATCATCAATAAATCTCATTAGGACACTTTTAATGAAGACTCTCTGTTTCACATAATGTGGAAAGAGAGATTATATCTTGAGTCCTACGCATTATCCTTGTGGTATTGCCAGAACATCTGAGTGATGTGTAAACATATTCACAATGAAGATGGAAAGCCTTCTGGAGCCAACATCAAACAAGCTCCTGGTAGGTGGCATGTGAGATCTATTACATAGATCAACCATGTGACAACTGAACAAAAACAATGGGGCGATTCAATCTCTTGAATCAATCCTGGTTCAGGTTATGGATTGACGGATACCTTTGAAAAACCGGTCTTTGTGCTTAAAATCTCATTTCTTTAGCACATCGACCGTGTACTAATTTTTCAAATCAAAAGGTGTTTTTATGATTGATAATTGATTTTCAATAAAACCTTCGTTGTATTGCAAAAATAATTTCTATTGAGCAATACACGATTGTTTTTCAAATCTCTTTTCATCAATCAGTGGACTTAAATTCCCTGGTTCACTCACTCCGTGTTGTCTTCTTTGAGACGTTCCGGTTTGAGAACAGCTAGAGCAGGTGCGAAACCCTGTCAAGGAAATTCTTCGGAATTATACCTGATCACAGGCAGTACATGTACTGATCAACGGGGAACCGTGGGCCGTGTACCTCAATTCAACTAAAGTGGTCAAAGACACTTTTGTACGCTTTATTGCTAACTGTTGTATGCAGGTACACCCGACGTTTGCAGCTGATCAGAATGAAGCGGTCAACCCATAGCCGCATGCTCACTTAACACATTCATCTCAAAAATCATGATTAGTGCATCAATGACTCTGATATTTTCACTCCATGCTTCTGCTACGCTGCTGCCAATATCATGAATCAACGAAAGCTTCCGTTACTCTGATGAGAAGATATCATGATCCAGAATGTGAGCATGTCGGTCCGAATGTCACAACATCACAAAATTCCAACACCACAATGAATGTCTCAGAGATTTTTGATAGCTGATGATCTCAAAAGCTGGCTCAAAATTATTATCACGTGGATCAGTAAAAGACCTCCACTTGGATTAACCAAACATGCAATGAGAAGAATCAATGACTACGAGCTTCGGAGCAAAGTACTACATCAAGAATGCAAGAACATTTTTTAATGTAATGTCTGTTTGTATTCAATGTAATTTTAGTACATGATTGAGGTGACCTCCCTTAGGGGGAGATTGTTAGGAATTAGAAATTCCAGATATTAAAGAGTCGGTCACCTCAAGTATATGTAATCGTTAGAAAGCTCGTAGTCGTAGTTATTTTAAGTTTAGTTGTATTTAGTTAAGTAACACCGTGGAGGACGGACGAGTCTTTACCCACTGTATGCCTGATCCACAGCCCGTTGTGTGGCGTTTTATGTAAGACTATAAATACTCTCTACCTCCCAAGGTAGAGAGTTGGAGCTCATAATAATATCTTTCACTTTCTCTCACTAAGTTCCCTAAACCTCTAACTTTCTCTCTCTAGAATTCAACTTATACGCCTACTTTGTGTTGTGGTTAGATGTGTAAGTGAAAACCAATATCTTACAGTTTTGAGGATAAAGGAAACTTGAGAATTCTATTTGAATGTATCAAGTTTAGGGGAGGATTGTTGGGTTTTTGGTTCCTTGGATCAAGAATTATTCTAAGTGTTGGAACCACGGACAGAGTTGATGAAACCACGGATAGAAGAATGGATCAACTGCTGATGATAAACCGCGGCTAGTAGTATTGTGTAACCACGGATATTGTAATGTAACCACTGCTAGTCTTGTATAGTCGGTTTAGTATTTTGTATTAGATAAATATGGAAAAGATATTTATCTTGTAGGTTACGTATTGTATTATGTAAAGGACTCCTTAGCCTATAAAAGGAGGTCCTAGGGTAGATTAGATATACATATGTTTTATATCTAAGGTCGATACACTTCAAGGTTGTAAAACCCTAATACTGGTTAGAGTATTCGTATTAATAATAATATTGAGGTGTTGAATGTTCATTGTTCTTCTTCTTAAGATTAAGTATTAAATTCCGCGTGATACTTAATAAGTCTTTGTTTAAGTCAGTTTCTATATTAGATCGTTTGCTCAACTGGGATCAACACAGTCTGATCTCCTCCATTAGGGTTTCGTCTTTGCCAAGTCATCATCGGGACGACATCACGTTGGAGCTTCTGACGCCGTCTAGGTTGATAGTGGACGTTGTCTTGAGAAAGAACTGGTTGTCTGGTGTAGAAAGTAAGCGTGGCGGCCATGTTGAAATGCAAGTGACGCCGTCACTTGTTAGGGTCTCAAAGTGAACTAAGCCGTTGCTAAGGAGAATCTGGTCCAAGTAGAAGGCGACGATGTCGCCCATGGTTTTGGGACGCCGTCATGTGGTCTGATTTCGCCATATTTTCTTGACATAGCCGTTTTCTTCATGTTTTCGTTCATTTTCGTCCAAAAATGCTTCATTCTAGCATTTTGCTTCCAAATGACCTAAAATGTGAAAAGGAACGATTTTAAGCAGTAACGGATATAAAATGTAACGATTTAGGGCTTAAATGACCCTCTAAAAACGAATGTTTTAAATCCTTATCAAGACACCACTCCAGTCTCTGACTATTAAAACTAAAACACACAAATCGAGTCTAGAGCCACGAGATTCCTCAAAAGATCTCTTAGGAACACTAAACATTTCTACACTTGCTGTGTAACAATAAGAACACAAGTTGTAAATCTCAGAGTCCTACGCAGATCCTAGCAATCTGCTAGAACATTTATGAGAGGATCTACTCATGTAATCCTCAGTGATTGAATGAAAATTACTTCCAAGGTTAACATCAAACAGCCCTAACAGCAGGTCATTTCGGTAATTCTTTACGGGTTACGCTTAGTGATTCACGGTGGTTTCAAATGGTCTACAGTGATTGAGTGATACCTTGGTGTACTCCACTGACTTACAACGACAGTGTGAAGATATTAAGTACGGGGATATGCCAGTGACCATCCGGTCTGAGATTCATCAAAAGAACGCGCCAAGAATCTACAAAGTTAAAAGACAAAGATCAAAGTAAAAGTTAAGAACTACACAAGTATAAAGATTCAAAGTCATCAAGAAGTATGAGCATGTCGGAAAGGAAGAAAACTCATTTGAAACAAAGATGTTGATTGAAGGTAAGAAAGATCAAAATAGGATGATTAAAGATCACAAAGCATGAAAGAACAAAGAATCAAGACAATTCTATGTCGACACACAAAGTTCAAGCTCAAGAAAACTAAAGACCTAATAAAGTGGAGCATCTTTTGAATGACCACCCATTAGGGGGATATTTTTAGCCTTAATAGAAAGTGATGGTCATTCACGATTAGGAACTTTGTAACATGTCTTACATATTGTAATAGAATAGTGAATGGGCTCGTGGATTGGGCTAAGCTAATATATTAGTAGTTATGTATAAACTAGCCTTATTTAATGTGTAATCAATCCAATCCAATCCAAGTCCAAAAACATGGCCCGTAGAAAGCCCTTTCGGGTATTTTCTCTTTTACTATAAAAGGCACCTCATAGCTCATTTGTGAGGTGTGCTTGAGTGTGTAACGTGTGTGTTTTGTTATAAAAGTTCTCTCATCTTTCTTTCTACTCTATCTCTCTATAATATCTCATAGTTTACATCTCTTGTACCACCAAATCATGCTTCAACTATACGTGTGTTAAGGTTGATATTTAAGGTCCTATAGGGCCGTCCGTGTGGCACTTAGTCTCGACTAAGTCAGCTTTCCTGTAACACTGAACGAACTAGGCAGCCAAAGAAAGCTTTAAAGAAAGGAACTCGTAGGGGAAGGGTATACAAAGAAAACTATTTGCATTGAATATGATTTGAAACCACCTCGGTGTATTACTTGCTTGCTCTATGGTCCTTTGAATGATGATTTTCCTAAAGCCGCTCTAAAACGTATGGTAAATGGGATGGGTAAAAGTAAAGATATTCATCTGGGTGTATCTAAGAAGCTGTCTAATGATGGATTTATTGTTGTAAAGTGGAAAGGTGGTAATACTAAGAAGTTTAATGCTATTCAAATGAAAAAATTTGAGTATCGACCGGTTGCTCTTAAGGATACCAAGATGTATTCTACTAAAGATGCCATAAAAGAGGCGTCTAGATCTAGAAAACTAGACATTTTTAAGTTCTACAAGTGACTACACACATTGGTTCAAAAAGTCACTTGCATATTTTATTTTTGGTAAGTTACTTATAAAATTTCTTGATTATATTTCAAGTAATTTATACATTTGATTTTTTTTCTTTTAAACAAAATTTAAAATGAATTTAGTTACATCATTCTAAAAGGAAATCTTGCTAAATCTGAAGTTAACTTTTTCAAAGATTTGCAAATTTTTTGTTTAGATTTTGAAAGATAAGTTGTGTTTAAATATTTTCAAAACTGGTCTAACAACAAACCCCGTGGATCCTTTTTTTATACAAGACAGATCCCTAAAAAGGGATTCGTGGGATATGTGCTGCCAGACGAGTTTTAGGCTATAAATAGAAGCCAAATGTGCACCATTTTACTCACACTTGCTATACACACTTTGAATATTCTTTCTAGCATTCATAATATCAGTCCCTTGATCATTATTTAGCAGTTACATATTCATTCTAGTGATTGTTCATTAACCCTCGTATTGCAAGCCAAGATCACATACATCTCATCTAAGACTTTCAAGCTTCAAAAGACACTTGTTGCTAGTCTTCATGTACATACTTGGTTCATTAGCTATACATTTTTATTCCATCATACACAATACATCATACACCATTGTTTATAGACCAGTTAGTATTTTAGTCCTTAAAATACGTTGTGTAAAAAGTTGGTTCTACCTCTAACTAGAACTCGATGTTTAGCTTTGTATTGGAAAAAGTGTAAGCAATGTTGTGAAGTTTCTCCACCGGTTAAAAGAGCTTGTTGACATAGTGAAAGGATACTCTCGAGTGGGATACTCGGGGAGTGGAGTAGGGTGAGGAAGAAGTCTTCGTAACCGAACCACTATAAACACTCGTGTATTGGTTTAATCTTCTTATAATATTACTTATTGCTTTGCTCTTTACTTATTAACTTACATATTACTTATAGTCTTGTACTTACTTTTATTATTATTGTGATCCATCGATTTCACATAAATACTTGAATCTAACTTTATCAAACTTAATTAAAAAGGGCAAAACTATTTAACCCCCTTTTTAGTTTTTCACATAATTTATATAGTATAAAAAATGAATAATCTCTTTAAATAAAAGGATTTTCCATTAAAAATATTATTAAAATCAACTGTCATTAAATTTAGGATATAATCATATATAAATAAAATTAGAGTTTAAAAAGCACTTGCAATTTTAAAAACTATTTGGAGCAACCAGTATATACAATAAATAACCTAAACCCCTAATTAGGGTTTCTAAAACACAATTACAACACTTGCCAAATTTAATATATTACACAATTTATAATTATAGCAGTAATAAAAACAAGGCAATTTGCAAACAGACAATGTATCAACAATAATTTAGGTACCTCTTAATATCTCATATTAAAAACAAAATCAGATTAGATTCCAAAAGTACGAAAACATTCATTAAATCATCATACAATAAATTAACAACTTCAATTTACCCAACTAATCACAAATCATCTTAATCTATCGCAATTGTTATAATCATGCATCAACCAAGCAGATCCAGCATCTTAAACATATAATAATTTTATATTTCAATTTATCAAATAAATTAATTAAGAAAACAAGATCACTTAAGCATGCATAAAAATAATAATAATAGAAAAACTTGTTTTAAGTGATATCAGAATTCTTTTAAGCAAATGGAAAAACAAATGTCAAACTAATAACCTGTGCGATTTTAGGGTTTCGCAAAAACACTTAAAACATAGTTTTGACATATATATGATAATTACACGGTGTATAAGCATAATTATTATAATAAAAAATAGATAAACAATTTAAATAAAACTATTTTCCATTTAAAATATAATTTAATTCAACTTTCATTAAATTTAGGATATAATCACAAATAAATAAAATTAGAGTTTCAAAAAACACTTTCAATTTTAAAAATTATTTGGAGCAACCAGTATATACCAACAATAACCTAAACCCCTAATTAGAATTTCTAAAATACCAATCACATCACTTGCCAAATTTAACATATTATACAATTTATAATTGTAGCAATAATAAAACAAGACAATTTGCAAACAGAAAGTGTATCAAAAATAATTCAGGTACCTCTTAACATCTCATATTAAAAACCTAAATCAAATTAGTTGCCAAAAGTACGATAACATGCATTAAATCATCATACGATAAATTAACAAGTTTAATTTACCCAACTAATCACAAATCATCTTAATTTATTACAATTATTATAATCATGGATCAACCAAGCAGATGCATCATCTTAATCATATAACAATTTTATATTCCAATTTATCAAATAAATTAGTTAAGGAAACCAGATCACTTAAACATGCATAGAAAATAATAATAAAGGAAACGTGTTTAAGTAAGATCATAATTCTTTTAAGCAAACAAAAAAAATGCCTAACAAATAACCCGTGCAATTTTAGGGTTTCGCCAAAAACACTTAGAACACATATTAGACATATATATGATAATTAAACGGTGTATAAGTGGCTTTGACACCAGTGGTGGAAAACAGGGTGTAAAAAGGTGGTGACTTTCAAAACTTTGTGCTTTAACCATTAAAGACTTAACAGATTTATCAAATAAAACATGCAACAGAAGACTTGCTTAAAACTTAGATTTTAAAAAAATGTTTTTCTCCCAAAGAACCATATACAACCAGTTTAATGAATCATGAAATAATAATTGTAATGGCATACCTTATGCAGACCAGCAATAAAGAACGTATGATCTTCTTTCTTCTTCTTGAATCTAATGCCCCACTAAAAGTCAAGAAAAGACTCTGGTTGACAAATTTTGATCCACATAAGAGATTAGTCTTGTTAGTATCCACACTAACACTCAAGCGGCTACCTATAGTTGCTAGGCTTTAACTAAACAATGTCCAACGTATCATGTGAATGATCAAAACATAAACAACACAGTGTGTTCGTGTATTTGTGTTTGTACGGCTGATAACATCAAATTATCCTGAATATTTAGTGTCAATTTCCCTCGATAATGCTTGTAGTTTATATCATTTATATGGATTTATGCATGTTTTCCATTATATTTCACTTTCAGGTAAATTACGAGCATTGGAGCTAAAGAGATGCGGATTTGGAGAGTTTATTGAAGATTTATCATAGTATGCTCACTTTGAAGAAGTTACGGTGTAAATCCTCTCTCACATTATGCCGTAACTAAAGCATGGCTCAGAAAACCAACTTAACAAAAGATTACGGCGTAACTCTATCCAAGATTACGACGTAACCATATTAGGTCAAATGAGGTTCCGCGCCGCTACTAATTACGCCGTAACTCATGCAACACCTACGGTGTAACCAAGATTTATTGAAGATATGGCGTAACTCCTTCCAGAGGTTACGCCATAACCAGCATCATTAGTGCAAAATACGAAGAATTGTATGTTACGGCGTAACTCTTTTAATAGTTACGCCGTAACCAGATCTGGCATATAAATACCCCACGATTTCCAGCATTTGAAATCATCCCATTTCACACACAACAATCAGTGAACGTGAGAAGAAGTCGAAGGCAGATCTAGAGGAGCATACGGAGCTATCTCCAAGGGAGAAATCACTCCCCTACGATAAGCATTAGCTTTTAATCTTTTCTTTAATTTCAATTCATGTATTTCGTAACATTAAACATTGAATTGATTGTTATGGTTAATATGAGCGGCTAAGCACCTCTTGGTGCTGGCCTAGTTATGATTCCTTAATTGTTTTGTTTGCATTTACATTGCTTCCGTATAATTATTTCTAAGTGTATGCATGCATAGTTTATTGGTAGCCACCCTTGTTTTGGTAATTTTGAATGGCGGTTGAGGCTAGTTGTTTAGGAGATATGACCAACTTACCCTAAGTGAGTAGACTGAGACAGGAAGGGTAAGATATGACCAACTGACGACCCTTTCTACTTGTGCGATTTGACCAACTGATCACCTACCGTTTGGATTAACTTAAGAAGTAAGGGATGAGTGTTTAAGATGCTAGCGCCCGGGAACTCACTATTATAAATCTAGCATGTAGTGGTACTTAATGACTTGGCTTAGGGGACCAGGAAAAACTAGACTTATGAGGGGACACCTGACTTCTCCAGTGGTACCCTTTGCTGATAGGTTAGGACGAACTGACCAAATGCTGTCCTAGCGACTTTGACCCCACCTGAAGTAATTGGAAGTAATTAGATGTAAACATTACTAGTTAGGATGAGTAGCTAGGTTAGCACCACTCTCCTCTATTGATCACATCTTTCGCCTTTATTTTCTTTAATAGTTAATTAGTTAATTCCATATCGAAATCATATTAAAATCTGTGACACCTAGACTTAGTATAAATTGTTAGGATTTAGAAAATACGGTAGTTAAAGAGTCGGTCACCTCAAATATATGTATTCGTTAGAAAGCTCGTAGTCTTAGTTTTTGTATGTTAGTAAGTAGTTTGTTATGTAACACTGTGGAGGACGGACGGGTCTTTACCCACTGTATGCCTGATCCACAGCCCGTAGGTGGCGTGTCTTGTAAGAAACTATAAGTACCCTCTACCTCCCAAGGTAGAGGGTTGGAGCTTTCAATAATCATTTTTCTTTGTCTCACTAAGTTCCCTAAACTCTTCCAATTTCTCTCTCTAAAACCTATACCATACGCCTCATAATTAATACATGTGATGTGTTTATGAAATCCAATATGATACAAATGGTATCAGAGCTATGGTTTGATCACTCATCTTTCATGTTCTTGGATTTCTATTGGTTTTTATAAGGTTTTTGGGTTTGAATGAGTTTAGAGTAGTTTGCATCATTTGGATCATTTCTAGTGTTAAAGTTGGGATTTTGATAGTACTTTTGTTTTGAAATTATTATAAGTGTTTAGGTTTTGATTTGGATGGTTTAAATCATCGTGGTTGAGTTGTTTTTGGATTGAAAAGTGGTGTTTTTTGAATGTTTGTTGGATGCGAGTTGTGTCTCGGATTGTGTTTATTGGATGCGAGTTGTCCCTGTTCTTGATGCGAGTTATCCCATGTTTTGATGCAAGTTGTCTATTCTGACCTTGCTTATTGAAGCGAGTTGTCTTATATGCGAGTTGTCTATTGAGACAAAACGACAAAAAAGACAAAGTAGTGGAAGTAGTGGGTGTACTTGTATACTATGCGAGTTGTGTTTTATGCGACTTGTCTGTTAAGCAAGTTGTCAGTTTATGCGAGTTGTGTTTTATGCGACTTGTCTATTAAGCGAGTTGTATGTTTATGCGAGTTGTGTTTTATGCGACTTGTCTATTAAGCGAGTTGTCATCAAAGCGAGTTGACTAGGGTGCGAGTTGTCTAGGGCGCGAGTTGTCTTGGGTGCAACTTGTCAAGTGTACAAATTGTCTATTGAGACTTGTCATTTCTTCGTGTTAAGTTTTACGGTTTTCTCTTGATTTAGTAAAATCCCGTGAAAGAATCTATTTCCTGGTTTAATCAAAGAGTTGTAAAATCCCGTGGAATCTGTAAGCATGTCTACTAACATGTCTAAAATCTTCTCTTCCGTTGTTGATGACGTTCAAGCTGCAGGATCCGATACTCATCCTCCCATGCTGGACAGAACCGATTATGACTCGTGGGCTCAAAGAATCAGATTGTACTACTTAGGAAAGGAAAATGGGGTTAACATTCTTAAGTCAATTGATGAAGGACCGTATCAAGTTGAGACTACCAGATATATTCTTGAAACTGCTACTGATGGTTCAGTTGTATTGGGATTGGATAGACCAAAGACATATGATGAGCTTAATGAAAAGGAGAAAAAGAGATACGATGCTGATATTAGGGCTTCAAACATTGTACTTCAGGGTCTACCAAAGGACATTTACAAGCTGATCAATCACAACACTGAAGCCAAGGCAGTTTGGGACAATGTCAAGATGCTTCTCTCTGGTTCTGAATTGACTAAAGAAGACAAAGAGTCTCAACTGTATGATGATTTTGAGAACTGTAAGATGAATCCAGGGGAAACTGTCACTGAATACTACGTGAGGTTCCACAAGCGCATGAATGACATGAGGAATATCAAAATGACTATGCCAAATATCCAGCTCAATTCAAAGTTTGTGAACAACATGAATCTCGAATGGCACAAATTTGTCACTTCAGTCAAGATAACCAAAGGATTGAGGCACACTAACTATGAGCAGTTGTATGCTTATTTGCTTCAGAATGAGAAACATGCTATGTTTGAACGAATGATCTTGGAAAAGTTCAAATCCAATTCTGGTGATGCAAGCTCGTCAAATGATTTAACTGCATTCTACACTAATGTAGGAATAACCACCAAAGCATCTCAAGTCATACCAAATGGTAATGGTAATCACAAACTCATTCAAGATCCAGGGTATAAGCCTCCAGATTCAGACACATTCATGGAAAATCTCGTCAATCAACTGTCTCTCATGGTTAGGCAAAATCTGAACCTCACCCCACACACCAACAATAACCTTAGAACATCATCCAATCCCCACAATTAAGCTACTCTTAGAGATGGAAAGGTTGTGGTGCAGAATGTGCAAGGAAGACAGAATGAACAAGGAATGGCTGGAGCAGGTTATGGTAATACTGGAGTAGGTGGAGGATATGTGGGCAATCAGAATCGAGGAAGGAACATGACTCAAAGTCAAGGGAAGCCAATCAAATGTTACAACTGTGGTGGTGAAGAACATATTGCAAGAAACTGCACATCTCCAAAACGTCCACAAAATGCAGAGTACTTCAGGGACAAAATGCTGCTGGTGCAAGCTCAAGATAATGGAGCAGTGTTGGATGAGGAAGAATTGCTATTTCTTGCTGAGGGAAATGCCAAAACGTATGTGATAACATCAAATAGTCCTGAATATTAAGTGTCAATTTCCCCCGATAATGCTTGTAATTTATATCATTTATATGGATTTACGCTCGTTTTCCATTGTTTTCCACTTTCAGGTAAATTACGAGCATTGGAGCTAAAGAGACGCGGAATTGGAGAAATATCAAAGATTTATCATAGTATGCTGATTTTAAAGAAGTTACGGCATAACTCATCTCTCACATTACGCCGTAACTCTCCCCAAAGGCTACGACGTAACTATATTAGGTCAAATGAGGTTCCACGCCACTGATAACTACGCCGTAACTATTTCATCAACTACAGCATAACCAAGTATATTAAAGACTACGGCGTACCCACTAATAAGGTTACGCTGTAACCACCAGATCTAGCGCAAAATATGAAGGAATTGATGGTTACGGCGTAACTCTTATATTAGTTACGCCATAACCCAGATCTGGCCTATAAATACCCCACAAATTCCATCATTTCTAATCATCCCATTCCACATACAACAACCAGAGAACGTGGGAAAAAGCCAAAGGCAGATCTAGAGGAGCATACGGTGCTGTCTCCAAGGGAGAAATCACTCCCTTACGATAAGCATTAGCATTTTATCTTTTCTTTACTTTCGATTCATGTATTTCGTAACCTTGAATATTAAATTGATTTGCATGGTTGATATGAGTGGCTAAGCACCTCTTGGTGCTAGCCTAGTTATGATTCCTTAATTGTTTTGTTTGTGTTTACATTACTTTCGTATAATTATTTCTAAGTGTATGCATGCATAGTTTATTGGTAGCTACCCTTGTTTTGGTAGTTTTGAATGGCGGTAAAGGCCAATTGCCTAGGAGATATGACCAACTGACCCTAGGTGAGCGGACTGAGATGGGAAGGGTAAGATATGACCAACTGACGAACCTTTCTACTTGTGCGATTTGACCAACTAATCACCTACCGTTTGGACGAACTTAAGAATTAGGGGTGAGTGTTTAAGTTGCTAACGCCCGGGCACTAACTATTATAAATCTAGCATGTAGCGCTACTTAATGACTTGGCTTAGGGGACCAGGAACAACATGACTTATGAGGGGACACCTGACTTCTCCTGTGGTGGCATCTTTGCTGATAGGTTAGGGTGAATTGACCAAATGATGTCCTCTCGACTTTGACCCCACCTGAAGTAATTGGAAGTAAGTAGACGTAGACATAACTAGCTAGGAGGAATAACTAGGTTAGCACCACTATCCTCTATTGATTTATCCTTTGCCTTTATTTGCTGTTTTCTGCTTTAGTAGTTAATTAATTAATTCCTTATTTAAACCATTATTAATCTGTGACACCTAGACTTAGTAATACCCAACACACATAGCTCTTGGGACGACCTCGGCTTTACCGAATACTACACTACACGCGACCGGGTACACTGCCCGTTAGTGCATTAGGGTAGACCATAGGTATAACGAGAATTTATAAATATTAAAACATGGTCAGTAAAACCTGCATCAAGTTTTTGGCGCCGCTGCGGGGAGTTATATTAGGATTAATATTAAGTCTTTCATTTCGTTTTAAACTTTTCTATTATTCTCACGATCATATTTCAAGTTTTCAGGTACCATGGAAGTTGTTAACCTCAATGACCTCACTCTTGAGGAATATTTGGCGTTGACAAGAGCAGAACAAGGGCCGGGTCTCGTAAGACCGGCAATTGGAGCAGATGTCCATTTCGAAATCAAAGACCAATTTATGAGGGAACTTAGTGCTAACCCTTTTTCAGGAAACAGGGACGAAGATGCATATGAGCACATTGAAAATGTCCTATACATCGCAAGCCTTTTTAACATTCCGGGCGTGTCTCATGATGCTGTTATACTAAGGGTATTCCCAATGACTCTTAATGGAGCTGCCAGAAGATGGATTGAAAGATTGCCCGCGGGGGCAATTAATACTTGGGCTCTACTTAAAAAGCACTTTTTTCAGAGGTATTGTCCGCCGTCAAAGATTTCTAACCAGATTTTGGAGATCCATAATTTCAAACAAGAATACGATGAAACATTGTATCAAGCTTGGGATAGATACAACGATCTCCTTTACAAATGTCCTACACATGATCTGAACAACCAGCAAAAGGTAAACATCTTCTATAAAGGAATCAACGTAACTACGAGACAGATGCTGGACTATCAAGGACCTAATCCGAACATGAATCCTACTCTTGCTATTGAAGCCATTCAAAAAATGGCAGATTACTCTAAAAAATGGCATGACGGAGGAAGTAAAAGAAACCAAGGCGGAAGTTTTGATGGAATTGCAGCAATCGCTAGTAAAATTGAAAATCTTAGTCGAGACATGCTGAAAGCCAGAGAAACCATTCATGTCATCCAAGTGGGTTGTGAAAGCTGTGGGGGAGGACATCTCACGAAAAATTGTCCTCACGTTGATGATGAAAATATAATTGAAGAAGCAAAATACGGAGAAAATCGACCGTTTTACGGAGATAATCGAAATAATAACGGGTACCGTGGAAATTACAACCGTGGGTCTTGTGGAGAAAGAAAGCCCAGTCTTGAAGAAAAAATTAACAAATTCCTGGAAAGTTCAGCCCAAAGACAAAAGGAGCAAGATGAGTGGTTAAAGGAATTCCAGGAAAACACTAACAGAAGCCTTTCCAATCACGACACAACCCTAAAAAACCTTGAATCTATGGTGGAGAAGCAGAGTGAGAAAGTAAGAATGAATAACAATAAACCAGAAGGATCAAAACCTGCCATGGAATGTAAAGCGATTTTTGCTGATAATGACTCAAAGATACAGGGTAATTCTCACATTGAAGATGCGAATACTGGAGAAAATTTCGTCGACAGTCTTGAGTTACACCGTAACCTGTCTGAAGAGTTATGGCGTAACTATGTCTTTGACAGCGATCAATGAGTTATGACTGATATTGATAAGGATAACTCAAGCGAGTTACGCCGTAACCATACATCACAGTTACGGCGTAACTGGGATACATGGGCAGACAACTTTCTCGAAGTAGATGAATCTGGAACACATGTAATTAACGGATGGTCCCACGACATTAATCTGTGCCCTCTGTCCCCATCTAAAAAGAAATATCACTGGTGCAAGGCGATACCCGTAACTAAGGGGGACTCGTATGATCTATGGGCTTCATGCGACCCTAGAAACGAAACTTGCGACGGGGGAGCCGATAAGGATAGGATCAAGAATAAAAAATTTATGTGGGCTGCAGATACTGATGAAGAAAGATTAGAAAAGTTCTCCTTCGAGGAAGAAGAGGAGGCGCCTATCACTCGTTGGTGCACTCCAATAATCATAACTGACGATGAAGCCACACGAGAATGGCCTAGGTGCGACCCCTTCCGCGAGCATTGCAACGGCGGGGATAGTGAAAAAGAGGAAGAGTGGACGTGCCCTCACGAGCTTGAGAGACACAATATCAAGTTCGGTGATTTGACATTTGATGATTGGTACACAATACAATTCAGGAATGCTAAGATTAACCCTAATCTTCTTAAAAAAACTCAAGATTGACTACGAGGATCATAATTAGAAAAACAAAGTGGATAATAACGACATCTACTGCATGGAAGATCAATTAAACGAAACTGACAACAAGGAATTACGTAGTCACTGGTGCGAAAAAATAAAATCTCCTAGGGAAGTTTTATGGGCATCATGCAACCCGTATGACGATAAATGTAACGGGGGAAGCAGCATAAGGAGAATGGGAGAAGACGAATTCTTTTGGACCTCAACCAACGATGAGGAAAGAACAAGTTTGCCTTGGTTGGACAACCTGAGATTTGATAGTTGGGTGAAAATTAAGTATGGACATGTAGATATGTTAACAAAAGAAAAGATTTGGAAGGAGTACATGAGTAAAGAAAATTCAAACAACGAGAGTCCTAACAACACGAGTTGAATAACAGTTGAGAATGACAAAGAGTTGGTAAGAGATGAAAAAGAAGAATGCAAGCGTGTGCTAGTGGAGAATCTGCTCGATGAAGAATGGTTTAAAGGTACCGTTTCTGATGACGATGACATTGAGGGGATTTTAGATTACCTTGAGTTGCAAGGGAATGAGGAATTTACTGACCCCGATGACGAAGCATATGAGCAAAGGAGGTGCAAACTCCTTGGGATTCCCTACAAGAGGACACCACCAATTATTGTCAAAAAATATGAGTTCACTCGCTACCACTTGGGACCGGAGGAAAAAATTTGCAAAATTCAGAAGATTGAAACTAATGAATACCTCTGCACTGCCACGAATGTCGCCTGGGTGAGGCATAACCTGATGAAAGACATTGAAGAAGTCAGGCAAGTCCAAAGGCCCCCATAGAACCCCGCGGCTCTGAGTCTAACTTGAAGACTCATAAATAAAGAAAAGTGCTCTTTCGGGAGACAACCCGAATTATCCCTTTCTTTTGTTTTATTTCCATTCTGTAGGGTTTTGTGTTTTCTAACCATTTTTGCAGGAAACGAGGGAGTAATTGCTGCTGCAGTTTGCTGATCTGACCATAGTTACGGCGTAACTCATCTTTGTGATTACACCGTAACCTACCTTTTGCAGAAGAATTTTAGACGCATTACTAATTACGGCGTAATACCATCTATATGGTTACTCCGTAACCACTCGCTTTGCAACTTATGTTAGGTTTTTCCAGTTACGGCGTAACTCCCTCAAAGAGTTACGACATAACCTTCCTCTGCTTTGATTCTTTCATTTTAAAACATAATAACCTTGTATTAGTTTTTTAAATGAACTTTGTGGGTGTGTTCCTTTTAAACCCTCACGAGACTTCACTCGTCCACTTGGGACACCAAGTGGTTTAAAAGGCTTGTTGCATATGCTAAATGCAACCGTGATTCCTACGAAAGTGAGTTAGGTTTGTTTTTCATTTTTCATTTTTTCTTTTTAGAATTATGCTTGTCGGTAGTGTGATTTCAGGGATTGAAGTTTGTTCATGATGCTTATACAAAGGCACGTCTCTTTTTCGTGAGCCTTCTTTCTTTATGGAGCAAATTTTAGGGAAGTTCTCGCTCTAACTCTACTTTTCTCCTCACATTTATTTAATGCTTAATACAAAAGGGACTTTGTACAATTCAAGTGGGGAGGGGAGTAGAATTATCTCTTGAACATTATTTTGCCCTCGTTTTTCTAGTTTATTTTGAAAAATTATGCCATTTTTAAAATTTTGACATGTTTTTCTTAACCTAACTAGATTAGACCTTATCCGAGCACATACAACCCTTGATATATTATGAGTGAGATTAGCCTTATCCGTTTCAAATATTTTACCCCAAATCCACCAAATTATGAGTGTGCCGGTAGCTTGTAAACTTTAGAACTTGGCCTTTGCATCATTTCGAGACCATAAACGAGGTATGTTGAGTTAGCTCGATGTATGTAGACTTTTCAGTTTTAGAAGGCAATATGAAATGAGAATAGTTATGCGTAGGTATTATGAATGAAGTGAACCACCAACCTTCTAAGGAAGGTTTACATGTACTTATATAGGGAAAGGAACTAGGGAAACATACAAGCTCCCTTCCTTTCCTTATTGGGCTTGGGTCAAGGCTTATGGGCTTTCTACATAAGCTTTGCCTTTAAAACAAACATAAAAGCCTAATTAAGCAACCCATTACATGTTAATTACAAACACTTGAAATATAGTTTAGGAGTGATTCCAACAATCTCCCCCTAAGTGTTGGTAATTAATGACTTAAGTAATCTTTAAACGTTGATGGTGCTGATGTAATCTTCATCTCCCCAGTGTGAGGATCTTGTTTTTCTTTGAAGTTTCAGCTATAACGTCTTCATTTATCTTTGTTCTTTGTTCTGGTGTGGATATGGTGATGTTATGTTGTGGTAATCTGCATCAGGTCCGCTTTGTTGCTCAGGTGTCTCCACATCCTTCTCCAACATGCTCACACGTTCTTTAACGTTGGGTTTTAGTGTTGATGTAGTTCTCTTTAGTCTTGAAACTTTGTTGCCTTTCGAGAGAACTTCAATTTTGTTGTTGTTGGTATGAGCATGTGGAGAATCTGCACGATCATCTCCCAGGATCATCCATAAGAAGAAAACATAAGAATGGGTTAGTGATACACATCAATCGATCATTGTGGTCGTTTCTTAAAGATTTGACCACTACGATTGTTCTTTTGATGAATGTCTTGATTCCATTCACCTTGATCGGGCGAATCAGCTGTCCGAATCTTCAGGACTCGATTCTTGAAAGGAATCTCTTTAGCGGGATTTCCAGCACTTACAAGTTCGAACTTCGAGCGTGTTAACAGCGTAGTGTGAAAACACATCTCTAATTCTAGCAAAGGCTGTTCCTGAACTGGAGTCCCTCAAGTAGGATAACACGATGTACTGAAGTACACCTACAGTTCAGGTGAGTCGCTGAGGTACACCGAAGCATCACCCCACGACTGTAGACCATTTGAGACAACACTAAGCCTAACCCACAAGGAGTTACCGAAGTGACCTGCTTTTAGGGCTGTTTGATGTTGACCCTGGTAGGAGTTTCCATTCAATCACTGAGGATCACAGTTGTGAACCCCTCATAAATGTTCTCGACAGATTACTAAGTTCTGCGTAGGACTCTAGAATAGTATCACTTGCGTCCTTTTTGTTGAACGACAAGTAATGAAATGTCGAGTGTTACTAAGAGATCTTTTGATGAATCTCGTGGCTCTAGACTCAACAGTGCGCTTTGGTTTTCCTAAGCGGAGACTAGGGAGCAATCTCTAAGAGAAAACCGATAGTTTTCGTAGGGTTCCCTGTGAGAATGAAACAAGCTTCTGTTGAGAGAAACTTGAGTGGCTAAGAAGGTTTAGTGCATGCGTCACTGGGTTTGATCTTGAATACCGGTGTCATCTAGCGACAGCCAGTAGCATATGTATTGAACCCGGTGTCTGCCCTAAGTTGAATAATTTGGAGGGCTATTTCTTTTCACCCTTTTCTTTACATTTCTTTTTAATTCTTCAACTCCTTCTTTCTATGATTCTCATTTTCTCGTTTTTATAATCATACCTAAGGACTTCTATGTTCTAACTATTTGTGGTGTCCTTGGGTAGATCCCTCCGTTTCTGGCGAATCTCAGGACGGTTATTCCTAACCTTAGTCACCTTATAACTCTATGACTAACCTATGTTCCATAAAACCATTTGCATGAAAATCTCTCAAAGTGGTTGTGAGTAAAAAAAATTTATACCACCGTGAGAGTTTTGTAATTTTCAGAAATACCCCCCCCCCTCAACACGTGCTTAAGTGTTTTGACATAAATCTACACGGTGAGAGAAGAGAAGACACATTTGAATTGATCGACTCAAGATAGACAATTCCCCGCGAGACACGGTTACGTTGTATAGTTAAAGAGTTACAATGTCAGCTTTTAGGTGACAACTAACTCTAATAACTACCTTGAAGGTTTGGACAAACCTCGAAAGGTTGTCAAACCCGTCAAAGTTCATGTCTATCAAGAGCTTCTCGAATAGGTACGATCTACTCGGATAAGTCTTGGAAGACGAATCTTTTCGATGCATCACAGTTTAGATCTCGTCAATTCAAGGGTTAAGTCTTAGTCACACAAAGATTCAATCATATTCACAACATATTAGTATCACACAATTTTTCTCCCCCTTAAAAATGGCATATACATGTTATTTTTGACGAAATTTTGATATCGAATATGTCCATTTCGAGTTTTGTGGGAAGATTTCCACGAAGAACCATTTGTGAACAAAGATTTTAAGCAAGTACTCCCCCTTGACAAGTACTACTAACTTTTGAGGTTTTGAAAACATAAGGGGAAGTACTTGTTCTTTTGAGCAAAACTTTGAAAAGTGAAAGTTTTGATAAGTTTTATTCAAAAGTAAGAAGCTTTCGCTCCTTTTATAGGATTGTGGCACTGAAGCATACCACAGGGTCCTTTCATTACAAGTACGGGTTGTACACTGTTATGTGTGCACAAGCCATTGTCAAATATAGATCAACACATCCAAATATGAGTGAAAGAAACAAATCAAGGAGTACCAGGAAGTCCGTCAATAACACCAGGAGTTCTTTATGGACGTTGATAGCCTGTTAGAGATATGCTTGGACTTCCACCCACGAAGCTCTCCAATGTCCTTATCTGATCACGACGAAACAACCTTTCATCAATCCTGGTAATGATATTCTTCGCATCCCTCTTTTCCCTCGAATTCCACCTCTTCTTCGCATCCCATCCCGAACCTTCTTCAAAGTATGATCACAAAACTTGTGAAGCTCATTACATACCATGAAACAGTTACGGTGAAGTTAACTGCGGTAGACTACGCCAAACTTTGGTTTCGTAAGAATGGTGTACTGAGCCAGGTGGTTGATATCAGGAAGGTCTAGCTATGGTTTGGTGAGATTAACACGTTTTTGGTATGATTCCACGGCAAGTTGAAGGTCTTCAAAATGTTCCTGGATAACGATGCTTCTGATGAAAATTAGCAATGACTTGATGTACTGGAGCTGGATGTTCGTGGAGAAGTGTCACATTCGTCCTTGTACCTTGGCAAGATACATATCTTTAATGTCATTGAGTGACAATCTCAGAAAATCCGCTTCAGAAAAGTCATATTCCTGTTCGTCTTGTCGTTTGACTATGATTTTCTTCAGGAATGAGTAGTCCTACTTGGTAGATAGGCTAACATGCATTATGGCAACGATCTGTTGGTCACTGTACACCTCCTTTTCCGATTTAAGTACCTGGCAGCTTCTGTAGTATATTCTTCGTCGTTCAGGCCAATGATGAATTCCATATAGTGCATCGAGGTCATACTTTACCACATTGTCAACAAACATTCGTGTGGGTTCTTCCTCGATGGCCAAATTGTTTGAGAAGATTGCTGCCGGGATTGGGAAGGTGAGTGAGGTAGCATATTTTTTGCTAACATCGCTACCGTGTTGAAGAAATTCAAGATCATTGTTGAAGAAATACCGGTAAGGAATCCTTGGTTGATCAGGTCGACCAATGGTGGGTAGTGGTTTTGTCCAGTGGATGTAGTATGGGGCCTTGTCAGGTCTGGAGAAGTCGATGTTGGATTCAGGGTTTAGCCAATCAATATTGTTAGACATGGCTCATGCAATGTTGTCTAGATGATATTCGACTTCTATGGCACTGTCAGAGTTGTCCTTAAGCAGTTGAAAAGCGGCATTCTTGATTCGTTTCAACTCTGCTTTTGTCATCTTCTTCACCTTGAACTTTTATTGGATAATCTTGACATGTTCCATAGTTCGACCATCTACCCTTTCTTGGCCTTCCGGTAATTGAGGGGTTGCATCAACAAGCTTGGAGAACCATTCGTATTCTTTAGTTTCATCTTCATCTAGCCAAGATACAACTGAATTTGACTTTTTCTTCTTTGGCTTGGATGATGATGCATGTTTCTTAGTTGATGTAGAAGAAGGGGGTTGTTATTGGGCTCAGGAATCTCTTCGTCGTCACCACCAGTGTATTCAAAATGATCACTAGTTTTCTCTGTTGGTGGTGGAGACTTAGAGTCCTAAGGTTTGTCTCTAGCAGGAGGACGTTGAGAAGATCTTCCAGTGGTGGTGGTCCTGTGGGGTGGTGGAGGCATAGATGATGATTCGTCAGTTTTCTTTGTGCGTTTCGGCTCACAGTCCTTGTCTGCATCATCATCGTCTCTTGGTCGCTTAGCCCTTTCAGCTGACTCTTTACACGATGTCTTGAGTTGATATTCTAGCAATGCCTCAAATAGTTTAGCTTCGTCAGAAATTAAACTGCCGAATCGTTGAGACAGTTGCAATACCAGCTTCGATGATGAGTCATGAGATGGCTCCAGGTCTTTTGGCGGCTCAGAAGTTCCTTCTGGGTTATGTTCAGGATTATCTAGAATATAATCATCAGCTTCTTTGTGAGCTTTAGCCTCTTCTTCAGCCTTTACCCTGGCCTCTTCTTTTGCTTTGGCTCGAGCTTCCTCGTCAGCTTTTTCTTTAGCAGCTTCCTCAACGTCTTTGTCCGTGATCATCTCATCCTGTTCTTGTTCCTCTTCTTTCTCAAAGTCAAAGATGATTTGATCTTCTTGCTGCTGTTTCTCTGTTGATTTGTGAGTGGTGGTACCAGTTCCCTTATCGGGTTGATTAACCGCATCGAGAACTGGTGTGGTTAGTGCACCACCACTTGAACCTCCAGGGCTACGAGTTTGTTGGCGATTTAATTTTGATGCAGCATGTTGAATCCTTAGATGCTTCAAATTTTTGTGGTAGTCTTTCTGCTCATCCTTTGGTTCTTCATCTAAACAATCTTCTTATTCTTCAGTCACTGGAGTCTTACCCTTATCAGATTTGGGACTCTGAGGTTTGTCAGTTGTCTGTATTGATGTTGTGTCATCCGTAACAGACTCAGAATAGTAAATCTCCTCATCAGTCTCAGTATCTTCAGAGTCTTGATCCTCCAATTTAAGTGCCGGTTTAGGAGTAGGAATGGCACCCTTAGATGGAACCTTTCTTTTTCATGAAGGATTTCTCTTAGGATACTTACGGGCACTACCAGGGCTTGCTGCACTTCCTGATCTCCTGGTCTTCTTGGCAGGAATGGCTGAAGACTTTTCATCCATGAAACCGACTTTTCCTAATGTCACAGCTTCTTGATATCGTGAATATGATTGAAGGCTTTTAACATCATTGGTGAGTAGGCAGTCAGTCAAAACTACACCTTGCTTCTTTGTTGATGATTCTTTGAATCTTGCAACATTTAAGGTAGACCCAAACAACGCAGAATGTTGCTTGAGGTCATCAAGCCTCAAGGGAATGTCTTGATTATTCCCGAGTATCCTTTGGATCAACAACTTTGTATATCTGATGTAAGGGACCTTCGTGCCAGGCTTCTTGAGGTAAGACATCATGTTTTCCCAAATCAGACTTGCGAAGTCAATATGCATCTTGTTGACCATGCCCCAGAAGACTTGTAGTTCCATTAGCTTTGGATGCTCATAACCGTTGTCTCTGCCGGAAACAGACTTCGTAATCATGATGTATAAAGTTCTCTACGGCTGAGGGATGTTCTTTAAATCGACCGAAGAATGTTTAGTAATGATCCCCGCAGCTTCATCATAGCCAATATCGACCATGAATCTGAGAGTATCCTCTTTAGTTGGAGTTGGCATGTACTGAGCAGGCTGGATAGAGCAGAAGAATTGCTCGTACATCAGCAACTGTGACGGTGACTTATTTATCATTGAGTGTCACAGTAACAGCATCTTGACCATCAATTTTCTTCATAGTATGCAAGAACTGATGAATATAAATTTCAGGTACAGTTGTTGTGTTGGTGAGCATGTTGTTGTAGGGATGAGTCTTCAGAATATCCACAGCAATACGGCATGAAGACTCAGATCATGTGAAGTTCTCAAAGTCAACTTTGAGGTTATTCTTTCCAATCTTCATTGATACCCAGTAGGGAAAATGTCTTCAATTGAGAGCTCGTTTGGTGCGTTAACGTTTTCCATTGTGATGTCCATATCATGATCTGAAATATATTGAGCCAAAAGAACCAACATATCGAAAGACATTACGTTAGTCATGAGTTGATTTTATTGTCCAATTATTGAATATGTTATGTTAATGAATGTTACGAGTCCAATGTCACTTGTTTGTCCAATAGTCCAAAGTTGATTGTGATAAGTTACGTGAGTATTAATTTTGAATTTTAAAGTCCAAATTTTCACTCATTCACACAACGTTTTAACAATTATAGCTTATTAGTGACATTATGGTCTTGTGACGTTATGAGTAATTTATTTACAAGTTTGTACGCGTAACAATTCATAAGTGAGGTTAAATTAAGGCTTAAGCGTAAGAATGCAAGCTTATGCGTAAACAGTATGTGTCCATACGCGTAGACCTAAGCTTAGGCGTAGGAGTCTCTCTTACGCGTAAGAAATCTTACGCGTAGGAAAAAGCTCTTGGCATAAGGCTTACGCGTAAGCGTATGTGGGAGCTTATGCGTAAGGTTTACTCGTAAGAGTGAACCTTATACGTAAGATCCAAGTTTACGCATATCCTTCACAGGATACGCGTAGTCCCATGTAGACCCTTAAGCGTAACTGTTACGCGTAAGATTTCTCTTACGTGTAACCTCTACGCGTAAGGTATTCCTTTATGCATAGTATTCCAATCTTAACCTTGATTCTGATTTTGCACGCGTAAAACCTGAACTAAATTCATCATAACATTTCCATTAACACTTTTATTCAACCACTTTCACAGATCACATGGTATCACACATTGAATATGGTTACGCGTAGAATAAGCTTAAGCGTAAGGTTTAAACCCTAATTATTCAAATCCTACACCTAAGAGATTTAACCATGGAATTTGCACCAAATTAATTCTGGGACATCTTAGAAGCTATGTGATAGTTTACAACTATATCCAACACTTCAAGAATCAAAAGTACCCAATTTTAACGAGTCTAAAACCCTAAATCTTAATTTCACCATTTGTGGTGTTTCTGGGTTAGATTCAAGAGTGTTGATGGTTAATTTAACATGTAACAATCAACATACAAGCAACAAATTATCCAGAAACATTCACAATAGAAAACCCCCAAATCCACGCATAAACCCTAACTTTTGAAAATGATTAAAACTTGTTTCTGGGTAAGATTTCTAGATGAAAATGGTTTTAAAACAAGATGTATACTTTGAAAACACACTCCATTTCATCAGAATCAACCTCAAGTGATTTTGAGTTCATACACATATGCGTAGAAACTGAAATCACTCATGTAGGAAAATCAAACCGTTGGTTTTGTGTATAATTAAAAACCTATGCTTAGAATCAATCACAGAAACATTAACCACTTACAAATTAGAAGATTATAACACGGATATTAAGATTTGATTATAGGTGTAGCATTTGGTAGGTTAGATTATAAATGTTAGTAATAAATGAATAAGAGAGCTAGTTGAGGTGTTTTGTAAAATTAAGTTTAAGCTTTTGACAAAAATAGTCCCTCCACCTCAACCATCTTCATCCATAGCCCATAACTTCCATTTTGGTTAAGTATAAAGTGTAAGTTTGGAAAGAAACTTGACGACACACCCCCTCGACTTTTAAAATATAGAAATTTTACAAATTTAGGTCCGAGGAGTGTTTTGAAACAAGAAACGTATCCACCATTATCAAAGATGCAACCAGTTCTGGGTAACATGCAAGTACAAGGTTTTATGAAACAAAAAAATATTTATTTTCTGAACCCTCAACACTTGTTCGGGAAAATTGTGAAAAGTTTGATAGAATAAAGTGTTGACGGAAGTTTTGTACTTGCAATGTTTTAAGGAAATTAGACAGAATAATATTTTTGTATTTTATCAAATTTTGTATTTTTCTATTTTTGTTTTTGAAAAAAATTATTTACAAAAGAGGTTTTGGTGTTTGACTGGTTTTAAGATTGTTTCAACAGTTCGTCTAGTTCCTCTGGAGTCAAACACCTCATGCCAATCCGGTGGATCAACTCAGTAAACCTATCAGGAGCTAAGGCTTCGGTGAGAAGGTCCGCCAGTTGGTATTCAGTACCCACAAAATATAATTCAACGATACCCTTTTCCACATGCTCCTTGATGAAATGATATCGAATATCGATGTGCTTATACTTTGAATGTTGGACGGAGTTGCACGAGATCGCAATAGCACTTCGATTTTCGCAGTACATCGGGATTCTGTCAAATACGTAACCATAGTCTTTGAGTTGTGTTCTCATCCAAATGACTTATGCACAACACGCCGACATGGCTACATATTCTGCTTCGGTTGAGGACAGTGATGTACAATCCTGCTTCTTCGATTGCCATGACACCAGTTAATCACCAAGAAATTGTAGAGCTCCTGAAGTACTTTTTCGAGAATCTAACCAACCTGCGTGATCAGCGTCTGAAAAAGCTATTAGTTCAAAACCAAAATCCTTCGGATACCAGATTCCCAAATTAATGGTTCCCTTGATGTATCGGAGGATTCTTTTAGCCTAAGCGAGGTGAGTTTCAGTTGGTTGCGACTGATAACGGGAGCAAAGATATACAACAAATACAATATCAGGTCTACTAGCTGTTAGATACATGAGAGACCCAATAATACTTCGGTACTTGGTAGGGTCAACCAATTTCCCATGCAAATCAGCGTCCAGTTTCTTGGTATGTGCCATAGGTGTGGCATAAGTATCACAGTTTTGCATTCCATGTTTGTTTAAAATTGAGCGTACTTGGACTGACTCAGGAAAATACCACGGGGTGATTGATGAACTTGCAGTCCTAGAAAAAACGTAAGTTCACCCATCATGGACATTTCAAAAATGATGTCATCCACATAAATTTGAATGATTAAAATGTGTTCCCCGTGATATTGAATGAAATGTGTTGGGTTGACCGATCCTTTAATGAAATTATTGGCAATGAGAAAGGATGATAACTTATCATACCACGCCCGAGGGGCTTGTTTGAGACCGTAGAGAGCCTTGTTCAGTTTGTAGACCTGATTAGGGAACTATGGATCAACAAATCCTTCTGGCTGACTAACATAGACCGTTTCTTTTAGTTTACCATTTAGGAAAGCAGTTTTGACATCCATTTGAAAGACCGTGATGTGCATGTGAGCCGCGAATGCCAGAAAAATCCGAACAGCCTCAAGTCTTGCAACCGGTGCGAATGATTCCTCATAGTCAATCCCTTCTTCTTGTCGATAACCCTTAGCCACCAGACGTGACTTTTTTCTGAAAACCGTACCTTCAGCATCCAACTTGTTTTTCCAAATCCATTTCAGACCAATAACATAGGCACCTATTGGTTTTTCAACCAATTCCCAAACTTCAAGACATTTAAACTGGTTAAGTTCTTCTTGCATGGATTCAATCCAGTTGTCATATGTCATGGCTTCTTTAATATTTTTGGGTTCAGCTTGGCAGACGGTAAGTGCATAAATGCAATGTTCATCATCATACTAAAGGCGTTGTCTAGTTACGACTAGTTGATGCGGGTTTCCAATAATGTTCACAATAGGATGGTCTCGAGTCCAACGATGTGTGGAGGGTTGATGTTGATATACATTGTGCAGATTAAGAGGATTCAAATGGCTTGTAGATGATTCCGCAACATCAGAAGTGGCGGTTTCATTTGCAAAAGGGTTAAAGAATGCATTTGGATCATAATCTGCAGGTGGGGGTACTTCTTTATTCAGAAGATCATCAGCTGGTTCAGCGTCGTTAGATGCGGTTTGTTCGGCTGTTGTTGTAGAATCAATTAGAGGTGCTTCTTCAACAGTTTTTGTTTCAGGTGTATCAGGTATTGTATTATTATCAGGTTGAGCAGCGGAAACATTTGATACATCTGGAGCACGGTGATCAATATCATCACTAAACAGAGGAGCAAATAGCTGTTCCATTTGTTGACGAGTAAGCTGTAGGCTTGGTTCAACTGATGATGGGGTTCGGGGGAAGTTTAGACGGTTATGTACGGGTTCCAAGCTGTTTTGCTCAGAAGTCATTTATGTAAGCTCATCGAAATTTTCATGAATCGTTTCCATAATCTCCCTTGTACGATGATTCCAGATCGGGTATCCTTTAGAATTTTCACAGTATCCAACAGAGACTCCAATGTCAGCTTTAGCTTTGAGCTTACCAAAGTCATCACGATCATTATTTGGATAACAAAGGGATCCAAATACATGAAAGTGCTTGAGATTCGGTTTACGGTTGTGGATGAGCTCATAAGGTGTTTTGTTGTGGCATTTGGTAATCATTAAATGGTTCTGAGTGTAGCATGCAGTTTATACGGCTTCAGCCCATAAGTAATCTGGAAGTTTAACATTAATTAACATTGTTCTTGTAGCTTCTACTAACGTACAGTTTCGTCTTTCAACAACTCCGTTTAGTTCTGGTGTCCGTGCAATGATGTTTGATGCTCAATTCCCACTTTCTTATAATATGCACGAAGAGTTTGATTCACAAATTCAGTTCCTTTGTCTGTTCTGATTTGTCTGACTGTGTTCCGGAGCTGAACTTGAATTTTCGTGAGAAAGGTGATGATCATCTGTAGAGCTTGATCTTTAGTTCGAAGAAAATAAACCCAAGTCCATCTTGAGTAGTCATCCACAATTACCAAGATGTAGCGTTTGTCGTTAATCGTCTGCACACGCATCGGACCACACAAATCCATGTGAAGAAGATGAAGCACATGCTGTGCGCTGTGTTCCATCTTTGAAGGAAAGTGAGCACGAGTGCTTTTCCCTTGTTCACAAGCTGAGCATAGGTGATCTTTAGAATACCGAAATCTTGGGAGACCTTCAACAAGTTTGTATCTTGCAAGATTGGTTATGGTTTGAAAGTTTAAATGTGAGAGACGACGGTGCCATAGCCAGGATTTTCTAGATGTTGCCTTAGAAAGTAGACAGATGGGAGATGAAGCAATCATGTCTTGCATTGAGATTGTGTAAAGACTTGATGTGCGGGTTCCAGACATAAGATCGTTTCCTTGTAGATCACGAATGAAACAAGTTTTCTCCCTAAAAGCAACTTCCAAATCTCCATCACAAAATTGACCGACTGAAAAGAGATTGTGACCGAGACCTTCCACATAATAAACCCTGCTAATTTCGATGTTCCCATTGATGTAATCTCCGAAGCCCATGATAGCCGCGAAGTGATCATTCCCGAATCTGACATTGCCAATGAACTTTGAAACAAAGTTTGAGAATAGTTTAAGATTTCCTGTCATGTGTCGGGAACATCCGCTATCAACAACCCAGAGTATGATCTGTATCACCTGCATTACACACAGACGACACTGATGGAATAGAAGTAGATGTGTAACCCGAAGAGTTAGAGGGTTCCGATGCAGCTATAGTTAAAACACACATGTTTATGATTTTAGGTATCCATTTAAATCCAAGTGTATTATGTAACCATTTCTGCCATCTCCAACTAGTGTTAGCTTTGGTCTTAGTAAATGCACTAGGTGATAAGTTCTTCCTAGGAGTTGAAGGGAGTTCTATGGGTACATCAATGATCGTAGCCGGAACACTAGAGGGTGGTTTACCAAGCACAGACTTAGAAGGATTAGTGGGCCTAGAGGTATTCCGTTTTCTATTATTCCGCTTACGAGATAAGATAACATTAGCAACACATTTATCATGACAACCAGAAAACATGCTTTTACGAAAACCAACACAAGAAGCTTCAAACATAACATTTAAAGTAATAAAAGGTTCAGCATTCGTTACATCACTTTTTCTATTACATTTGTCTAACGCAATGTCTAAAGTGGGTGCAACTTGAGTCATATTCAAAGTCCTAAGGTGTTCTTCTACTTCAGAGGTCTTTATTGTTTTTTTCTTACGTCGCAACTTCCTATTCTTCCTTGATTTGCTCTTAAGCTGTGAAGTGCTAGTGTTGGGAAAAGAGGCAACTATTCTTGTTTCAGTAGGGGGAAGCACATTAGTTTCTTTTGATGTATCATTAGGCAGTCTAACAATTCCGGGTGCAATAACGTTTGTGTTACTGTTCCTATCTTGCTTAAGTTTTACCAACTCTGCTTTTAGATCATGGATAGTGTGTAACAAATCGAGATTTTCAGAACGAGTGCTTCCATTTTGCCGTAAAACATCTTTGGTATATGCAAGATGATCATCAACATCTTTTGACGCTTGAGCACGAGTCTTTTTAAGTAAATAAAATATGACACCATATTCCGTTTTAACTTTTGAAATTTCTTGTTCATATTTTGAAATTTGACACTTTAAAGACACATTTTCATCATCCAGTTGTTCTATTTTTGGATTAGAAAATTTGGAACTCAACTGGTTGATTTTGTTTTGCAAAGAAAGTTCACGATTTTGACAATCTTTTTGACACCATTGAAGACGACGTTTTGCGTTGGAAAGCTCATTTAACAATCGCTCATTTTCAATTTTTAAGGACTTGATTTGTGACACATTATCGGTATTCTCAATATTTTCAACAGAATCAACAGCGATATAATCAAATGCATATGCAACAGAATGTAATAACACAACATTGATGGTATCAGCACAGAGAACATCTTCCAAGAGTCGGTCAACATCTATTCTTAGCATTTTCTTTTTATGTTTAGTATTTGAAATCGATGTTTCGGTTTTCTCGAAAACTATTTTCATAAGTCCAAGCTCCTTATGAAAATCCCTTTCCCAATATATTGCACAAATTTTCAAATTTCGGACATGAAGTAAAATTCTTTTCTGAAAAATATCTCTTTGTTCTCGCGCATGAGGCGATTGAAAATGTTCAACTTTTATTTCAGAATTGATTTCAATTTCACGTTCCAAAAGTTTGATGTCTGATATGAATGTATCAAAATATTTAAGAATTTGACATCGTTCGGGTAATGTTTTTACTTCACTGAGTGAAGGTAAAAGACCATTAATTTGTGCAGTATTGGGTTGTCTTAGAATTATCCTGTTGTGCGACGAAAGTGATGGCTTTTGAATAGTTAAATAGTTTGCAATAAACAACATTTTCTAATTTTGACCGACTCTCGTCTTCTGCATCTAATTCCTCCATACGATTATATTCAACAACACTCATAATGGAATCATCAATTATGTGTTTTGCACTATAAACTTGAGGATTTGGTTTGAATGCTCTATGTGAAAACTTTGGTTTGTAATCAGCAAGATTCGGTCCATATCCATTTGGATTTGGTTTAAAGGTAAACTTTTGAATAGTTGTGATTGACTCACCATGTTTATAAACAACATTTCGAAACTCTTTGATTTTGTTTTGTAAGTTGACAATTTCCTCAAGATAGTCATCTATTTGTTTCCTTGAATGCTTTTTGTATTCACAAAATTGTTTTTGACAAGTTAACAGCTCAGACTTGGCTTTTTGAGTTTCCGAAGTGAGAGCGTTAAGTTGTTGTTTATGATCATATTTCAGTTGTTCTATTTGAGACAACAAATCATTCTTGGATGCAACCAGATCACATATCTGTTTTTCCAAAGATTTTTCATTTTGGTATGATTTAGCAAATGCCACTTCAAAACCTTTTTCACGTTTCTCGTTTGTTTGAAAAATGTTGAGTTGGAACTTTAAGCATTCATTATCCTTAGTCAACAGTGCAATTTTATCGTTTAATTTCTTATTGATGTCTAGGCACATTTCCATTTGAGATTCTTGGGTTTGAATTAAGGTCATGAGCTCAATATCTGGATTAGGCACAGGTTCAGCTTGTTCAACGTGAGTCTTAACACGATCATTATTTAGATCCTCAAATATAACCACGGAGTCAACTTGATTATCAGTATTAACCATAAGGTCATCTTGATCATCAAATATAACTACGGGATCTATTTGATTATCATCGGAATGAGATGTAGACGGCTCATGTTGATCACTCTGATCCCCGTCGGATGCAGATGTTGGCGGAGATATCAGATCAGTAATGAGTATAGTTTGATCCGGTACCTGAGACAAGCCGTCAGTGTCATACACTGGGCCTGTGTCACTCATGTGGAGTTCTTGTATGTTTGCCATTAGCATCATTGCTGCATTAGCCTGTAAGTCCTCCATGTCATCATCATAATCTGCATTTGCCATGAAGCTCTGTTCCTTGTTAGTAAGAGTTCCACCAGCTTCATCCTTGAGAGCCAAGAGTAAAGCCTCTTTGTGATAAGCGCTGACTCTTATCCTCGGCTTTGGGCATGCATTAGCCAGATGACCTTTCTCATTACAGTTATAACAACAAAGACCATTAACCCCAGTCTGAGCGTTTCCCTGTTCAACCACTTGAGCCCGTTGTTGTGGAGCACCCATGTTATTCCTTCCATTAGCATTAAACCCTTGACCACTACCCATCTGACGAACATTACCACAATTCTGAACTTCAACACGTCCATTGTCAACAATAGCTTGATTCCTTGTGTTTAATGAGGTACGAATGTGATTGTTGGATTTGTTAGAGTAACGACCGAAGGCTCTTGCAATCATGAAAAACCCTTGTTGCAGTGCATCGAAAGCTTCTGCATCCTCATTAGATTCACTGTAAAGTACTTGATCGTTGTTGCTGTTGTATGGAACCAGTTAAGTTTCTTATGAGGGATCATATGGTGTGATCTGAGCAGTTGGTTGTGGAGGATTTGTGAAGACAGTTTGTAAGGTCGGGAATTGAGGATAATAAGCTTGAGCCCACAAAGCTAGAGTTTGATTATCCGGAACTGAAGGCGAAGCAAGGACTCCACATATGATCCTTTCTTTGTCAACTTCCTTTTGGTGGGGCTTCAAATAGTCGTACAACAATCCATATGTAGCATGATGAAGATTCTTGGCTTGACGGATGAAAATAACATACTTTTCCCAATCAGGACCAAGACTACTAAGGAAATTTGTGTTGACTGCAATCCTTGGCATAATGATATTATGTTTTTCCAAGTCATTGATGATGTCTGATAATCGATGAGGATATGACTCTAATGTCTCTCCTGGTTCAATCATGAAGTGCTCATATGCTAAGTAGATTTTTGATTCCATGTCTTATTGATTGAGTTATGTGCCTTCCATTAGAAGATGAATGTGCTCCCACATTGCTTTAGCAGTCTTCAGAGCATCAACACTACGAAGTATCGGATTGGGTAATCCTAAAAGGATATATTGCATTGCAAGTTCATCGGCTTCTAAGTGTAGAAGTTGGTCAGTAGTGAGTTCATTAAGACCGACAATGTTGGTGATATCATCTCTTGGTGGATTAGCATTCGGATCTCTGGGTACAGTGATAGTAGGCATCTGAAATGGACCTTCAAGGATGACCTTCTTCAAGAACTTTCCATGTGGCTTCTTTAGATCACAAAACCTAAAGAACCTTATCACCCATTGATCGTAGTTTCCGGGAGTGAGCATTGGAGGTCTATCAAGTGATCCAGCTTCATGAATGGATTGTTGGCTACTTAAAGCTTCACAAATCTTTGCAAACCAAGACGGTTCCTTCATAGCATACTTGGATGGATGCTGATTTTGAAAGTTTGTGTAAGGTTGTACTTGTAGACAAGAGGGTGGTTGAATCATTTGTGGTGGAATTGCTCCTTGAGGAAATTGTTGTTGAAATTGTTTCATTTGTTGTGGTGATGGTGGAGGATATTGTTGATAGAGTTGTTGTTGTTGTTGTTGAGGATACATATGAGGAAAGTAGCTAGAGTTTGGTGGTTGAGACATCGTGAAACTTGTGTTGATGATGGATCTTTGTAGTCGAATGAAACTTAGAAACCAACTTAAGCGTAGAAAAATATCTTATGCGTAAAAAACCAACTTACGCGTAAGAGAGAGCTTACGCGTAGGAATAGCTTACGCGTAGACTTGAGGAAAACTTAGCTTAGGCGTAAACCAAAGGCTTAGTAGTAGAATCCTTGTGCGTAAGATTAGCTTATGCGTAAGACTAGGCTTAGGCGTAAGAAAATTCTTAGACAAAGAGAATTCTACGCATAAGAATTTGCTTATGCATAAAACTAGGGTTTTGCCCAAAAATCCTTTACACTTATACTAGTGTAAAAGATATCGAAACTCAAAGTATTTTCAGGCTTATCCAAGCAAGAAAAACACTGAGTAAACCAACAGCAATGTAGATCAAATGATGAAATCCTTATGCGTAACAAACTGCTTAGGCGTAGACTTTATGCTTACGAATAAGATTAGGGTTTCCTTATGCGTAGAAAGTACCAAACTTGACCAAAACTGATTTTTAAGCGCAAAAATGTTTAGAAACCTGGTTTTTTGAATGAAGTAGCTTCAAAATCACCAAAATAACAAGAAAGTAGAAAACTTGATGATCCAAAATAATTTTTACCCTTATGCGTAGACACTACTATACGAACAAAACCAAGCACTAAAATGATTCTACACACGTAAAGTTTGAAACTTTAAGGAAAAAACTTAAACTTTAACACCCAATAAACCTTAAACCACAAGAATCTTGAGTTTTTAAGTGTAAAATTTGAAGCTTTATGCGTATGAAAGATTGTGCTTATGAAAACCAACGCGTATGAATAAAAACTTCAAAAACAAGTATGTTTCACCCAACTAGATGGTGAATGATACCACTGTTAGGTCACCATATTGTAACACAAGCATCAATATGTAAAGAAATAGAGTAAGAAGTGATCGGATGAACACACAAACACAACACACGTATGAAATGAGAATAGTTATGCGTAGGTATTATGAATGAAGTGAACAACCAACCTTCTAAGGAAGGTTTACATGTCCTTATATAGGGAAAGGAACTAGGGAAACACACAAGTTCCCTTCCTTTCCTTATTGGGCTTGGGTCAAGGCTTATGGGCTTTCTACATAAGCCTTTCCTTTAAAACAAACATAAATCCTAATTAAGCAACCTATTACATGTTAATTACAAGCACTTGAAATATAGTTTAGGAGTGATTCCAACAAAAGGTTCGGAAATCACACTTTCATCGACAACATATTCCTGAAGATCATTGAAGATCCCCCGAATTCCAATTGTTTATCTCAAGTGAGGGATATTATGTTTAGTTATTATTGTTATGTTGAAAAAAAAAAGTGATTCGAAAAAAAAATAAAAAACAGTTGTTATGCTATTGTAAAGTGCGATGTTATAAGCACTATGTTATGATCTTTATAGATTTAGTATCGATGATACCACCTCGGTCACATTTGAAGAATGGAGTTGGTAATTATGTCAACAGTTGAAGAAAAGGTAGTGTGCCCATCACGACGTCCTCTAATGACACATCTACCTTGTATTTCATGATCCGGTTTCTTGACTTCGAAGCTTGAACTTTGGACAGACGGTAAGTGGTGATGACTTGGTTATAGATTTAGACTACCTGCTTGTTTTTATTTTTACACCATTTATATATCCCATGTCTTATCCTACCCTTTAGTCATGAAGCGTGTCTAGGTGTTGCAGCGAGCAATCTTTGGTGTCTTGGCCATGGATTTAGTCATGTATCATTGATTTTGTCCACTTCGCCGTGACATGTTAGTAATGACGAGTCACCCCTTAACCTTTGTCGTGTCTACCCATATTACCTTCGAGAATTGTTTAGCCCTTAACTCTAGTGGTGGAGATTTGTGTAACCGCCAAGCTTATGATAGAATACATGCTATGACTGTGCGATTGAGTGATTACCCCAAAATTTAAACTTAGAATAGTTGAGAGATTTGAGTGTTTCGTTCCCATTTCGTGAGGTGTTTTATTCTAGCATAAGGGATTTGTAAACTTATATTTTCCAGGTTTTGAGAGATATCTTTTTAGGAATCTTTCTAATAAGGTCTACTTGGGGCAAGTAGAGTTCAAGTGGGGGGATATTTGATAACATCAAATAGTTCTGAATATTAAGTGTCAAATTCCCCCAATAATGCTTGTAATTTATATCATTTATATGGATTTACGCTTGTTTTCCATTGTTTTCCACTTTCAGGTAAATTACGAGCATTGGAGCTAAAGAGACGCGGAATTGGAGAAATATCAAAGATTTATCATAGTATGCTGATTTTAAAGAAGTTACGGCGTAACTCATCTCTCACATTACGCCGTAACTAAAGCGTGACTCAGAAAACCAACTCATCAGAAGGTTATGGCGTAACTCTCCCCAAAGGCTACGACGTAACTATATTAGGTCAAATGGGGTTCCACGCCGCTGATAACTACGCCGTAACTATTTCATCAACTACGGCGTAACGAAGTATATTGAAGACTATGGCGTAACCACTAATAAGGTTACGCCGTAACCAGCAGATCTAGTGCAAAATATGAAGGAATTGACGGTTACGGCGTAACTCTTATATTAGTTACGCCGTAACCCAGATCTGGCCTATAAATACCCCACAGATTCTAGCATTTCTAGTCATCCCATTCCACACACAACAACTAGAGAACGTGGTAAAAAGCCAAAGGCAGGTCTAGAGGAGCATACAGAGCTGTCTCCAAGAGAGAAATCACTCCCCTACGATAAGCATTAGCATTTTATCTTTTCTTTACTTTCGATTCATGTATTTTGTAACCCTGAATATTTAATTGATTTTCATGGTTAATGTGAGCGGCTAAGCACCTCTTGGTGCTAGCCTAGTTATGATTCATTAATTGTTTTGTTTGCGTTTACATTACTTCCGTATAAATATTTCTAAGTGTATGCATGCATAGTTTATTGGTAGCTACCCTTGTTTCGGTAGTTTTGAACGGCGGTAGAGGCCAATTGCCTAGGAGATATTACCAATTGACCCTAGGTGAGCGGACTGAGACGGGAAGGGTAAGATATGAGCAACTGACGACCCTTTCTACTTGTGCGATTTGACCAACTGATCACCTACTGTTTGGATGAACTTAAGAATTAGGGGTGAGTGTTTAAGTTGCTAACGCCCGGGCACTCACTATTATAAATCTAGCATGTAGCGGTACTTAATGACTTGGCTTAGGGAACCAGGAACAACAGGACTTATGAGGGGACACCTGACTTCTCCTGTGGTGGCATCTTTGCTGATAGGTTAAGGCGAATTGACCAAATGCTGTCCTCTCGACTTTGAACCCACCTGAAGTAATTGGAAGTAAGTATACGTAGACATAACTAGCTAGGAGGAATAACTAGGTTAGCACCACTATCCTCTATTGATTTATCCTTTGCCTTTATTTTCTATTTTCTGCTTTAGTAGTTAATTAATTAATTCCTTATTGAAACCATTATTAATCTGTGACACCTAGACTTAGTAATAATCCAACACACATAGCTCTTGGGACGACCTCGGCTTTACCGAATACTACACTACACGCGACCGGGTACATTGCCCGTTAGTGCATTAGGGTAGACCGTAGGTATAACGAGACTTTATAAATATTAAAACCTGGTCATTAAAACATGCATCAGTATGATGCGGATGTGGATGAGCAGCCAGTGCAGGGAATAGGTCACAATCATCCAAATGCGTTTCAAGTGGCAGATTGTGATGCATTTGACTCTGATGTCGATGATGAACCTACTGCCCAGACCATCTTCATGGCTTGTATTTCACCAATGGTCTCTCCAAATGTCCCGTCACCACAACAAGCAAGTCCCTCCAAGGAATCAATCATATCAGAGGTATTAAAACTATACGATGAAGTTGATATGCAAAAGATACATGACAAGCTACAATCACCTGAAATTAATCAATCAAATATTGAAAATACGGGTAATAGCAATGTTGTCCCATATGATCAATA
This sequence comes from Chrysanthemum seticuspe, assembly GCA_019973895.1. Taxonomy (NCBI): domain Eukaryota; kingdom Viridiplantae; phylum Streptophyta; class Magnoliopsida; order Asterales; family Asteraceae; genus Chrysanthemum; species Chrysanthemum seticuspe. Next base: position 122,819,820 of record BPTQ01000008.1, read on the forward strand.
TGTAATACAAAGTGAAAGTGTGACTGTACCAAGTGATGCATCTTCTGCAGTCAATGATGACTATATTTTTTATGAATACACTGCATGTGCCCCTGATGATTCTATTATCTCGGAACTAAAGGCCTATAAGGAACAAGTTTTCATATATGAACAACGTGCTAAGTTTGAATTGACTACCCGTGAGCAGGAAATGGATGACCAAATGCGTACAATTATCAGAAAAAGTAATTTTAGGGAAGAAATGTTAAAACAAGAGTTAGATTCCTTACAAGAAAAGCTCAACAAAACTGTTAAGCAAAAACAAGAACTTCAAGAAAATGTAAAAGTGCTTAAACAGGAATTTAATGGTAAGGAATCAAAACTTTTAACTGAATTTTCCAACCTAAAAATTTTGAAGAACAAACTAGAAAACAAGTTGTACGTACAAGGGAACACCATTCAAACTGCTCACATGATCACTAAGCATAGAGTTTTAAGTGATAAACATAGTGTTGCACTGGTAGAAGAACCTAATCCTGAGGTTTGTATGAAAGTAAAAGCAGCTCAAAAGGTAATATATGATGGTAATGAGATTCTTAAGCCTAGACAGAAACCTAGTTGTGCTGAGTGCACTGAGGAAGATAGACAATTAGAAGAAGTCACTAGAAAAAAATGCGATGAAAAACTTAAGAATCCCTCATGCATAAAAGAAAATGTCACTTTTAAAACAACGAATTATGCTAAGGAAAACTGGATTGCCCTTAATAAGTTTAGACCTCAAACTCAGCTGACCCCTGAACAAGTGTTCTGGAAAAAGGATATGGACAAGCAAAAAGCCGATGATTTTATTGAAAAGAATTCCCCTTGTAGGAGATTTCTTCCAGCCACTGTGTATCCCCCAAATACACCTATGCATTTAGTGCCTAGAACTCTTCCCACACAAAGCAAAACCCCAGTCAGCTTATATGTAGTTTATCAACTATTTGGTGACTTTGAAAAAACATGTAAGAAGAGAATCACACCAACTGGGATTACAGAAGGGAAATGGGTTTTGAGTAGACAAAATAATGTTATTTGAAAGAAGTCATGCCTTTCTTTAAGCAACTAAAATAACAATTTGAGTCTCTTCAAAAGGCAATTGACACTGAAGTAAAAGAAATGAAAAGAATGTTTAATGAAATGGAAATTGAGGTCAGTGATTATGAACGAGAATTGAAATATAATGTAATTGAAAGGAAGAATCTGCATACCTTTAATGAGAATTTGATTTCTGGATGGATTGCTCAAGATGTGTTTTACACTGTTACAAATTGCTCTATTACTGTTTCTCAATTTCATGAATTATCTGTTGCTCTGAAAGTTTCCCACGATCATGTCGTTGAGCTTGAAAACACAAATTCTAAACTGCATGAGAAAATTGAACAGGATGATCATGATAACTTGGTAAAACATTTTTCTAAATTGGAAGTTGAACATCTTGCTTTGCAATTAAAATATCAACATCTCAAAGAAAATGTTAAAACCTCAAATATCAAGACATCTTTGGATGCTCCTGAGTTTGATGCAGTTTTTGAAATAAGCAAACGTGATGAACAAATTCGAGCTCATTATAACACGATCAAAAGATTGAAAACCCAAATTTCACAATTGAAAGGTGAAAAGAATAATGTGAATGGCTCCCAAATACCTCCTCCATTAGACTCTCAGTTTTCTCAAAACTTTCATCTTCAAAACATCATTAATGCTTTACAACAAGAAAATGAAAGTTTTCTAGAAGAAAATGAAAAGGTTAAACAACACTTCAAAGAGTTATATGATTCAATGAAAGTCACTTGGGACAAGAACAATGAAAAAAATAACTTCTTTACAAAAGGAAATTGAGAATCTGAAGAGTCAGGTAAAAGGGAAAATGCCACTTGTCTGTGATGAGAATGTTGTATCAAAGGCATCTACGGATTCTAAGTATGCTGTGAAATATATTCCTCCTCACCTTAGAAATAACGAACTTGTGTTACATGATTATTTTTATCAACTTAAGGATAGTCTAGAATGTCTCCATGAGATTGTAGAAGAGGATCGCATAAATAAACCACTTGATAGTGAAGTTAAATATGCATGCTTATATGCCAAACGATCTTAGGAGCTTTTAGAATATTTAAGAGCAACATGCCCTAAATCCTTTTGTAAGAAAGATAAAGTTGTTATGCCTTGTTCCATGCCTAGTGTTAAGCATGCAACCTATGATATGCCTTGCTCTATGCCGAAAATCAAGCATGTGAACTTTGATGTGCCTGCAAGTACCTCAGATCCCAGCACTTTTAGATCAGGAATGCAAACAGTAGCAAAACCAACTAATTTTCCCATCATTCCCTCTACAGGAGTAATCAGTGATACAAAAGCAAGCGGGTCAAAACATCCAGGCAATACAAAGCAAGATAGGATCTCGCAAGCTAAGAGTGATCAATGGAAGAAAGTAGAAGACCACCTGTCACACCCCCAATTTACCTGTTTTGCAGCGGAATGGAATTCCTGGGGATTGACTGTCATAGCATCACAATCACAGTTATATTGAACGACCTAAAGTGTCGTTTGGAAAATACATCGTTTGATTTAATAAAATAATCAGAGTTTACAAAGTTCAGGTCCCAAATGAAAATCAACTTGTACAGAAATAAGTTTGTTACAATTCAAACGATGTTTAAAGTGAGTAAAACCCAAGTGAGACGCGTCGTCACCGCGACTCTAAGATGTGTCCACATGCATGCCATGAAGTATATGCCTTAGATACCTGAGATAAAACATGCTAAAAAGTGTCAACACAAAGGTTGAGTGAGTTCATAGAGTTTGTTTTGAAATGTAAAGCCTTCCAAAATCGTTTATGCAGCAAAGGCATTGTAAATCCACCCAGTTCCAAGTTCCGCCCATACAAAACTTGCAACCTGTGTATTCACAACCCACTGCCAAAATGTATATAGTTTATGTTCAAACAAATGATTTCAAATGAATTCACAATAGTACCTAACTCGACGTAGAACGATAGCACTTAAACAATAAAACTAGACCTAATGTATCAGTAGTCAACTGATTTAGAACGTTATACGACGTAGAACCATAGCACATAATCAGTAGCACCTAACTCAATGTATCAGTAGTCAACTGATTTAGAACGTTATACGACGTAGAACCGTAGCACGCAAACAAGAACAATTGATATAGTATAACCTTTGATTTAGAAACAATGGTAATCATGGTAGCATTTAGCCTTAAAAATCTAAAGTACTTATGAAAAATAGTTAAGCATGTATCTCCCCCAAAACAGTACAAAACAATTAAAAGTGGGGCTATGAAAACTCACTTGATAAACTGGTGTGATGACAAGAGTGAGTACACTGAGGTATAATGTGATGCTTTAACCGGGACCTATAACGAATGATGTGATATGTCATGAGTTGCAATGTAATGTTATGCATGCATTTCGTATGTTATTTATACCATTTGCGGGTTTTGAAAAATAATACTTATTGTCGAAAAATATTCTTTTGACGTCTTGACCATTCAAAAATCACTTTACAAGTATTTACGTCAAAATGTCATCCTACAATGGTTTTATAATGATTTATGGTGAAATTTTCACTTTTCGTCGTAAAACAATGTCGTCGGAATTTTTATAAAAGTAACAAAAATGGCTTTGGAAAACTAGTCGTAAAATGGTGTACGTCGCACGTTAGAAAACGAACTCGACGGTTTTGGAAAGTTTGTATCGAAATCTAGAAGTTTCAGTTCAGGAGTTTTCGTCCAAAAGGTCTCGAACATAAAGATAATAAGGGTTAAAGATAGTGATTTTGGCTAATTGTTAAGTAAAAAGTGAGTTTCGGCCAAGTTTAAACATCCGTAATTAATTTACTATAACTCCGCTATACAAACGGCTTGTCGTTTTGAAAAATATACTCGGTGATCTTGATTTTACTAGAAGACAATTCGTTTCAAAAAGTTTCACATCATGGTTAAAAACAGCCTCAAACATGGTCGTTACAGCTAATATAACACTTGTATCGTAGAAATAATATAGTTTTTCAGAAAATAATAGTTACGGAAATTTTATAAAAACGTGCATATCTTTGTCGTTTCAAATCCGTTTTCTATGTATAATATGTCCTTAGCTTCGTATCAAAGTAAACTAATATATTTTTGATAAGTCGAAATAATTTGTGAAGCTTAAGGCTCGTTTTTGACCCGAACAAATTAAAAACAGCATGCTGAAATTTCTGAAAAGTATATTTTTCGTCGTCAAACTTGTAAAATCCATAACTTCTTCGTTATAACTCCGTTTTAATCCGTTCAAGCGGCCACGGATTCGTTTTAAGGTATATTTTCTAAATATCAAGACCAAAAAGTCGTGCCTACAGTCGGTTTTTCCAGAAAATCGAAACAAGGACAGAACATAATATATACTTATCGAAAATAGTTTTTCTCGGACAAAACCTATTCTAATCCCTTCAAATCAACTCCAAAGCTAATCTAATCCTACCATACACCTTCTTAGGGTGTCATGGGTTCCTAATCACCATCAAGACCAATGAATACCAAGGGGATAATTATAGGATGACAATATATATATAAAACTCCAAAAATCAAGCAAAAATGGTATAAATCACATATGTCTTGCATGTTTGCTCCAAAAATGAAAAGATTCATATGAAATAAAAAGGAAACATGAAAAATGAAAGAAACATGCTTACAAGTGAATATGATGAGGTGCAAGTAACAAGGTTAAACCTAAACACTCTTGGTTTTTATTTCAAAACCTTATAAAGAGTATTAACTAGATTGATAAAATACTTGGACTTGAAAATTTTTGATCCCTTTTGAGCTCTTGAAGTGGCCGGTTATGGAGGAAACAAAAGAGAGAAAAGAAACTTTGCTAACACTTGGTGAAGTATGAAATGAATAAGAAAAATAATAGAAGTAGACTTATTTGTAAGTGTGAAACATATAATTAATGAACCATGCATCAATAAATGACCACCCTCCCCCTTGGTCGGCCAAGGGGGGAGGGATATAGATATTTATATATTATTTTTTTTTTTATAAACTTATGTACTTGCATATATATTGTGTAATATTTAGTAAAATGTATAAGTAAAGGTGTAGATAAATGTAACTTGTAAAGTAAATGGTAATTTTTGGTACAAGTAAGTTTTTTTTAATAGATCAAAATAGAATGTAATGATATAATAAAAATTGTAAAAATACATTCCTTGTGAAATTTGGGTGATAAAATAATTATCGTATAATTTTTTAAGAAAAACGTCGTAATAAAATAACTTTAACGATTTATGTACCAAATAAATTTAAAACACTAGGAAGACTCAAAATATAGTTTTTATAAACTAATGTAAGTTTAAAAATATGTCGGGATCATTTTTGAAAGTAACGGATTAAATATACAAAATAATAACTCACGCGATACAAGTGAAATGCAATGTCGTGAATGAATTAATGTGATGCAAATGATGTGAATGAGATGTAGACTAATCTTAGTCCATATGAAATGTACGTGATGATATGATCATGAATTCGCCGCTAAACCTTTAAGGTTACGCGAATTTGGAACAAGTAAACCAAGTTTACGATAAATGTTGAAATAGTGAGGCATAAATTGTGTCGAGAAATGACCTGAAATTGCGAGTTGTCACATTCGCCCATCCAAAAAGGAATTCAGTCCCTGAATTCAGTTCGTGTTGGTCTATCGAATTTTTGAGTTTATGATAAATAACGAGGAGAAAAGACATGGAGAAGTGTCGTTACGGTTGTCGGTGATCGAGAGCGTACAAAACATCGTAGTACAGAAAATATCAGATAAATCTCTTATAAGTAACACTTTGAATTGGAACATGTGAAAATTTTGCTTGCACTAAGATTTATAATTAACTGCTCCCAACATAACATGATCCCTCCAGAATTAGACATAGTTAGCTAGGCTATGTATAATTAAGGAACGATGATGTGACGTTCAGTTTAGTTGTTATAACTCTCGATGCTTACAAGGATTTAAACCGTGTCGTTAAAATGGTCGATAAAGTAAAAAGAAGTAAAATTCTCGTAAATAATAACAAATCAGAAAGAAAATAAGTACGATAGATGAGAATATTTTACAACGAGTGGTTTATCAAAAGTAGTACATCTTTAAGTTATAAATTTTCGAATACGATGAAAGACATAAACTTAGTACGACATAGGACATAAGGAGAAATAAGACTGTTAGTTTCCGAACTTCTTCAGTCTTCCGCGTTGTTGTGACCATGACGAGCTTCTCCTCCTCCTAACATGTATGCATTCCCATGAGCACCTTCAACTGGTTGACCTTGGTTTTGAGGACATTGATTCCGATAGTGTCCTTGCTCCCCACATCCGAAGCATGTGACTACGGCTTTGCCCTTACAGTCCTTAGCAAGGTGTCCTACTTTGTGACAACTAAAACATATACCACATGGACCATTATGATGTAGTGTGCATTGGTGGCATCGCGGTAAGTTTCCTGCATAAGCTCTTCCCTTTGTTGGTGCAGCAACATAGACCCTGGCGACTTCTTGTCTTCTATTCTGTTGTTGATGATGGTTAGTGTTACGGTTTTGGTCGTTGTTATTATAACCTCCTTGGTCATTTTCCCATTTTCTTTTGTTGTTGTTGATTTGGTTATCGTCGTTGTAGTTGTTGTTTTGGTTATTGTTGTAGTTGGTGTGGTTGTTGGTATTGTTGTTACGGTTGGTGTTGGTGGTGTTGCCCCTCTTTACTACTTGTGCCATAAGCTTTTGAGACAATCGAATAGATTCCTCAATCGTTTGCGGGTCAGAAGAAGTCACGTCACCTTGAATAATTTCGGGAAGTCCTTCAATGAAAGCCTCCAGTAGCTTCTCATTATCCGAAACCATAGATGGGCATAACACGGCCAATTCTTGGAACCTTCGAATATAAGTATCAATGTCGTACCCAATAGTTTCCAACTCATAGAATTCGGTCTCCAACTTCTTCACCTCCGTACGCGGACAAAACTTCTTAGTTACCAAACCCTTGAATTGCTCCCAAGTAAGCTTGAAAGCATTCTCCATTCCCATCGGTTGAGCATATGAGTTCCACCACGACAATGCTCCATCGAGTAGTGTACTTGTAGCAAACTTGACCTTACTATCATCAGGGCAATTACACAGCAAAAACACGGACTCCAATTTCTCGAACCATCGCACCATGGCAGTAGCTCCTTCAGTCCCTTTAAACTTGGTGGGATCTCCACTTTTGAAATCCTTGTAAGAACAGCTCTTAACTCCGGATCCTCCTGCATTTCCAGTAGCAGTAGCAAGCCTTGCGGCTTCAGCAGCAGCCGCGGCCTCGGCAGCAGCAGCAGCCACCGTTTCCCTTTCAATCCTTAATGCCTCTGCTACACTATTCCTTACCAACTTTTGAATAGCCGCTTGGGTCATTACAGGTGTGGCTTTCTTCGGCGCCATATCTTCTTCAAAATAAAAGGAAAGGTGAGATGTAACAAAGTCCTATGTTAATAATAAGCGCTCTAAAGAGATGTGATAAGAGATGATAAGTTTGAGGTTATTTTTCAAAATGATCGACGTTTTCCCCAAAAGATGGGTTATGAGATGTTGTAAGTGCTTCAAATGTATAATGGTTTAGTGACTTAATGTGTGAATAACTGTGTAACTCGACATGTTAGTGGTGAAACAAAGGAGTGAGAGTGACTTCGCCCTACTTAAAGGTTTATCTCGGCATTCGACGTTATCGGTGATGAGTCAATTGATGTGCAAATTGTGATAGGGAATGACAAGGAATTCTCGACATTAGAGTATGAGGAAAAGATAATGGGATGGGTATTTAAGGGCATCCATGTGACAATCGTTTTGAAATAAAAGTAAATAACTCGAAAAATGTACGTATAAATCGCACGCAAAGTGTACATGCACTTATGATGAAATGATGAGATGCTATGATGATGTAGTTATAGTCTAGGGTCAATGATGCAACCTAGTTCTCTATAACCGAAGCTCTGATGCCAATCTGTCACACCCCCAATTTACCTGTTTTGCAGCGGAATGGAATTCCTGGGGATTGACTGTCATAGCATCACAATCACAGTTATATTGAACGACCTAAAGTGTCGTTTGGAAAATACATCGTTTGATTTAATAAAATAATCAGAGTTTACAAAGTTCAGGTCCCAAATGAAAATCAACTTGTACGGAAATAAGTTTGTTACAATTCAAACGATGTTTAAAGTGAGTAAAACCCAAGTGAGACGCGTCGTCACCGCGACTCTAAGATGTGTCCACATGCATGCCATGAAGTATATGCCTTAGATACCTGAGATAAAACATGCTAAAAAGTGTCAACACAAAGGTTGAGTGAGTTCATAGAGTTTGTTTTGAAATGTAAAGCCTTCCAAAATCGTTTATACAGCAAAGGCATTGTAAATCCACCCAGTTCCAAGTTCCGCCCATACAAAACTTGCAACCTGTGTATTCACAACCCACTGCCAAAATGTATATAGTTTATGTTCAAACAAATGATTTCAAATGAATTCACAATAGTACCTAACTCGACGTAGAACGATAGCACTTAAACAATAAAACTAGACCTAATGTATCAGTAGTCAACTGATTTAGAACGTTATACGACGTAGAACCATAGCACATAATCAGTAGCACCTAACTCAATGTATCAGTAGTCAACTGATTTAGAACGTTATACGACGTAGAACCGTAGCACGGAAACAAGAACAATTGATATAGTATAACCTTTGATTTAGAAACAATGGTAATCATGGTAGCATTTAGCCTTAAAAATCTAAAGTACTTATGAAAAATAGTTAAGCATGTATCTCCCCCAAAACAGTACAAAACAATTGAAAGTGGGGCTATGAAAACTCACTTGATAAACTGGTGTGATGACAAGAGTGAGTACACTGAGGTATAATGCGATGCTTTAACCGGGACCTATAACGAATGATGTGATATGTCATGAGTTGCAATGTAATGTTATGCATGCATTTCGTATGTTATTTATACCATTTGCGGGTTTTGAAAAATAATACTTATCGTCGAAAAATATTCTTTTGACGTCTTGACCATTCAAAAATCACTTTACAAGTATTTACGTCAAAATGTCATCCTACAATGGTTTTATAATGATTTATGGTGAAATTTTCACTTTTCGTCGTAAAACAATGTCGTCGGAATTTTTATAAAAGTAACAAAAATGGCTTTGGAAAACTAGTCGTAAAATGGTGTACGTCGCACGTTAGAGAACGAACTCGACGGTTTTGGAAAGTTTGTATCGAAATCTAGAAGTTTCAGTTCAGGAGTTTTCGTCCAAAAGGTCTCGAACATAAAGATAATAAGGGTTAAAGATAGTGATTTTGGCTAATTGTTAAGTAAAAAGTGAGTTTCGGCCAAGTTTAAACATCCGTAATTAATTTACTATAACTCCGCTATACAAACGGCTTGTCGTTTTGAAAAATATACTCGGTGATCTTGATTTTACTAGAAGACAATTCGTTTCAAAAAGTTTCACATCATGGTTAAAAACAGCCTCAAACATGGTCGTTACAGCTAATGTAACACTTGTATCGTAGAAATAATATAGTTTTTCAGAAAATAATAGTTACGGAAATTTTATAAAAACGTGCATATCTTTGTCGTTTCAAATCCGTTTTCTACGTATAATATGTCCTTAGCTTCGTATCAAAGTAAACTAATATATTTTTGATAAGTCGAAATAATTTGTGAAGCTTAAGGCTCGTTTTTGACCCGAACAAATTAAAAACAGCATGCTGAAATTTCTGAAAAGTATATTTTTCGTCGTCAAACTTGTAAAATCCATAACTTCTTCGTTATAACTCCGTTTTAATCCGTTCAAGCGGCCACGGATTCGTTTTAAGGTATATTTTCTAAATATCAAGACCAAAAAGTCGTGCCTACAGTCGGTTTTTCCAGAAAATCGAAACAAGGACAGAACATAATATATACTTATCGAAAATAGTTTTTCTCGGACAAAACCTATTCTAATCCCTTCAAATCAACTCCAAAGCTAATCTAATCCTACCATACACCTTCTTAGGGTGTCATGGGTTCCTAATCACCATCAAGACCAATGAATACCAAGGGGATAATTATAGGATGACAATATATATATAAAACTCCAAAAATCAAGCAAAAATGGTATAAATCACATATGTCTTGCATGTTTGCTCCAAAAATGAAAAGATTCATATGAAATAAAAAGGAAACATGAAAAATGAAAGAAACATGCTTACAAGTGAATATGATGAGGTGCAAGTAACAAGGTTAAACCTAAACACTCTTGGTTTTTATTTCAAAACCTTATAAAGAGTATTAACTAGATTGATAAAATACTTGGACTTGAAAATTTTTGATCCCTTTTGAGCTCTTGAAGTGGCCGGTTATGGAGGAAACAAAAGAGAGAAAAGAAACTTTGCTAACACTTGGTGAAGTATGAAATGAATGAGAAAAATAATAGAAGTAGACTTATTTGTAAGTGTGAAACATATAATTAATGAACCATGCATCAATAAATGACCACCCTCCCCCTTGGTCGGCCAAGGGGGGAGGGATATAGATATTTATATATATATATATATATATTTTTTATAAACTTATGTACTTGCATATATATTGTGTAATATTTAGTAAAATGTATAAGTAAAGGTGTAGATAAATGTAACTTGTAAAGTAAATGGTAATTTTTGGTACAAGTAAGTTTTTTTTAATAGATCAAAATAGAATGTAATGATATAATAAAAATTGTAAAAATACATTCCTTGTGAAATTTGGGTGATAAAATAATTATCGTATAATTTTTTAAGAAAAACGTCGTAATAAAATAACTTTAACGATTTATGTACCAAATAAATTTAAAACACTAGGAAGACTCAAAATATAGTTTTTATAAACTAATGTAAGTTTAAAAATATGTCGGGATCATTTTTGAAAGTAACGGATTAAATATACAAAATAATAACTCACGCGATACAAGTGAAATGCAATGTCGTGAATGAATTAATGTGATGCAAATGATGTGAATGAGATGTAGACTAATCTTAGTCCATATGAAATGTACGTGATGATATGATCATGAATTCGCCGCTAAACCTTTAAGGTTACGCGAATTTGGAACAAGTAAACCAAGTTTACGATAAATGTTGAAATAGTGAGGCATAAATTGTGTCGAGAAATGACCTGAAATTGCGAGTTGTCACACTGGTCTGCAACGTTTTTTTGGAAAAATTCTGGAAAAATTACATCTTTAAAACCTGGAAAAGTTCCTGCAAAACATCCATTATGACTCGATACAAGCATTTGACTCTAACAAACACACGTATATATCAATTTCACTAATTGCAATTCTCATGTTCACGTTCTTCAAAAACGTATGTAAACTTCCCTACACTTATCTTTTTTTGTAAAATACCTTTATATATAATTAAGACGAGGTTAAAGACAAAATAAAGCATTTTCACAAAATCAAACATGAGAATAGACAACAATGAAAAAGATATATGACACACAAACAAGCAAACAATTAATCATGGGTTGCCTCCCACGAAGCGCTTTTCTTTATTCATGAGTCTTGTAGCTCGACTCGAAGTCGTGCTTCTACGTGACTTCCTTACCTTCATCTTCCTCCTCATGACGATCTCTATTGGGGTTTTCCATGGAATAGTTATGCCCTATCGTGCATCTTTCTAAGAAGTCATCTTCCCCCAATTTGTTCTATATTCCGGTCCTAATTTCAAACAATCCTTATAGAACCCAAAAATCTTATTCATCACATAATCCACTCCTTTCTCCTTATCCTTCTCATTCCTAAAGTAGACCGATAGCTTAAGTTCCTTTTCATCATTGGATAGTGATGAAAATTTCTCAATCTTAAATGGCATTTGGTAAGCTATGTCATCGGTCTCATCCTTGAATCTAACTATACCTAACGACGGATCATAAGTCATCCTGGTGTTTTCTATGAATGGCTTTCCTAGAACTACATGGGACAAGCTAGGATCTATGGCCGTACTAATATCCTTCACAATCACGAAATCCGCAAGGTACGTGAAGGTACCTACATAAACGGGCAATCCCTTAATTCTACCAAGGAAATTACAACTAACTCTAGGATTATCGGGGTCTTGCCTATTTGGGATAGGTTTCTTCATCACCCAATTATAATATGTGCTAGTCATGATGTTTATTGGGGATTTTCGATCAACGTAGGCCTTTGCCACGAAATGATGTCCTATGCAACATGGTATGTTAAGATTTCTAGGATTTCCAAAGATGATTCGTGGGCTTCTCCTAACATACATGTGACGAAGGTCGCGTACTAAGTGTGGATGGCATGAAAGTTCCTCTTCCGTAGGAAACTTATTGAAGTTTTCATTACCTACTTCGTTTTGTTGGTCGATTCATCCTTAGGAGTTTCACTAACCGCAAGTACCGTCTCATGGTTCGCTTCGTCATTATTCCTATTTGGTTTCACTAAGGTGATGGCATTGACGAATTGAACATGCTTAGATGAGGAGGGATCCCTAGTTTCGAAGAACTTGCTTGGGTCCTTAATTTTCACACCAGAAGCTTCGTGAGAATGAGTCGAGATGGCATTAACCTTTTTGGGTCTTCCTATCACTATTGGTTATGGCATTCAAAAGGTTATCTATCTTCCTATCCATCTCAGCTTGTTGTTGGTTAAAGTGGTCCGAAAGCTTGGCTATTTGAGCTTCTTGGGATGTAACTAGGTGTTGCAACATCCCTTCTATATTTTTTTGACTAGGGTCGTGAGAGTGGGACCATGGGGACTCGTTAGAGGTGAATTCTTTGGTTTATCCCCAATTATAGTCGGGTTTGCCCCTCCATGCTTCTCGGGTATCATTGAAAGTCCTAGGTCCGGGTGTTGTGGGGAATCTCCCTCTCATTCCATTGGTACGCGAGGATGCATAGTCCACGAAAGCTTGTTCGAGGAGTCTCGTGCTAGTACGAGTGTCATGGGGACCACTACATATCTCACATAATGAAGAGACTTTGTTCACATGGCGTGAAGACTTAGGATTCTCGTAGGAGCTCATTGGGAATTTGACTTGATCTTCAAATTCGAGCATCCTACGATTGGAAGTTTGTGAGTCAATGGAAGGCAAGGAGATTGCCTTGACGGTTTTGGGCAACTCACGGGATCATTCCAACTTTCGTTGTCATAGAGGGCAGGGTCCTCTATTGTACCCCACGATTCTTCTGCGGTAAGTTCACTAAGTTTGCCACCGGCCGCTTGGTCGATGGTTTGCCTAGTTGAGAAGTTGACATGATCGTAAAAGATTTGGACTTGAAGCCAAAGATCAATGTCGTGATGAGGGACTTTATGGAGTAAGTCCTTGAATCGAGTCCATGCCTCATATAGAGTTTCGCCTTGACGTTGTTGGAACATCAAGATGTCATTCCTAAGTTTAGTAGTTCTCCCCGGTGGGAAAAATTGGGCAAGGAAACGAGTGGTGAGATCATCTGAACTTGAGATGGATCCGGCGGGAAGTCGCTCAAGCCAATTACTAGCTTGGTCCCGTAGAAAGAATTGGAAGAGACGCAAATGCGTGGTCTCCTGTGTGGTAGCATCAAGGTCGATGAAGTCAAAAAATTTAAGGAAGTCCTTGAGATGCTGATTAGTATCTTCGGAATGAAGTCCATGGAATGCACATCCATTTTGCACCAACTGGATTGTGTCGGATCGCAGGGCCGTAGTTTGAGCTTGATCGGGGAGCTCAGTGGTGTTCCTATAGCCTTGGTGGCTTGGTCTAGAGTATTCACCTAAAGTACGGCCTCTTGGCGGGTCAATTGGTGGTGGGTCATCACCTTCCATGATGAAAAGTGATGGGATTACTAACAAAGTCACGAAGAAGGGGGATAGACTACAAGGAAGCTAAAAATTGAGAAAAAATATTACTTCATAGGAATCAACCAAGGGAACCTAAACGAGATAAAGATCTAACTAGCTATTTTATTCCCCGACAACGGCGCCAAAAATTTGATGCGCGTACGAAGCGCGTTCGGGGTCAAAGGAACTTCCTTTTCTTCAAAGCCTCGGGGATTGATATCGTTCTCTAGGGGAATAGGAATGCTAGCAAGAAATGTATTACGAGAAGGTGGGGGTTGAGGATAATTCTTTTTTTTTAATCTTTTATTGGTTTTTTTTAGAAAGCTAAGGTAAATATCTCGGGGTAATTGGTTTGGGGGTGGTATTTTCTACCGATTACTTCTACTATCTAATTATCTAATACTATGGGTAGCTATGTATATTTGATATGTGCTCGTATCATGATTAAAAATGTGTTTACCTAGAAACTATTACTCCCTAGTTATCTTTTATTGGTCGGTTAAATTGTCACACCTTATCTTAACGCGTTGTATTCCTAAGGTTGTAGGGAATGTGTAGTCCGTAACTCTTTGAGGTTGTCTCTTGGGTTTAGCATACGAAATCCGCAAGCCCTTAAACTATTTCATTCATAAGCCTCACTTTCAAAAGGCATACTCAAGCATTAAACACAACAGATGATGCCTAGTTGCACTCCTAAGCCAATTACAATTAAGATAAGAAACAATCTAACAATAATTAATAACTAGGTTTCATAGATCTAAGAAAACACAAAAGAAATTTAGCTAGACATGGTAAACAAGCAAGCTTACACACAATCAATTGAATACATAATGATACTTTGGATTAAAATACTTATCTTGATGTGTAAAATAGGGTTTGGGACCCTAAGATATTGTGCAAATCGGACTACAAACATTTAGGGTTTTTTTCTCCAAAAGTCTACCTCCCTAAATGCAGAACAATCGAATTCTATATATAGATTTACAAGTGCGACGGCGTCACCTTTTGGATAGGACGCCGTCAGCTCGCTGTCATTAGGGTTTCGTCTTAGCCAAGTCATCGATGGGATGGCGTCACCTTAGAGTCGTGACGCCGTCAGTCTTCAGTTGGGACGTCGTCTTAATTCTGGATCTGGGCCGTCAGAGATGAAAAGTATGAGTGACGCCCTTCTTCTTCAAAGCCTAACGCCATCAGGTTATATGAAAAAAAATTCCACTGAGCCGTCTAGTGCATGTTTTGATCAAGTCATTATAGAGGGACGACGTTGCCCTTTGATTTGGACGCCGCCAGGTTCAGTTTGAGAAGCTTGAGTGGCTTCGATCTTGACTTTGCCATTTTGTTCATGTATTCGCTCCTTTTCGTCCAAATGTGCTTCATTCCAGCATTTTGCTTCCAAGAGACTTAAAAAGTGAAAAGGAACGAAATTAAGCAGTAACGAATATAAAAGTGGTTGATTAAGGGCTTAAATGACCCCTTAAAAGCATACGTTTTAAATCCTTATCAAATAAATTTTCCACAAAAGTAATAAACAACAGACCTCAACGCATACACAAACAATTTCCCATAGTGAGTGTAAAGCAAGGACAATATACAATCGTCACTTTCAAGTCACGAGGAAAAAAACCCAAGCTTCTAAATATCATTCAGATAAAAAAGGAAGATAATGTCGACAACATAATAAGCTGGCCCATTAGCTGAGAATGGGATGCGATATGGTGATGACTGTGACATGATCAGGCTATGGAAAAAGCATGTATGAACTAAAATGAATATTTAGGATATGCAATGTTTACGTGCACACACACAAAATTTTGCTATGCGACAATTTTCATACCGGTAAAAAATCCAAAAAAGAAAAGAATAATAAAAAAGAAACCAAAACCAAGACTACGACACAAAAACCTTCATGTATCGAGTCTTAAATGAATCTCGATCTCATACCTTGATCTGAGATTAAAGTGTAGTTTAAGCCGATGATGCATTGAAATATGTAGGGACGATTTGATCTTTGCGTATTTGACTATCACAAGAATGAAAATCTAAGTTCATTGTGGATTAGGATTACCGATGTTCGATGATGAAAATCCTTCTTAAATCGGCATACATAGCCTTTATATCGATTTCTTCCATCCTGTGGAAAACTAGAAGGGGGTTGAATAGTTTTACCAATTAAAGCTTCCTTTTAAACTATTTAGATCGACTTATGTCAATATATTTGGTTGTGTGTGTTGGATGTTGATAACCAAGCATATAAAGATATGTAATGAAAAGATAAGAGTAAGAAGCACAAAACCACAACGCGAGTATTTATAGTGGTTCGGCTACAAGGACACCTTCCTTGCCCTACTCCACTCCCCGAGTCACCTACTCGAGAGTTCGTAAACACTACACCAATCTCCTTATGGCAGAGAAGCCTTCATAACGTCGCCTACTCTTTTTCCGGTACTAGGCTAACCACCGGGTTCTTTCACTCCAAGGTGAACCACACCTACACAACATCGCCTACCCTTTATACGGTACTAGGCTAAGTACCTATTTCTTTCACTCCAAGTTGAACTACACCTTCACAACGTCGCCTACCCTTTATTAGGTACTAGGCTAAGCACCTAGTTCCATTGCAATGGAGGAAATACTACCACACTACACCAACGACTAAGCCCAAAGGAGATCTACTCCTTTACAACATCATCAAGGATATCAATATCCTTGGATCTAATACTAGTCTATCTTGTACATCGAAACACACCATATCGAATGTACATCTAAGGCACCTTTCACTAATGCCTTTGACTAGATCTACAAGACACCTTTCACTAATTTCTTGTGTCTTCACTTCTTAAGCACCTTTCACTAATGCTTCTAGTCTTGACTTCTAAGCACCTTTCACTAATGCTTCTTGTCTTGACTTCTAAGCACCTACCACAAGTGCTTATGCTATAGACGATAGATACCCTTCACTAATATCTTCGTCTTGACACTTGAGACATATTTCACTAATGTCTTCAACACTACACTTCTTTGAAGAAAGAAAGGAATCATCAACAAGAAGACTTTAGTAGCCTTGATGATGAGGAAGCATGGCAACTCATGGACTTGAGCTTGCTCGACTTCAAAGGTGGTGATCTTGCCTTTAAGAGGAACCTAAAAGATCACACAAAAACAAAACTACAAACATAGATCTCTTGGATATGAGGTTAGTGAGTTTTTAACTCAGGGAGGAAGTGTGTTAGAAAGGGGTGAGAAACAATGAAGAAATGGCTCACTATTTATAGAAGAAAAACTCTACTGTTCCCCGGATCCCACGGATCCCTTCCACAAGGGATCCGTCTAGCGTTAAGCTAGGGATCCGTGGGACGCTCCCTTTTACCCATGGGTATTTTGGTTATGGGTCATGGGTTGAACCATGGATCTTTAGCTAGATACAATGTATCTTTGAGTGCAATTCACTTGGTCACTTGGGTATGGGTTGATCCATGGGTTATGGATATTATCCATGTATGATATAAGCATGATGTCATGCAATGGGTTATGGGTCAAGATCCATGGGTTATGGGCTTTGGGTTGTACCCAACTACATTCAATGTATTTGCCCAATGGGTTGTGATACTTAAGTTTCTACCCATTTATATTACCCAATATACTACATACTAGTTATGTGTATATTATACCCAAATATGTAAACACTAGTTGTTGTACATATGTATTACTAAGTCATAAAACCACTTATACTTGTTTTAGTATTTTATGTGAAAATGTGAATATGTTAGAAACTATTAGTTCAAACCATTTACGTATTTTATTTGTTTCGTTAAAATGATTTTACGTTTGTTATCGACAAAACATTAGAAGATCATAAAATATAAATAAACGTTTTTACGGCTTATTTGTATTAACAATCTCCCCCTTTTTCTTGATGACAAAACATAAAATTATTTTAAGGAAAAGCTAAAATTCGTAAAAGTTTGAATTTGTAGTTTTACTTTCTTCTCCCCCTTTTTGTCGAAACAAAAAGAGCTTCGAAAGAAAGCAACACATTGTTTTTGAGAAAAACATATGAAAGAAATAAAAAGAAATAGAGAGCAAGTAACGGGAAAGGATCTCGTCTTTACTCCCCCTTGACGAGTCCATCCCTATGTAAGGGCGTCAAGAAAGTGATACTAATCTAGATTGTTTGCAAGTAAGTTTGCAAAATATTTCGTCTAAGTGACGAATGTGCTCCCCCTTGATGATTGCAATTATGCAAGGGGATGTCACGAAATGTAAACCTAATATTGCAAGTAGTTTGCAATGTATTGCTTTGACATAAAGCTCCCCCTAGCTTTAGGATGCCAAAGTCTTCATGTGTAAATTGAATAACTACAAAACAAAGGTTAGAAAGCAAGTATAATTCACAATTTCCTACAAATGTGGTCCAAGTTAGTAGAAAATAGCTTTCTGTCTCACGGATCCCACGGTTCCCTCCTAGTAGGGATCCGTCTAGGCAATTCTGAGGGATCCGTATTAGCTGATTAATTTCAGCAAAGGTGATATAACAAGTAATGTTATCACAAAAATGAGATATGAATCATATGCTCAGAAAAATAGCAAGTAGCATGTAATTCCATTTAATAAAACTAGAGTTATGATATACATGACTCTAAAAACTAAGAAAATAAGAAAATACATGACTAGGAATTTCTAAACCAACTATCGCTTAATGCTAGGACACCACTAAAATCTTCTAGCTCAAGTTTTGTTTAGGTTTAATCTCGTCGAAACGTTCGAGGAGATGATAGAACATGAAACGTTGGTCTTCTCGTACTTCATGTATCAAACTTTCAACATGTTGACAATGATAGCAATCTTTGTCATGGCTAGGTAGTGGTGGTGGAAGAAATGAAATGGCTTGATGCGAAGGATCAAGTGAAGCGGCTTGTGGAGCTTCAAACGATGGAGGGATTGGTGGAGGCACATTTGAGAATGGCTCGACCAAGAATGATGGTGGTTGTAGAGAAGTGTCAACTTCCATATGGTCGGGTGGTTGACTTAGATGATTTCTGATAATCCAAATGGGATTATATGATGGAAATGGCGAAAAGGAAGCCGGAGCAAGTGTTGACTCAACACCTTGATTTTGTACCATTATTCCTCCTAATGAGGAAAATGTTGTCGGCGGAGGCGGATGAGACGACCTAGGAGGTAAATCCTCTAAATTGTAGAGGTGTGGTAATGATATTGGAGATGTAAAAGAAATAGCTCTAGGAACTAATGGTGATGGTTTAGTGAAGATGATATTGTTTGGCCTAGGAGGTATGGTGGTGTTTGGAATAGGTAGTTTTGTGGGTACTATCCTTTTAGGAATTGGTTTGTTTGGTTGAGGAAAGATCCTATCATTTGTTGGCTTGACTGGAGATGATTCGGTTGATGAGATTTCGTGTATAACACGAGCCTTTTTCATGGGTGGTTCTTTGGTGGATAAGTTACTACTAGGGGTTTTCCTCATGATGAGATGATTGTAAGGGTTTCTAAAGTGCTGAAAGTTAGGATGAGAATGATGATTATGGAGGTCCTAACAAAGTGGTTTATAAAACAAGAGATTTGGCAAGTGCATTTAAGCCTTAAGCCACTAGGATTCATTGGAATGTGATGATTACCATGCACAAGAGTCAACTTTAGAGGTTTGCACTGATCTAGGAACTCATTTAAGATAAGATGGAGTGTTTGAGTTAGGAAGATGAGTTGAAATGATTGTTTTAGCAAGATTTGACATAAACTGTCATCCGGATCCCACGGTTCCCTCCTCAGAGGGATCCGTCTAGGCTAATCCTAGGGATCCGGCTCTCAACAGCTATGAAAGAGTGGAAATGATGTTTCTAAGATCTAAGACCTATAACATCTTGAGTGTTTCAATCCTCCTAAGTGTCTTAAATGAAGGGGTGCTTGGGTATTTGAAGGTAATGAGTGATGTAGCTAATGATTGTCTTTTATGGAAGGATTTGGAACTTTCAAGAGTACCAATGGATGAGCAAGGATGACACTAAAGATGAGAGTATCAATTGAAGCTAAATGATCCTAGAGATCAGGTTGTGATTTAGGATAGTGTTTTGGAAAATATCCTAGAAGCTTTGAGATGGGAAAACTAGAGTTTGATCAACTTTGATCAATTTTGAGGTAAGGATGATTTATGATCAATTTTGTCATAATCAAAAGATTTCTAAGGCTAAATGTGAGGAATCATTAAAAAAATGAAGTGTGAGTTTAAGAGCGGAAGAGTAATGGATTAAAAATGAAACGATAGATCTACAAGTGTCTTAAGAATGTGATCTAGGTGAGTTATGTGTGAGTAGGAAGGATCTACCTATCTTGATAAGGACTTAATTTGCATTAAGACACTATGTTTAGCTTAGTGTGAGATGTTCTAAGGATATGTTTGAAATATAATGCTTGCAATTGCATTTTCTGTTTGCCGGATCCCACGGTTCCCTAAGTGTAGGGATCTGTCTAGCACAAACTTTGGGATCCGTCCATCTGCTCATCAGAACCTTTACTAAAGGTATGCAATGATCTTGACAATGCATTATATTCCAAGGTTAGTTTAAAGGGGTTCTAACACTAAGATATCAAATGTAAGATGTTTTATTTCATGAGAGAAATAGGTTGGTATTTTGGGTTTGAATTTGAGATTGTTTCAGTGTTACTTAATTCATCATTAATACATAAATTTTCGTGCAAAACTTTTATTTTTTTTAAATTCACTGCGCCTCATATTCATGAAGCCTGCACCTTGATCTGCCCCTCGCCTTAAGGCTTCATAAGCCCTTTGCGCCTTAGTGCACCTTGAGCCTTTCAAAACATTGATTAGGAATATTTGAATACAAAGAAGATCAACTGAGCACCTAAACATTATCTATCAATACCACGCCAAATCACAAATATCTATTTGTTCTTTCCATATTCGTAATATGTACAACAACAATGCAACGACAAATCATAACACAGGATCCTAATCCGAAAAAATCGTTGAAGGCCCCTAATATATTCTAACGCCAATAAACATCAAATATCAAAATTATAATGAGCACGCCAACAAATATAGTCCAAAGCTAATACACTTCAAACGTCAAAACTATATAAAGTACACCAATACTTTTTGAAATTCGGCTACAGAGGGATTTATGCAGCCGAACTCAGTTCAACCTATAAAATTTTTGACCAACACGATTCTTACAATTCACGGATTAACAAAAATGGTGAAGAACTTAAACCAACAACCAATCACTTCCCAAAAAAACTCATCAGCCATATACTTCTATTCATAAAAAAACACTCTATACACTGCTTTTAATGCTGCAAAGATACAATAGACTTTCTATCATGTTTAAATACTCACAAAAAACTTCTATTCATAAAAACACTCTGTACACTGCTTTTAATGTTGCACGAATAAATAGACTTCATATTATGTTTAAATACAAACACAAAACAATGAAACAAATGAATTATTTCTATCAATTGCCACATCATTCTATTTCATGTTACCCTACACATGTTTTAGGGATTTTGCATGTCATCTTTAAATTGCACATGCGTTTGAAGCAACATTGTTACAAAACCAGCATTTTAAACCACAAATCAAACTTTAATAGGACACACTTACCCTGCACATTCAAAATAAAAAAGCATGTAACATTTACAAAAAGAGGAGTTATGTACACAGCTTACATACAACATATAAAACAGTAACCGTAACCACATATAAGACTTTAAAAAATACTACGGACTTCGTAAAACTACAAACAACAGAAAGTGTATAAAGTAAGCACTTGTCGTCGTTGATGCAGGATTTCCGACCAGGATTTAAATTTCTAAGGCCTCGTCTACCTAAGGTCTACCTATTGCACTAACGAGCAGTGAACCCGATCGTGCATAATATAGAAGGTGGTAAAGCCGAGGTCATTCCCAAGAGCGATGTAGTTTTGGATTCGAATTAAGTCTAATGTCACGGTTTTTAAAAGATTAATTGTTGAAAGATTAATTATACTAATAGACAAGAAATGAAATGCGGAAATTAAATGAGGTTGTGAACAATAGAGAGAAAGCGTGCTAACCTAATTATTCATCCTATCATGTTATGTCTATGTTTTCTAATTACTTCCTATTGCTTCAAGTTGGGGTTCAATTCGCTACACTCCTTTGGTCAATTCGTCATAGCCTATTAGACAAAGGTTCCTACCCGACGTCAAAGGCCTACCCTTTGGAGAGACGGGGATCTCTAGCAACCTTAGCTAAGTCATTAAGTACCCTACATGCAAGATTTGAAACAATGTGTGACCGGGCACTAGCATCTTAGGCACACATCCCTAACTTCTTAAGTTCCTCCTTCCGAATGGTGATCCTTTGGTCAATACGCACAAGAGGGACTGATAGTCCTTTGGTCAATTCTTACCAACCCTCGCTACCTACTTCCCTAGGGTCCTTTGGTTAATTCTCCTAAGCAAGTAAATACGACCGCAACTCAAACTACCGAAGCTAGGGTGACTACCAACGAACTATGCATGCATACACTAGAAACAATAATAGAAGTGCGAAAACATAAACAACACAATCAAGGAATCATAACTTGGCTAGCACCAAAGGTACTTAGCTGATCATATTAAAACACACAATCAATTCAATGTTTAACATAATTAATGAAGACATGAATTAAAGCGTAATGAACTAAAAATCGCTAAAGCTTATCGATGATATGGTGTGATTTCTCCTTTAGAAATAGCTCCGTATGCTGAGTACGATCTGCCCTTGCAACCCTCTTCACGCTCTCTGCTTTTGTATGGTGAGTGGATGATGAATAATGTAGATGTTAGGGCTTGTATTTATAGGGCCGATCATAGATACGGCATAATCTAATAATGTGGTTACGCCGTAACTTAATTATCCTCCAAACTCAAGTCTCGTAGTGATGATTACGGCGTAACCTTAAGAATAGTTACACCATAATTCTAAGCTCCATCGTAAACTTAATAATTGACTACGCCGTAATCTTCAAAGATCCCATCAGAACTCTCGTAGTGCTGGTTATGTCATAACTCATGCTGGAGGTTACGGTGTAATTGTTGGAGGCGCGAAATTCCACATGACCTAGATAGTTATGGCATAACTTAAGTTGATATTACGCCGTAACTGCTGTTTACTTGGTCTTCATAAACGTAATCCTAGATACGACATAATTGAGAGTGAGAGTTAGGCCGTCGCTTCTTCCATAAAAGCATACTAAGTTGAAAATCATTAAGAATATCTCCAAAACCGTGTCTCTAAGCTTCAATGCTCATATATACCTGGAAACGAAATATAAAGGAATAAGAGTATAAATGCATATAAACAACATAAAATATGAGCATAAACGGGGGAAATTGACACTTAAAAATCAAGATTATTTGATGTTATCAAATATCCCCCTCTTGAACTCTACTTGCCCTCAAGTAGACCTTATTAGAATAATTTCTAAAAAGATATCCCCCAAATTACCTGGAAGATATGAGATTAAAAATTCCTTATGCTAGAATAAATCAAAGCTGAACACCTCATGTAATGGGAACAAACACTCATACCCTCTCTAATCTAAGTGTCAATTCCGAGGTGATCACTCAATGCACAGCCATAGCATGTATTCTATCATAAGCTTGGCGGTTACACAAACCTCCACCACTAGAGTTAAGGTCTAAACAATCTTGAAGGAAATATGGGTGAAGACAATATGAGGTAAAGGGTGAAATGTCACTACTAAACGTGTCATGGCAAAGTGGACAAAATCAACGATACATGACCAAATTCATGGCCAAGACACCAATGATTGCTTGCTTCATCACCTAGGCACACTTCATGACTAAAGGGTAAGATAAGACACAGGAAATAAATGTTGTAAAATAAAACATAATAAAAAAATAGTCTTAACCTATAACCAAGTTGTCACCACCCACCGTCTATCCAAAGTTCAAGCTTTAAGATGAAGAAACCGGATCATGATGTATCAAGTAAATGTGCCATTAGCGGACGTCATGATGAGCACATTACCTGTTCTTCAAACTGTTGGTGTAATAACGTCACCAACTCAAATCTTCAAATGTGACCGAGGTGGCCTCCTCGATGCTAATATCTAATAAGCTCATAGCATAGTGCTTATAACTTGCACTTTTAATAAAATAAACTAATAAACGCTATTTTTTTTAATCATAACTATTACAATAAAAATATAAATATTCCTCTACTTGAGATGAACATATATGGAGAATATGGGGGTCTTCAATGATCTTCAAATATATATCTTTGACGTAGGCCTGATTCCTGAACTCTCTACTCAAACCTCGAAATTGGGTAAACAATGACTTCCCGACCATAAATTAAGACTACATGGTAGGCTAAGGTGAATAGGTGTAACGACAAAAATATGGTAATGTGTGAAATAAAAAGAATGGCTCAGAAGGGTGTATCTTGCACTAAAGATGAGTGCAACAAAAGGGTTTAACATGGGGGTCGAATAGTCAAGGTGACTAATCGATAAACACACATATATAGGCTATTTGGGTGATAATACTAAAATATTTCCTTCTGGAATTGAGTATTCCATATATATCAAGCTAACTCGACACACCTCGTTTATGGTCTCGAAATGATGCAAAGGTCAAGTTCTAAAGTTTATAAACTACCGGCACACTCATAATTTGGTGGATTTGGGTAAATAAGTGGAAACGGATAGGCTAAATCTAACCATGGAATCAAAGGGTTATAGTGTGCTCGGCTAAGGTCTAATCTAGTTAGGATAAGAAAAACATGTCAAAATTTTAAAAATGGCATAATTTTTTAAAATAAACTAGAAAAACGAGGGCAAATAAGTTCAAGTAATAATTCTACTGTCATCCCCCCACTTGAGATGTACAAAGTCCCTTTTGTACTAAACATGAAATAAAGGTGAAGAGAAAGTAGAATTAGAGCGAGAACTTCCCTGAAATTTGATCCTAAAAAAAAGAAGGCCCACGTTGAATAATCGTGCCTTCGTTAAGTATCCATGAGAAAACTTCAATCCCTGAAATCACAAACTACCGACAAGCATAATTCTAAAAATAAAAATGAAAAAAAAAAAAAAAAAAAAAAAAAAAAAAAAAAAAAAAACCTAACTCACTTTCATAGGAATCATGGTTGCATTTAGCGTAAGCAACAAGTCTTTTAAACTACTTGGTGTCCCAAGTGGACGAGTGAATGAGGGCTTACAGCGAACATACCCACACAGTTCATTTAGAACTAATACAAGGTTATTGTGCAAATATTAAAAATAAAACTTTTGGCTGCAGGATGAATTACGACATAACCAAATGAATGAGTTACGCCGTAATTGGTTTGAACCTGAAATCGTATATTCTTAAGATAGGTTACGGCGTAATAATAGACGAAAGTTACGCCGTAACTGGTTGAAACCTGCAGTGAACTGCTACTGAAGAACGGTTACGGCGTAACCTAAGAGAAAAAGTTATGCCTTAACTAGCTAACGGGATGGAATCCAAGAGTCCTTAAACACCATACATTCAACTCCAATTTCTACAAAAATGTTAAAACAAAACCACAAAACCCAACAATACTAAATAAAACAGAAATGGAAAAGGATAATTCGGATTGTCTCCCGAAAGATCACTTTTGTTTATTAACGAGTCTTTAAGCTAGAATCAAAGCCACAGGGATTTATGGAGGTCTTAGAACCTGCCCGTCCTTAATTGCTCTTTGACCGGAGGAAGGCTGGTCCCAAACAGTTGGAGGTAAGAAAGGAGTCATGCAATATCGAGTCTCTCGCAGAAAATTAGTCTTGGCCCATTCATAATGAAATTGAGCTTCGGCTTCCCATTTTAATTTCACCTTTCCAAATTTTACCTTAATCTAATTCTTAAACGAAATCCCATGGTAGCCGACTTTTTCCCTCTTTCTTTATTAAAACATGCCCATTCACTACGTTTGAGCAAGGTTTGCTCAGGGAATTCTCCTCCATTACATTCCTTGAGATGGGGATCAAACTTAAGCCAAGCTTGAGTAGTTCCTCCAGACATCATAATCGCTGGTTCAAAAAAGTGAACAGTCCATTCTATATTTTCAAACCAGTCGGCCATCATATGGTGTTCTCGGAACCAATTTTCCTTAATTATTTACTCCTCTTTAAAACACCACCAAACGGTTGCTTCCTTTTTCATCCGTCTTACCAAGAACTGGCCACCTCCATTGCAATGTCTGATAAAAGGGGAACGTGTTGGCAAGGTTAATTTTAAGCCTTCTATCATAGTAGTCATAGGTGCACAACAATGTAGCTTCCCCTTTATGACATCTACACCTCTTTCATCCATTTCCCCATATGAAATCCGATCTTCTTCGTCATCCCGCGAAGAAGATTCGTCACTATCATAGCTATCATTAGAATCCATTTCCTTTGTATGACAAACATATGAAGGAGTCTCATGGGTAAAAGCATCGTTAGAACTGTTGAATAAACTAGTTGGCTCCTCCTTAGTTACCAAGTCCGCCATGCATGAACTTACTATTTCTTCCGGTTCTTGGCAAAGAACATTGTTAATTTTAAATACTACCATATCATTATTATATCCTAATGAAATCTCTTTTTCAAAAACCTTGATTCGGGTGCGTGAAGTAGCAAGGAAAGGTCTCCCAATGATTAAGTGTTCTCTAGGGGTGTTGGCCATATCAATAACAAAGAAATCTGAAGGAAAGAAAAACTTATCGTCCTTCAGCAATACATTACCCGCAATCCCAATCAGAGTCGCCTTATTCATATCCGCCATTTCAATTACCATGCTTGTTTTCCAAATATTATTTAACTTAAGTTTTAGAAATAGCGAAAGTGGCATAACGTTCACACTAGACCCGAGAACGGCTAATGCAGATAAATCATGATTACCAACAAAGCACGAAAGAGCGAAGCTATCCGTGCTAACTTCCTTGTTTGGTAATTGGCTTGGCATTGTATCATTCGTACAAGTGATTTCCAACTTTGGCTCAATAGCTGTTTCCTGGTTACGCCATAACTCATCGCAAGAGTTACGGCGTAATTTTTTACTGTTGTACGATCCAGCTTCAATTTCCTACACAGTATTAGAAGTATGAAAATTATCGTTAGATTCATTAACCTCATCGTCCGTAAAGGCAGCCTTGCAAGCCACTATATATTTACTTCCTTGTGTTTCAGGCACTACATTACTTCTTTGTACCTATTCACCAAGCTTTCCAATCATTGCTTCCAATTTTTTAAAGATTCGTCATGGCTAAAAAGGATTTTGTTTGTACTCTCTTGAAAGCTTTTCAACCATTCGTCTTGCTTTTTTTTGCCTTTTAGTTGAGTCCTCAAGGTATTTGTTAACAGTTTCCTCGAGGTTAGACATTCTTTCTCCATAAGGTGCACGATTGTAGTACCCTGGTGGTCCTACACGGTATCCATTACCATTGGATCCTTGAAAAGGTCTATTAGCCTCACCATACTTGACTTCTTCAATTTTCCTATCTTCAGCATTAAGAGGGCAGTTTTTAGCAAGGTAAGCTCCACCACATGTCTCGCGCCCAACTTGAATAGCGTGCACACTTTCTTTAAGTTTCAACATATCACGGCCAGGAGTATCAAGTTTGTTGGTGATAGCGGCAATACCATCCAAACTTTCGTCTAAACTTCTATGGCTCCCCTTCATGCCACTTTTAGGAGTGGTCAGCCATGTTTTGTATAGCTTCTAACGCTAGAGAAGGTGTCATTCCAGGGATCGGCCCTTGAGAATCGAGCATCTGCCTTGTAGCAATTCCAATACCCTTATAGAGGATGTTGACCTTTTGCTAATTGCTGAGGTCATAAGTAGGGCATTTGTATAGGAGGTCATTATACCTATCCCAAACTTGGTATAATGTTTCACCGTCTTCTTGTTTGAAATTGTGAATCTCTTATAGTTGTTTTGTTGTTCTTGAGGGAGGGCAAAAGCTTTGAATGAAGGCTCTTTTGAGAAGATTCCATGTGTCAATGGTTCCACCGGATAGTCTATCCACCCATCGTTTAGCCAATACCGTAAGTGTCATAGGGAATACTCGAAGCATGACCGCATCTTGAGAGACACCAGGGATGTTGAAAAGGCTTGCGATATATAAAACATTTTCAATATGCTCGTTAGCATCTTCGTTCTTACTTCCGGAAAAAGGGTTTGCACGTAACTCCCTCATAAACTGGTCCTTGATCTCGAATCGTACCTCCGCTCCAATAGCCGGCCTAACAAGATCCGACCCTTGCTCATCCTGAGTCATTGCGAGGTATTCCGAGTGAGGTTGTTGATGTCCACAACTGCCATAGTATCTGAAACTGAAAGTAGATCGTGAGAAAAACAAAAAATAAATAAACAAAAATAAAAGACTTAAACAAAAATCCTAATATAGCTCCCCGAAAACGACGCCAAAATTTTGATGCAGGATTTCCGACCATGATTTAAATTTCTAAGGTCTCGTCTACCTAAGGTCAACTTATTGCACTAACGAGCAGTGAACCCGGTCGTGCGTAGTATAGAAAGTGGTAAAGCCGAGTTCGTTCCCAAGATCTATGTAGTTTTGGATTCTAATTAAGTCTAATGTCACGGTTTTTAAAAGATTAATTGTTGAAAGATTAATCATACTAATAGACAAGAAATGAAATGCGGAAATGAAATGAGGTTATGAACAATAGAGAGAAAGCGTGTTAACCTAATTATTCATCCTATCATGTTATTTCTATGTTTTCTAATTACTTCCTATTGCTTAAAGTTGGGGTCCAATTCGCTAGACTCCTTTGGTCAATTCGTCATGCCTATTAGACAAAGGTTCCTACCCGACGTCAAAGGCCCACCCTTTGGGGAGACGGGGATCTCTAGAAACCTAAGCAAAGTCATTAAGTAACCTACATGCAAGATTCGAAAAAATGTGTGCCCGGGCGCTATCATCTTAGACACACATCCATAACTTTTTAAGTTCATCCTTTCGAACGATGATCCTTTGGTCAATTCACACAAGAAGGATTGATAGTCCTTTGGACAATTCTTACCAACCCTCTCTACCTACATCCCTAGGGTCCTTTGGTCAATTCTCCTAAGCAAGTAAATATGACCGCAACTCAAAACTACCAAAGCTAGGGTGACTACCAACGAATTATGCATGCATACACTAGAAACAATAATAGAAGTGCGAAAACATAAACAACACTTTCAAGGAATCATAACTAGGATAGCACCAAAGGTGCTTAGCCGATCATATTAAAACACACAATCAATTCAATGTTTAACATAATTAATGAAGAAATGAATTAAAGCATAATGAAATAGAAATCGCTAAAGCTTATCGATGATATGGTATGCTTTCTCCCTTGGAAATAGCTCCGTATGTTGAGTATTGTAACACCCCCAAATCTCGGTACAACGGAAGACTTAATCAAGTTTTCGGGGCGTTACATTTGGATTGGTATCTCACACAAGTATAGCAAACAAGATAGTCATTTAACATTCAAAACCAATCCTAAATTTAAATATTCAAAACATTCATCCCAAAGTGTAAATATTAGGCCCAAACATGATTTAATAAAATAGGTCCCCATAAATTATCAGAGTCGATTATGATCCTTGACCATGCCTCCTTGCCAAGCTTCCACCGAACATGCACTTCAAACATCACTTAAATACCTGAGAAAGCATGCTAAAAGGTCAGCTAACGCTGGTGGGTTCATAGGTTTAAATTCAAGTAAAAGTAGTGGATCTGTAGGTGTTAATTTGCTATGCGAGACCTAAGATAGATACACATCAAACGCAAACAAATATCATATCCGATATCATATTGGGCCCCTAGCGACACTAGCCAGCATAGTTGTAGCAAAGTCTAGAACGATTGCTAACCCTGGACTAGGTCGAAGTAGAAGTCTATACTTAGCTAGGCAAGTGTTATAGAAATTAGGATTGCTACCCTAAACTAAAGCAACAATTACCACATATCTATCTAATCAGTCAAGCACATAAGCAAATCAAAATAGTTTAGAAGGTCCAAAAATAGTAGCATGATTCTCACCCCAATATAGTTAAAAACATAGACAAAAGTGGGGCTATGAAACTCATCTGAAGCAAGCAACACACAAATAAACACTAGCAGAAGATAACAGCTACTCACGGCACAACAACTATCGACTCGGCACAACCTATTAATGTAAACTAATTTTAATATATATTTCCCAAAATCAACGTTATCTACCCCAATGTATTCCTTTTCTTTATCTCCAAAAATGTCTTGTTTCACCTTTTAGTCCTAGTGTTTGGTATCCTCATGTGGGTGTATCGAATCAATATGATGCCATGAATGCACTCAAACAACCAATATGTTACTCAATGCAACACGATGAGACATCTAAGCGATAAGCTCCATAGTCCAATAAGTTTTGGAATAAATAGTAGACCTTATCGAATTCGTCAACTCGATAAACTCAATTATTTATTCGTGTCGCTTATTATTCCATAAACAGGTCGCATCTTAACGAGTCATAAGGATAATTCACCCATTAATAACGTTATTCTACGTACCTAGCGGTCTCTTATTAGATTCGTCAACCTAATAAGTCCGCTACCCACGTGGAACGACGCTATTAATGTTAGGTCATCCGTAACCCATGCACACAATGTAAGTAAATAAATACTTGAAACTAGTATTAAATGCCCATAATTGGCATATTTCGATAAACGTGCACTCGAAACATTAATTACTTACTTATTAGAAAAGCTTTCCATTTTAGTCGTTAATTTCCATTTAAAATAGTAAATAACAAGACAAGTCTTGTTATCGATATTTTTAGTATAAAAGACTTTTTATTATTTATGTTTCATAGTTTTATTAACCTTTTTATATATATTACGTCAATTTCATTATTAGTTTTCAAATCATTATTCGTTTCGAGTCAACAAGCACGAGTCATGACTTCTCGGCTTTTAATCAATCAATAGTCCAAACTATACTAAAGTCCATGTTACGGCGTTGTCGGGGTCAACTATTGACTAAAAAGTCAAAGTAACACCGACGTTGCTCAAAGTTGACAATTTATATATTAAGTCCAAATAAAAGTCATAATAACGCAATTCAATCTCAAATCAACCCAAATCAATCTCGCCAACCAATCAACCAACCAAATATACCCGAAACCAATGTCATGACCCTAATGGCCATGACACGGTCACGGTTAAGACCACGTGAACCAAACAAGCTCTAAAAGCTTTTCGGCTCCACGTGTCTCATCCAAACACCAACAATATCAACCAACAAGCTACCACGAAAACTCGACCCGGACCCTTGGTCCTTGAGGGTCACGTACGCCACCCAACCACAACCCATCGTGGGTTTGGTAGCTTGTACGCCCCATCACCACAACCAAACACCATCCAAATGGCTTCCACAACATCCAAACACAATCAATCAACCTCCAATCATTAACCAAACATCAAACCCATCATCTATTCCTAATCAAAAACATAAAACTAGACCTAAAATACAAAAAAAAAACCCAACAATATGATACACCACATGATACCAAAACACTAGCTACATGTTTATTTAAGTGTTAATTAGTTTTAATCCCATGTTTCACCCAAAAGCCCTAAAAAGTCGACCATGTACGAGCTTATTATGACCCATACGTGGCTTCTCAAGGCCAAAACAAGCTTGACCCATGTTCCATTTACCTTTTTACAACTCGATCTACTAGTTTTAATGAAAACCCTAGAATCACGAATCTTATTTTCAAGATTTGGAGGTGTTAATGTAGGCTTTTGTGAGAGTGTTATATATGGATGGAAAGAGGAAAGAAAGATCTACAAGATGGTGGTGGAGGTGTATGTTCACTCGCTGGAAGTTGGCCGGAATTTGACCAGAATAGGGGCGGCGGTGGTGGTGGTAAATTAGGGTTAGGGTTTTTAATTTTGGAAGAGAGAGAGTAGAGAGAGAAAGGTGTGTTTGTGTGTGTTTATAGTGAGAGAAAATAGAAGTAAAAGTGAGGGTGAGTGGGTTTATATACTTAGAAGGGAGGGACCAAATAAAAATTATTATGGGGAGGAGGGGGCGCTGGTTTCACAAAAAGGGAGGGGCCAAGGCCATAATTTTTCATAAACTATCTCGTTTACCCATTCCCGAGCTCATATATTATCCTACGAGTGTCCCACGATGTTCATTCGACTTTCTATTATCGTTATGTATGTTTTTCCATGAGTTTTGACTATTTATTTGTCAAGTTTCTAGTTACGGTTTAAAAGTTACGTTATTTCTCGTTTTAGGCTTTTATAGTGCCGAATCGAATAGTGCCTATCAAAAAGAGTTAAAACTCACACGATAACTCATCCAATAATAAAATAAATCATAAAAACCAATAAACGATATCAAATCAAGTCATGGTCAATGAAAATAGTGATAAAGGCAAAAGCTTGGTTTAGTTTAACATAATGCGGTTACCTAAAATAGACTCCCTAAATTGCCAGTTGTCCCAGCCTCTCAGCCTTAGAAGAAACCCGTCCCGGGTTTCACTCCGAGTTGCTTAACGTCATGAAGAGTTTAGGATACTTCCTACGGAATACGTCCTCAAGTTCCCAAGTGAACTTCGGTCCATGTCGGGAGTTCCAACGAACTTTGATAATCGGAATACGGCTATGCTTCAGCCGTTTAATCTCACGATCGATGATCTCAATCGGTTCCTCAACGAAATTCAATTTCTCATCAATACGGATATCTCTTAAAGGCACAACTAGGTTTTCCTCCGAAAGACATTTCTTAAGATTACTAACATGAAAGACATTGTATACACTGCTCAATTCTGATGGTAGCTCCAGGCGGTAAGCAACTGGTCCGATTCTTTCCAGGATTGGAAAGGGACCAATATATAGGGGATTGAGTTTTCCACGCTTTCCAAAATGAATCACTCCATTCCTAGGAGAAACCTTTAACATAACACGATCTCCAACCTGAAATTCTAAAGGTTTACTTCTCCTATAGGCATAACTCTTTTGTCTATCTCGAGCGGTTTGCAAACGGTTACGAATATGAACTATCTTCTCAGTGGTTTCTAGTACAAGTTTGGGACCGGTAAGTTGACTCTCGCCAACTTCAGCCCAACAAACAGGAGAACGACATATTTGGCCATACAGTGCTTCAAATGGAGCGGCCTTAATGCTAGAATGATAACTATTGTTGTAGGAGAATTCGGCCAAAGGGAGATGTCTCTCCCAGCCTTTGCCGAAATCAATGACACAGGCTCTAAGCATATCCTCTAAGGTCTGAATGGTTCTCTCGCTCTGACCATCGGTTTGAGGATGATAAGCAGTGCTCATATCCAGGTTTGTTCCTAACGCTGACTGTAAGGATCTCCAAAAGTGGGATGTAAAACGGCTATCTCGGTCGGAAATGATAGATATCGGTACTCCATGACGCGATACTATCTCCTTAATGTACAGCCGAGCGTGCTTGTCGAGACTATCGACCTCGCTAATGGCTAAGAAGTGAGCAGACTTAGTCATACGATCTACGATTACCCAGATAGCGTCATTGCCGCTAGCTGTTCTTAGAAATTTGGTGATAAAGTCCATGGTGATTCGCTCCCATTTCCATTATGGGATTTCAAGTTGAACTAAGGGTCCTGAGGGTTTCTGGTGTTCGGCCTTTACCTTAGAACAATTCAAGCACCAACTGACATACTGAGCTATGTCAGCTTTCATGTTAGGCCACCGGTAGTGTTTTTTCAAGTCCTGATACATCTTATCGGCTCCGGGATGAATAGAGTATTTTGATTTATGCGACTCGTGCATAATCAACTCATGGATTCCACCATGAAATGGTATCCAGCTTCTGTCTTTGAAGCATAAGGTTCTGTCGGAATGCTTCAAGAAGCCGTTTTCACTTTCTACCATTCCATGCAGATTCTCATAAGGACGGTTCTCTTCCGTCAATGCCGCAGCTTGGGCGGCTAAGATTTGAGATGGTAGAGGCGAAGTAATGGTCATTCCTAGGGATCGAACGAGTAATGGTGGAATGTTCTCCTTACGACTAAGTGCATCAGCCACAACATTAGCCTTACCAGGATGATAACGAATCTCACAGTCATAATCACTAAGATATGCTTCAAGCTCTTATGGTTGGTAAACACTACACACTTGGTTCCATACAGATAATGTCTCCAGATTCTAAGAGCAAACACTACAGCACCTAACTCAAGATCATGGGTGGTGTAGTTTTTCTCATGCTTCTTAAGTTGCCGGGATGCATAAGCAATCACCTTCTCCCGTTGCATCAAAACAGCACCTAAGCCTTTATGTGAAGCTTCGCAGTACACGACAAAGTCTTCGCTTCCTTCAGGCAAAGCTAGGATGGGCGCACTACACAACTTCTCCTTCAGAAGTTGGAATGCTTCTTCTTCCTTTTCTCCCCATTCATACTTAACGTCCTTCTGTGTCAGTTTGGTCAGCGACTTAGCTATTTTGGAAAGTGAAAGTATTATTATGAGCTTCAACCCTCTACCTTGGGAGGTAGAGGGTATTTATAGTATCATACATAAACGCCACCTACGGGCTGTGGATCAGGCATACAGTGGGTAAAGACCCGTCCGTCCTCCACGGTGAAACTTAACTAAATACTAACTAACATTAAATAACTACGACTACGAGCTTTCTAACGATTACATATACTTGAGGTGACCGACACTTTAATAACAGGATTTACTAAATCCTAACAATCTCCCCCTAAGGGAGGTCACCTCAAATTACATTGAATACAAACAGATATTACATTAAGATTGTTCTTGGATTCTTGTTAAAGTTCTTTGCTCTGTAGCCCATAGTCTTTGATTCTTCATGTTTTGCATGTTTGGTTAAATCGAGTGGAGGTCTTTAACTGATCCACGTGATAATGAGTTTTGAGCCAGCTTTGAGATTATCAGCTACCATAAATCTCTGACTCTTCCTTTGTAGTGTTGACATTATGTGATGTTGTGACTTTTGGACCGACATGCTCACATTCTGGATCATGATATCTTCTCATCAGAGTAGCGGAAGCTTTAGTTGATTCAAGATATTTGCAGCAGCGTAGCAGAAGCATGGAGTGAAAATATCAGAGTCGTTGATGCACTTATCATGATTTCTTTAGAGATAAATGTGTTGTGTGAGCATGCGGCTATGGATTGACCTCTCTATTCTGATCAGCTGCAAACGTTGGGTGTACCTGCATACAACAGTTAGCAATAAAACGCACGAAAGTATCTTTGATCGCTTTCGTTGAATTGAGGTACACGGCCCAGGGTTCCCCGTTGATCAGTACAATTACTGCCTGTGATCAGGTATAATTCCGAAGAATCTCCTTGACAGGGTTACGCAGCTGTTCTAGCTGTTCTCAAACCGGAATGTCTCAAAGAAGACAACACGGGGTGAGTGAACCAGCGAATTTGAGATTCACTGATTGATGAAAAGAGATTTGAAAAAAAATCGTGTACTGCTCAATAAAATGTTTTTTGCAATACAACGAAGGTTTTAAGGAAAATCAGTTATCAATCTTAAACACCTTTTATTTTGAAATATTAATACACAGTCGATGTGCTAGGGAAAAGAATTTTAAGCACAACGACCGGTTTTTCAAAGGTATCCGTCAATCCATAACCTGAACCAAGATTGATTCATAATTTTGAATCACCTCATTGTTTCTGTTCAGTTGTCACATGGTTGATCTATTGGATAGATCTCACATGCCACTTACCAAGAGCTTGTATGATGTTGGCTCTAGAAGGTTTTCCATCGTCATTGTGAGTATGTTTTCATATCACTCAGATGTTCTGGCAATACCACAAGGATAATGCGTAGGACTCTTAAAATATGTTCTCTCTTTCCACAGTGTATGAAACAGAGAGTCTTCATCAATTTAGTGTCCTAAAGAGATATTGTGGATGATCTCTTGGCTCTAGACTCAATAGTGCACTTTGGTTTCCTATGCCGGAGACTAGGGAGAGGGTCTCCTTCTTCAATATCAACAATCTCTAAAACACAGTCGATAGATTATGTAGGTTCCCTGTGAGAATGAAACAAGCCCTTTTAAGAGGAACTTGAGTAGCTTGGGAAGTTTAGTGTAGTGCGTCGCTGGGTCCACGACGTCTTGTCTTCAATACCAGTGTTACCTTAGTAACAACCAGTAGCATATGTATTGAACCCGGTTTCTGCCCTAAGGTTGAATTATTGGAGGGCTATTTCTTTTCACCCTTTTCTCATTCAATTCTTTTTCATTCTTCAACCCCTTCAGTGCTTACCGAGACTTCATAACTAGAACCTTGTTGGGTTTATTCCAGTACTAGCTCAGCCTCAGTCCGCACTTTTCCCGTTTCTCACTTTTCTCCTTTTTTCATCATACCTAAGGACTTCTACAATATCTAGTGGATTGTCCCTGGGTAGATCCCTCCGGCTCTGGCGGGATCGTGGGAACGAATACCTAACCTAACCATCCTTATATCACCTTACATAAAGTAAATTTGGTCGGTCTTTTTGGTATTGTTCATCTGTCATTGAAACCAATTGAAAACCATTTGAAAAACAATCCAGATACTTGCGATAAATTATCAAAGCATTTTGTACCTGAATTGTTTTTGATATTTCAGAAAATGAGCTCCCCCTAAACATGTGCATCTAATATTTGAAATCATTTTGGCACATGGAGGCAAGAGGAAGAATTCAATTCATTGATAAGCATTTTCTAAAAATATCTACATCACCTTCCCGATCAAGATTAGTACTTTTGATACTTAGTTAAAGATATTTTTGGGAAAGAATGTGGTTTTCAAAAAATTGATCCCCCTCAATATGTGCATCGACATTCGAAAGTGTTTTGCACATATAATGGAAAACCTGCACATTGAAACAAATCAGTCACGTTTCAATCCTTTTTTGGTTTGAAATAGATGCTCCCCCTTAACATGTGCATGGAAAATTTGAAATCGTTTGGCACATGTAGGGATGAGAGCTTGCTAATCACTTATAAAACCATTTATCGAATTATCAGTTTAAATCCAATTTAAATCACAAATTATCCCCCGATCACAATTTTTAAATCATTTGAGATTTGTGATCTCTGTAGATTTAAATTGATTTTGAAAGCTTTTGAGGAGAATTGTGACTTGCTTGTGAAAACATTTAACCGATAAGGATCAAA
Source organism: Chrysanthemum seticuspe (assembly GCA_019973895.1). Taxonomy (NCBI): domain Eukaryota; kingdom Viridiplantae; phylum Streptophyta; class Magnoliopsida; order Asterales; family Asteraceae; genus Chrysanthemum; species Chrysanthemum seticuspe. The sequence continues at coordinate 122,856,954 of BPTQ01000008.1, forward strand.
TTTGAGACTTTAAACTCCAACGATTAAACATGCTTGAATATCTTTTGAAAACATGACATAAGCCTTGGTCTGAACCAATTGTATGACAAATAACCTTTTGATTTAAATGAAATCATTCTCCCCCTCAATCAATGACATAAGTTGTTGATTGAGAGATAGAGATTTTGACAAATGTCAAGTCCAGATGATTTTCAAAAATTGAGTCCGAGTTATTTTTTTATTAGTTTTCATTAGATAACAAATATTTTTCAGAAGAATTTATAGAAGGAAAAATATTTGTGAAGGAAACATTTATCTTTTTAGTGACAAACATTTGTTTTAAGAATCAGAGCATGAGATTTGAAAAATAAGATAAAGAATGGCTCTGTTCTTTCTTTAAAAACGGGGTATAGTCTGAAAATGACTTTAAGCCTTGGTATTTCTTTCTCTCATTTTTTTTTAAATATGTACATTCGAACTTCATCTAAAGACCCGTGTCACTCTTTGAATGACAACACAAAGACCGTAGATGAAATCGAATGAAAGAAAAGATGGGGAAAAATATATTTAGCTTTTTCAAATATTTTCTGATTTTTATGGATTTTTGAAATTTTATATTTTTCTATTTTCTTTTGAGGGTTTTATAATTTTATATTTTGCTTTTTGAATAAATATATACAAGAGATGGATGAAGAAAAGACTTTTACTCCTCTTCTTCCTCTTGAAGACGTTTGAGTGTTTCCGGTTGTAGACTCTTTAGACCAAGTCGTGGAAGGATAAACTCAAAACGTTCTCTAGGAAGAGCTTTGGTGAAGATGTCTGCTAACTGGTATTCATTCCTCATAAAATAAAGTTCCACCACACCGTTCTCCACTTGCTCCCTGATGAAATGATGTTGAATGTCGATATGCTTTGCTCTTGAATGTTGAACGTTGTTGCATGAGAGAGCAATAGCACTTTTGTTGTCACAATTCAGAGGGATTTTGTTGAGTTCAAAGCCATAGTCAGATAATTGGGATCTCATCCATAGGATTTGAGCATAACACGATGACATGGCTATGTATTCAGCCTCTGTAGAGGATATAGAAGTACTCATTTGTTTCTTTGAAGACCAGATCACATGCTTATTACCCAAAAACTGAGCACCTCCAGACGTGCTTCGACGTGTATCTTGACATCCTGCATGGTCAGCATCTGCATAGGCTGTTAGTGACATACCGGTGTCCTTCGGGTACCAAAGTCCCATGTTGATGGTTCCTTGGAGATACCGAAAGACCCATTTAACCACTTCAAGGTGCTTTTTAGTAGGCTTGGCCTGGTATCTAGCACACATACATACAGCGAACAGAATGTCTGGTCTACTGGCAGTAAGGTACATCAGAGATCCAATCATACTACGATATTTTGTTTGATCTACCATGATCCCTGAGTGGTCCTCATCCAGTTTGGTACGCTCCACCATGGGAGTGTCAATGGTGTCACAAGTATCAAATCCAAATTTCTTTAAAATTTCATTAGCATATTTAGATTGATTGATAAAAATGCCTCCGGGACTTTGTAAAATTTGTAATCCCAAGAAAAATGACATTTGTCCCATCATAGACATTTGAAATTTGGAACCCATTTCATTTGAAAAGCAGTCACATTCATTGGGGTCAGTTGAGGCAAAAATAATATCATCAACATAGATTTGAACGTGAATTAAGTGTTTGCCTGACTTTCTGGTAAACAATGTCGGATCAACTGCTCCTTTGCTGAATCCAGTAGATAAGAAACTTTGATAGCGTATCGTACCATGCCCTTGGAGCTTGCTTCAAACCGTAAAGAGCCTTCTTCAAGCGATAGACATGAGTAGGATGCTCTGGATTCACAAAACCTTCTGGTTGGCTGACGTATACGACTTCTTTAAGATCTCCATTAAGAAAAGCCGTCTTTACATCCATCTGATAGACTACCATGTTCTTACTTGCAGCATTAGCCAGGAAGATTCTGATTGCCTCGATACGCGCAACTGGAGCAAATGATTCTTCAAAGTTAATACCCTCCTCTTGACAGTATCCTTTTGCAACTAATCGTGCCTTGTTCTTTAATACATCACCATGCTTATCAAGTTTTACTTTGAAGATCCACTTTAGAGCAATGATCATAGCACAGTCAGGAGCAGGCACTAATTCCCATACATCTAGTCGATCGAACTTATGAATTTCTTCTTGCATGGCATTGAACCAGCTGTCTTCATTCATGGCAGTTTTAACATCTTTTGGTTCGATCTTAGAGAGTACGGAGTTGAAGAAGCACCATAAGGCATCAGTTGCGAGTTGTTTACGAGTGGATACTGGACGAGATAGGTTTCCAATGATGTTGTCCAATGGTCATGTGTCCATTTTCTAAGGTGTTCATGTGGTTGTTGTTGTTGAGGAACTGAAGTAGCAGAGTCGTTTTCTCCTGATGAAGATGGTTCTGATGATGGTTCAGGAGCAAATATGTTCTCAAAGGGAGCATCTTCGGGAGTAGCAAAGGGGTTATCTACATCATAGGTTCCAGAAACAATTCCATGATGTACACTCGATGATTGAGGATTTGATGATGAGACAGAGTGATCAGCAGCAGGCGCTTCTTGACTCAATGACATAGAAACTGAAGGGTTATCTACGTTGACAGGGATAAGAGCAGCCTCTGTTGATGGATTTGACAGATCATTAGCAATTGGTTCATAGTGTTCATCAAACATTGGATCAAACAATTTCTTCAAATCATCTTCTGAAGGAGGTATAAATGGAGTTGCTGGTGAGGGATTTTGTACAAGAGAAGAACTAATGGGACTAGTTGATGAAGGTTGTGATACGGGTCCAGAACTTGATTGTCCTGGAGCCATTTGCCCAGACAGCTCATTGAATGTGACGTGAATAGTTTCCATGATATCTCGAGTTCTTTTGTTGTAGATTCGGTAACCCTTCTTGTTTGATGCATAACCCACAAAAACTCCAATGTCTGCCTTGGCTCTTAATTTACCTAAATCTTGACCGTCGTTCGTTGGATAGCACAAAGCACCAAATACACGAAGGTAGGAGAGATCAGGTTTTCGTTTATGAACAAGTTTGTATGGAGTTTTTGCATGAGTAGTGTGTATGAGGGAACGATTTTGGGTGTAGCAAGCAGTGGCAATGGCTTCAGCCCAAAGAAACATTAGAACCTTTGAATAAATTAGCATAGTTCTTGCAGCTTCAACAAGGGTCCGATATCGTCTTTCAACTACACCATTATGTTGAGGCGTGCGTGGAACACTTCTTTGATGACTGATTCCAATGCTTTCATAGAATTGACATAGGTCTTTGTTAACAAACTCAGTGCCATTGTCTGTTCAAATAATTCTAACAGTCTTGTTAAGTCGAACCTGAAGCTGCTTGATAAGTTTGATGATGACATCTGGAGTTTCATCCTTTGTCTTCAAAAACTTTACCCAAGTAAATCGAGAGTAGTCATCAAAAATGACTAAAATATATTTATTCCCATTTATAGTTTGCACTCTCATTGGTCTGCACAAATCCATATAAAGGGTATGAAGAACTTCCATAACTGAGTTTGCAGGTTTGGGTTTGTGGGCATATTTCCTACTTTTTCCCAATTGGCATGCTGAACAAAGATGATCTTTTTCATACTTTAATCTGGGTAAGCCTCTTACAAGGTCCTTTCTGGAAAGATCATTAATGGTGTTGAAGTTCAAGTGATTGAGACGACGATGCCATAACCATGACTTTGTTTTCGAAGCCTTTAACAACAAGCAGATTGGAGAAGATTTTATCATGTCTTCGATAGAGATGGTGTATAGATTTGAACCCCGTGTTCCTCTTAAAAGTTCCACACCATCAAGTTCTCTAACGAAACAAGTATGTTTTCTAAAAGCCACCTCTAGATCGGAATCACAGAATTGACCAACAGAAAACAAGTTATGACCAAGACCTTCAACATAATATACCCTGGAGATTACACTGTCACCAACAAAATAGTCTCCATAACCCATAATTTCACCAAAATGGTCGTTTCCGAATCTAACAGTCCCAATGAATTTACTCACGAAGTTCATGAGCCGCGAGCGATCTCCAGTCATATGCTTGGAACAGCCCGAGTCCAGGTACCACAGAACGATTTGAACGATCTGCAGTTGAACACAGACAAGAATTGATAACTGGATAATTGGGAACCCCATGCAATAATGGGTTCCACTTGGTTAGACAAAGAGATTGGAACAACCACATCAGAAACAGAGTCAATAAAATCATTAGTGGTAGATTCCGGGTAGTAGAAATAGTAGATCTATTCAAAGCATGTTCACTTCTTAAAGGTATAGTTCTACCAGTGGGCATCCATTTCCTAATGGGCATTGACTTAGGAAATTTAGGGCACAACTCATTAAGATTAAATTTGCGGCCAGTATGTATCCATTGATAACCTATATTACTAAATTTTCTTTCTGTGGGTTTCCAATGTTTTCTAACCTTCTTCCGCCTTTGCTTTCTAGCCTTGTTAGCTTGATTTTTGGCATTAACAATTTTAACTGGGTATTTAACAGCATTAATCAAATCATTCACACCACATACATGATTAGTAACAGAAACTAAGCAATCATCATTACATGTTTTGCCAAAGGTAGCAGAATTCGCATTAATTACAGTACGCTTAGAGCTAACACTAGAATCAACACGATTCGTTTTATTCAAATTCTTCCTAAGGTGATCTTCTACTCTCTTCCACTGAACATTCCTAGCTTGCAAGGTCCTATCATTCTTTGTGTTGCCTTGAGGCTTTGACCTGCTCGCTTTGGTGTCACTTTCTACTCCTGTAGAGGGAATGGGAACATTAATTGGTTTTGCTACTTTTTGCAATTCAGGTTTAGAAGTGCTGGGATCTGAGCTACTTGAAGGCACATTAAAGTTCACTTTCTTAATATTGGGCATCGGATGGGTTGCATACTTAGCACTAGGCATGGAACAAGGCATCACAACTTTATCTTTCTCACATAAGGATTTAGGACATGTTGCTCTTAAACATTCTAACAGGTCCTGAGATCGTTTGGCCTGAATGCAAGGAAACCTAATTTCACTATCCAGGGGCTTATTTATGAAATCCTCCTCCACAATATCACGGAGACATTCTAGACTATCCTTAAGGTGAAAGAAATAGTTATGAAACACAAGTTCATTATTTCTAAGATGAGGAGGAATGTATTTAACAGTCACAATATATTTAGAATCAGCAGATGACTTTGATGCAACATTCTCATTAAAGACAAGTGGCATTTTCCCTTTTACCTAACTCTTCAGATTCTCAATTTCCTTTTGTAACGAAGTTATTTTTTCAATGTTTTTGTCACGAGTGACTTTCATTGAATCGTATAACTCTCATTTTCTTGTTGTAATACGTTAATGATGTTTTGAAGATGAAAGTTTTGAGAAAATTGAGAATCTAAAGGAGGAGGCATTTGGGAGCCAGTCACATTGTTCTTTTCACCCTTTAATTGTGAAATTTAGGCTTTCAACTTTCTGATCGTGTTACAGTGAGCTTGAATCTGTTCGTCACGTTTGTTTATTTCAAAAACTGCATCAAACTCTGAAACATTTGAGGATGTCTTGATGTTTGAGGCTTTGACATTTTCTTTGAGATGTTGATATTTTTAGTTGCAAATCAAAATGTCCAACTTCTAGCTTAGAAAAATGTTTTACCAAATTATCGTGATCATCCTGGTCAATTTTCTCATTTAGTTTTGAGTTTTTGTTTTCAAGCTCAATGACACGATCATGAGAAACTTTCAAAGCAACAGATAATTCATGAAATTGAGAAGAAGTAATAGAATGCTTAGTAACAGTATAAAACACATCTTGAGCCACACAACTCAATACTAAGTTCTCATTTAAGATATGCAGATTCTTCCTTTCAATTTCATTATATTTGAGTTCCCGTTCATAATCATTGACCTCAACTATCATTGCATCAAATTTCTTTTCCATTTCTTTAATATCGGAGTCAATCCCTTTTTGGAGACTCTCAAATTGACCTTTTAATTGTTTAAAGAAAGGTATGACCTCATTTAAATAGCACTCTTTAGTTTGCTCAAAACCCCTTTCCCCTTTAGTTATCCCTGTAGGTGTGATTCTCTTCTTACATGTCTTCTCAAAATCAACGAATAGTTGATAAACAACATACAGGCTGATTAAGGTCTTGCTATTAGTGGAAATAGTTCTAGGGACTAAATGCATTGGTGTATTCGGAGGATACACAGTAGCTGCAGGAACTTTCCTAAGGGGAATGTTCGTTTCAACAAGTACATTTGCTTTTTGCTTATCCATATCTTTCTTCCAAAAAATTTGTTCTGGGGTTAATTGAGTTTGACGCTTAAACATGTTCAGGGAGATCCAATTTTCTTTAGTGTAATCATGGGGTTTGAACGTTATGTTTTTCTTTTTACACTCAGGATCTTTTAGCTTATTATCCATTTTCTCCCTATTGACTTCTTCAAATTGCATATCTTCCTTAGTGCACTCATCGCAACTAGGTTTCTGCCTAGGCTTAAGGATTTCATTACCATCATATATTACCTTCTGAGCTTTTCTAGCCACTTTACCATATTCAGGATTGGGTTCCTTTACGAGGGGAATGCTATGCTTATCGCTGAAAACTCTATGCTTAGTGATCATGTGAGCAGTCTGAATGGTATTCCCTTGTACGTACAACTTATTTTCAAGCTTGTTTTTCAATGTTTTTAGACTGGAAAAGTCATTCAAAAGTTGTGATTCCTTAGCATTAAATTCTTGTTTAAGCACTTTAACATTATCTTGGAGTTCTTGCTTTTGCTTAACAGTTTTAGAAAGCTTTTCTTGTAAGGAGTTTAACTCTTGTTTTAACACTTCTTCTCTAAAATTACTTTTTCTAATAATTGTACGCATTTGGTCATCCATTTCTTGCTCACGGGTAGTTAACTCAAACTTAGCACGTTGTTCATAAATAGCAACTTGTTCTTTATAGGCATTCAGTTCAGAGATAACAGAATCATCAGGGGCACTTGCAGTGTATTCATAAAAAACATAGTCATCATTGACTGCAGAAGATGCATCACTTGGTACAATTTCACTTTCACTTTGCATCACATATTGATCATATGGGACTATATTACTATTATCCACATTATCAATATCTGATTCATAAGTTTCATGAGATTGTACTTTGTTATGAATCTTTTGCTCATCAACTTCATCGTATAGTTTTAATACCTCTGAAATGATTGAATCTTTGGATGGACCAGCCTGTTGTGGTGATGAGACCTTTGGAGAGACCATTGGAGAAATGCTAGCCATGAAGATTGTCTGGGCAGTAGGTTCATCATCGACATCAGAGTCAAATGCATCATAGTCAGCAACTTGAAAGGCATTTTGATGATTGTGACCTATTTCCTGAATTGGCTGCTCATCCACATCTGCATTATAGGTTTTGGAATTTCCCTTAGCAAGAAACAGTAATTCTTCTTCATCCAAAACAGCTCCACTGTCCTGAGCTTGTACCAGCAGCATCTTGTCCCTGAAATATTCTGCATTTTGAGGGCGTTTTGGAGATGTGCAGTTCCTTGCAATGTGTCCATCACCACCACAGTTGAAGCACTTGATTGGCTTTCCTTGTCCTTGATTTGCATTCCTTCCAAGATTCTGATTAGCCACATACCCTCCTCTTGCTCCACCTTTTCCTTGTTCATACTGCCTTCCTTGAACTGGTTGCACCATAATCTTTCCATCTTTGACAAGAGCATGATTGTGTAGATTGGATGCAGTTCTGATTTCATTGTTGGTGTGTAGACTGTTAGTGTGTGGAGTGAGGTTCAAGTTTTGCTTAACCATAAGAGCCAGTTGATTGATGAAATGTTCCATGACTGCATCAGCATCAGGTTGCTTGAACCTTGGATCGGGAATGAGCTTGTGATTACCATTTCCAGTAGGTATGACTTGTGAAGCTTTGGTAGTAATCCCTTCATTGGTGTAGAATGTTGTTGAGTCATTTGATGAGCTTGCCTCTCCCTGATTAGATTTGAACTTTTCAAGAATCATTCGTTCAAACATAGCATGTCTCTCATTCTGAAGCAGGAATGCATACAATTGCTCATAGTTAGTGTTCCTTAAACCTTTAGTTAACTTGACAGAAGTGACAAATTTGTGTCATTCGGGATTCATGTTGTTCACAAACTTTGAATTTAGCTGAATATTTGGCATAGTCATTTTGATATCCCTCATGTCATTCACAAGCTTGTGAAACCTCACGTAATATTCAGTAACACTTTCCCCTGGTATCATCTTAAAGTGCTCAAAGTCATCATACAGTTGTGATTCTCTGTCTTCTTTAGTTAATTCAGAACCAGAGAGAAACATCTTGACATTGTCCCAAACTGCCTTGGCTTCAGTGTTGTGATTGATTAACTTGTAGATGTCTTTTGGAAGACCCTGAAGTATAATGTTTGAAGCCCTGATATCAGCATCATATCTCTTTTTCTCCTTATCACTGAGCTCATCATACGTCTTTGGCCTGTCCAAACCTAAAATCACTGTTCCATCTGCAGCAGTTTCAAGTGTGTCTCTTGTAGTCTCAATCTGATAAGGTCCTTCATCAATTGATTTGAGAATGTTGACCCCATTTTCCTTTCCCAAACAATACAACCTAATTCATTGAGCCCATGAGTCATAGTCAGTTCTGTCAAGCATGGGTGGACGAGTATCTGATCCAGCTGCTTGAATGTCCTCAGCTACAGAAGAGATGATTGTAGGCACATTGGTAGACATGATTACAGATTTCACGGGATTTTATAACTCTATGATTAAACCGGGAAATAGATTCTTTCACGGGATTTTACTAAATCAAGAGAAAACCGTATCAGAAACAATAATTAACCAAGTCGCTATAAACCTTGAAGACAAGTAGCTAACTCACCAAGTCGTTAAGTATACAAGTCGCTTTAGTGGACAAGTCGCTAGGCTCACAAGTTGCTAGAGTGACAACTCGCTAGAAGCACAAGTCGCTAGTGATACAAGTCGCTAGACCCAGGTCGCTAAAGTAACAACTCGCTAAGTGGGCAAGTCGCTAAAGAACAACTCGCTAGACTGAACAGTACGACCACTACTTTGTACTATATGTCGCTTTGTCTCAAAAGACAAGTCACTAGGGCACAAGTCGCTTCCCACAATAAAATCAAGTCGCTAAAGATTGTAAAGACAAGTCGCTAAGTTGACAAGTCGCTAGCCGAAATGGTACAGCCACTACTTTGTACTATTTGTCGTTTTGTCTCAAAAGACAAGTCGCTAGTGCTCAAGTCGCTACCACAACAATGACAAGTCGCTGAATAATATAGATACAAGTCGCTACCAAGAATACTATTTCGTGACTCAAGTCGCTAGCTAGAAAAAGTTCAAAAACAACACTTTTCAATCCAAAACTAACCCAACCACACTAATTCAAGCCTTCCAAATCAAAACCCAAGCACTTACAATGATTCTAAATACAAAAGTACACTCAAAATCTAAACTTTAACACAAGAAATGATCCAAATGATGCAAATACCACTAAACTTTTTCAAACCCAAAAACCATATAGAAATCCAAGAACATGTAAGAGAGATGATCAAACCATGGCTCTTGATACCATTTGTAACATATTATATTTCACAAACACATCAAACCATGATATAAAGTGGCGTATGACTATAGTTTTAGAGAGAGAAAGTTTAGAGGTTTAGGGAACTTAGTGAGAGAAAGTGAAAGTATTATTATGAGCTTCAACTCTCTACCTTGGGAGGTAGGGGGTATTTATAGTATCATACATAAACACCACCTACGGGCTATGGCTCAGGCATATAGTGGGTAACGACCCGTCCGTCCTCCACGGTGAAACTTAACTAAATACTACCTAACATTAAATAACTATGACTACGAACTTTCTAACGATTACATATACTTGAGGTGACCGACACTTTAATAACAGGATTTACTAAATCCTAACAGGACTTCTGATGGGTTCTTAGGGGCTGCCCATTCCTTAATGGCCTCAATCTTAGCTGGGTCAACATGAACTCCTCGACTATCTATCACGTAACCTAAGAATTGTACGGACGGAATCCAAAATGCACACTTAGAGAATTTGGCATACAGCTTCTCTTCTCGCAACAATTCTAAAATGAGCCTCAAATGCTCTTCGTGCTCCTCTCTACTCCTGGAGTATATCAAGATGTCGTCTATGAATACTATCACAAACTTATCCAGATATGGCTTACATACTCGGTTCATGAGATCCATGAATACCGCTGGCGCGTTGGTCAAACCGAACGACATCACATGGAATTCATAGTGCCCATATCGAGTCCTAAACGCCGTCATAGGGATATCCTACTCTCGAACTCTAAGCTGGTGATAACCAGATCGTAAGTAGATCTTGGAAAAGACACTAGCTCCTTGGAGTTGGTCAAACATATCATCTATTCTAGGTAGCGGGTATCGATTCTTCACCGTCAACTTATTCAACTCCCTATAGTCAATACACATCCGAAACGATCCATCCTTCTTCTTCACAAACAACACCGGTGCTCCCCACGGTAACGAACTTGGTCGAATGAATCCCTTCTCTGACAACTCAGCCAACTTTTTAGACAGTTCCTCCAATTCTCTTGGAGCAAGTCGATAGGGTGCCCGGGCTACGGGTGCAGCACCGGGTATCAACTCGATTTGGAATTCCACTTTTCGAACAGGTGGAATCCCTGGCAGATTGTCGGGAAACACATCTGGAAACTCTCTAACGACGGGTACATCATTAAGGTGTCTTTCACTCTTCTCCTCGCCTTTCTTTTCAGAAATTCGAGCCAAGAAAAGACAACCTCCTCTATCGATGTACTTCTGGGCCTTAATACAAGAGATGATGCTCAACCAGGAAGGACTTCCACAGTCGCTCCGATCTCCTTGTATGCTCACAACTTTTCCGCTATATGGTATACACACGATCTTCTCATCGCAGATGATGTATGCACCGTTCTTCGACAACCAATCTATTAATACAAATAAGCCGTAAAAAGGTTTATGTTAATACAAATAAACCGCAAAAACGTTTATTAATATTTTGCGATCTCTTTGTGTTTTGTTGATAACAAATATAATGTTATCTTAAGTATAATTATAAGGATACATGTTATTTTTGTAAAGCATTTACATATAGCCATTTAAATTCAAAAATGTAGTAATTAAGCATTTGTTGTAATAGTTTATTAGGATGGGTAAAAACCATAACCCATGGACCATAACCCATGGATCTTAACCCATACCCAAGTTGGCTAGATACAATGTATACTTAGATACATTGAATCTAAAGAAAACCCATGGACCAACCCATAACCCATGACCCATAACCAAAAAACCCATGGGCAAAGAGGAGCGTTCCACGGATCCTTAGGATTACACTAGACGGATCCCAAGTGGAAGGGATCCGTAGGATCCGGGGAACAGTGGAAGATTTTGCCTATAAATAGAGAGCCATTTCTTCATTCTAACCCACCCCTCTTCTTACTAAATCTCTCAAACACTCTCATTCTCTTCTAACATATAGATCACTTGATCTAGAGAGTTGTTCTTCTTTCTTTCTATTGTGATCCTCATATAGGTCCTTCTCTAAGGCGAGATCACGAGCATTCTACAAGTCATCCAAGCAAGGGGTCCTTGATTGATTTGTCACTCCGCAAGATTTCTGTAGCGAAGATCTTGTATTTGATATTTCACATATTTGTTGTGTAATAGTCGTGTTGGTTTGGTCCACCGTGCTACGGACTCGGTATTTAGCTTTGTACCAGAAAAAGTGTAAGCAACGTTGTGAAGGCTTCTCCGCCAAGTGAAGGAGTTTGTTGACATAGTGCTTGAACTCTCGAGTAGGTGACTCGGGGAGTGGAGTAGGGCAAGGAAGGTGTCATTGTAGCCGAACCACTATACATCGGTTGTGTCTTTTCTTTCCCTTCGCTTTACTTTATTTACTTGCTTTATCATTAGATCTATACATTCTCTACATCCATAAGATCTCACATATTAACGAATCTAAAGTTTTTGAAACTAACGTAAAATCGGCAAAACTATTCAACCCCCCCTTCTAGTTTTCCACAATTTATTTATATATTACGATCTTCTAATGTTTTGTCGATAACAAACGTAAAATTATTTTAACGAAACAAATAAAATACGTAAATAGTTTGAGCCAACAGTTTTCTAACACACTTACGTTTTCACATAAAACACTAAAACAAGTATAAGTGATTTTATGATTTAGTAATACATATGTACAACAACTAGTTTTTACATATTGGGCAAATATATACATAACTAGTATGTATTATAATGGGTAAAAACTACAACCCATGGAGCATATCCATAACCCATGGTATTGACCCATACCCACTTGACTAGATACATTACACTCATTAGATACATTGTATCTAAAGAGATACCCATGGATCAACCCATAACCCATGACCCATGACCCATAACCAAAATACCCATGGGCAAAGAGGAGCGTCCCACGGATCCCTTGAGGGAGGGATCTGTGGGATCCATGGAACAGTGGACATTTTCTCTCTATAAATAGTGAGCCATTTCTACATTGTTTCTAACCCCTTTCTCTCACAATTTCCCTTTGAGTTAAAAACTCACTAACTCCAGATCCAAGTGATCTATGTATGTAGTTTTGTTTTTGTGTGATCCTCTAGGTTCCTCTTAAAGGCGAGATCACCACTTTTGAAGTCAAGCAAGCTCAAGTCCATGAGTTGCCATGCTTCCTCATCATCAAGACTACTGAAGTCCTCTTGTTGATGATTGTTTTCTTTCTCCTAAGAAGTGTAGTGTTGAAGACATTTGTGAAAGGTGTCTCAAGTGTCAAGACGAAGATATTAGTGAAGGGTATCTATCATCCGTATCATAAGCACTTGTGGAGGGTGCTTAGAAGTCAAGACTAAAGGCATTAGTGAAGGTTTCCTAGAAGTCAAGACACAATACATTAGTGAAGGGTGTCTTGAAGATCGAGTCAAAGGCATTAGTAAAAGGTGCCTAAGGTGTACATTCGATATGGTGTGATTCGATGTACAAGATAGATTAGTATTGGGTCAAAGGATATTGATATCCTTGTTGATGTTGTTATAAGGAGTAGATCTCCTTTGGGGTTAGGTGATTGGTGTAGTGTTGGGTAGTAGTTCCTCCATTGTAATGGAACTCGGTATCTAGCCTAGTACCGGATAAAGGGTAGGCAACGTTGTGATAGGATTGGTTCTCCATGGTGAAAAGGACCCGGTATCTAACCTTGTACCGGATAAAGTGTAGGCGACGTTGTGAAGGTTTCTCCACTATAAGGAGTCGGTGTTGTGTAGTGATTACAAACTCTCGAGTAGGTGACTCGGGGAGTGGAGTAGGGAAAGGAAGGTGTCCTTGTAGCCGAACCACTATAAATACTCGCGTTGTGGTTTTTTGCCTCTTACTCTTTACCTTTTCATTACATATTTATATCTCTATATGTTTGTTTATCAACATCCAATACACATCCAAATAGATTGACATAAGTCGATCTAAATAGATTAAAACAAGTTTTAATTGGTAAAACTATTCAACCCCCCCTTCTAGTTTTCCACACAATCCATTCCGATGATGACGTCAAAACTTCCCAAGGTAACTGGCAATAGGTCTATGCTAAACGGGTGGTCTAGGAAACTTAAGGTACAACCTCGGACTACGGTTTCTATCTTCTCCCTATTCCCATTAGCTAATTCCACGTCATAACTGAACCCTAGAGATGTTTGGGAGATTCCTAGTAATGGCATAAAGTTGGTGGATACGAAACTCATATCGGCACCAGTATCAAACAGTATGGAAGCATAGCGATTATTGAGAAGGAACGTACCCGTAACTACGTTAGGGTCCTCACCAGCTTCCTTCCCAATAGCATACACACGCGCTGTTCCTATGTCTCTCTGCTAATTTCTAGCACTCTGATTTCCCTGATTTTCCACAACCTCACGCTTCACATGGTTTAAGCCACTACTTCCCACACCTCGGTTAACAAATCCTCCTCCATTACCGGGGTTTCCTTTCATCCACGGCTCTCGGCACTCATTCTTGCAGTTCCCTTTCTTTCCACATCCAAAACAGGTGACAGTGGCCTTCCAGTCCGCTCCTTGTGCAGTTTGAGCAGCAGCAAGTGGGTGAGACCTACAGTTTTTGGCCATGTGTCCTACCTTAGAGCAATTCCTACACACAATTGTGCATGGTCCATGGTGGTGTCGGTTGCAACGACCACACAAGGGCTTGCTACCTTCATAACCCTTATTCTCTCCATTTCTTATGGCGAACACCCTGGCTGTCTCTTGCCGTTTGTTACCATTCCCTTTAACAACTTCATTCCTCTTCCTCTTATCACTCCTATCACTCTTACCCTTGTTTCCTACTTCCATTACGTAAGAATCCATCAAACGCTGAGCCACAGTAATTGCCTCATGCAAATTAACTGGCTTCGCAGCGATGACATTATTTCGAGTAGCTAAAGGCAATCCATCAGTATACCTCTCAATCTTAAGGGCTTCAGTGCGAACCATATCAGGGCAAAGCAACGACAACTCTTGGAAACGACGATTGTAAGTCGTCATGTCGGTACCCTTGACCTTATGGTTCCAGAACTCAATCTCTAGCTTCTTAACTTCATTCCTAGGACACTAAGTCTTGATCAAGAGAGCCTTAAACTGGGTCCAAGTCATGCTATAAGCTACATCACTTCCTACGGATCTGTGATAGTTGTTCCACCAGGTCAACGCTTCGTCCCTCAAGGTAAATGTTGCATACTTAACCTTACAATCCTCTTCACAGTTGCTAACGGTAAACACAGACTTAGTTTTCTCCATCCACCTAGTTAGGTAAACTACTCCCTCGGTTCCTCCGAACTCGATGGGACCACATAATCAGAACTCCTTGTAGGTACAACCTCGAGTCCGATTAAGAAGTGGGGTTCCACCAGAGGTGTTAGAGAGATTAGACTCAGCTAGCAGTTCAGCGACACGCTGCGCACAAGCTGGTCAATGTGGGTTGGGTTCAAAGGTGGAGGGTTTTGTGGAACAGGACCATTCTCAGCACGGTCGTTCACATTCGGGTTTTCTACAGCTGGGTTATCAGTGTTCAGGTTTTCAACAGGTGGAGTGGTCGGGGTCGGACGACGACCTCGACGGACAGGGGCAACCACAACAGCAGGGGCTGCTCGGTTGTTCCTAGGCGGGTTTCGTCTTGGTGCCATCATTCTGAAGGCAAGAATAACAGTTTCATAGGTTCACAATTCACGCTCTAAAAGACCTAGTTGGGTTCCAAGGATCACCAAATAACGCTCGAATACATAATCAAGGTCAACAAGGATAACACTATACCATAACGAAACAACCAGAGACCGAGTCATAACTAAAAGATGCACATTCCAATAACCATAACTCATAGGTTTTAAAATGGAATACATGAAAGGATACGGAGAAATCAAAAACGATCCTAACAACGATACTAATAAGGTAACAATGATAGATCTACATCTCGAACTAGAGACTACTCAGTTTCAAGATGGTACAATGCCATGAATCTAACAAAATCTAGCCACGATTATGAATACCACTAACTGATCTCCTAACCTCGTCCATCACTCTCCCAAGGTATGAGATCTCAAGATGCTGAGAGCTGCGATCTCTCTTCAGATCCGCAACTTCTCTCTCCAGCGTGCCGACCCTGCGCTGAAGCGCCTGGTCTGCACCTCAGGCTGTCGCGAGCCCTCTCCGCAGGTCTCCTACCTGGTCGAAGAGCTCCAATATACCCTCCATCAAGATCGTAACCCTCCTAACTACCGCATCCATATCTACGCTCAAATCCTCTACACTAGCCCTAGATACTCCAACCAACCGATCTGTCAACCTACTGAGCCTAATACCCTGCGATGTAATCCTCTGCCACATCAGACCCGTCTCCCCATACTCCTCGGGCTCTGAAGTAATCTCTGATGGCATATCCGAACCTAGCGGGCTACCTATATAAGGTGAGTAAGGTGGTGAGTCAATGTCAAAAGGCTGCCCAGGAAGGCTTAGGCAAAGGTAAGGGAGAGCCTGGTCCTGGAGAATGTGCAGGACTCTGCAATGGAGGAGTACCCACATCTGGGATATCCTCATCATCCTCCTCCTGAGGATCCTCATCCTCATCTACACACTGCACCTCAATCTCATGCTCCTCCTCGATCTCATGCTCCTCCTCGCCCTCATCCTCAGAGGGAGAGTCCATGAGTCGGAGTCTCTGTGTGGGTGAATCCTGAGGTGGTACAGTAGGGGATCTAGGTCTTCTAAGACATGGTGATGCTGGTGGTGATGACAGAAGAGAGTGAGTTGCTAGGTGAATAGGTGATGATGGTGGTCGCACAAACATGCAGGCAGTACTATGAGTAAGTCTAGGAGTCTGGGCTCGTGCTAAGACCTGATGCAAAGTGAGTTGCCTAGATGAGCTAGGGCGATCCGATGATGATGATTAACTAGAGTGGCGGGTAATCACATAGGGATCACCCTGCGCAACAGTCATGAGAGTCAATGATGGGGAACTAGCAGCAGCAAGGACATCCTCACACACATCAAAAGCTAGTGAAGGCATAATTTGTGACAATGGCATAGGGTAGGTATAAGTTGTTGAACACAGACAGACCTTGACAGATCTTGAGCACTCGTGGATCGTTAGTGTTACCTATGTAATCATAAGCAAACTAATAGACAATCTCTACAACTCATATTCTATAGCGGAATGTAAATACAAGTTGTTATAACTAAGAACACTTAGATCCTCTATGGATCTTTTATTAACTGAAACTCTATGTTTCGAATTGTTATCTATTACAAACTATGAGGTTCCTTTTATAGACAAGGAACCCTAATCTATTACTACTCAATCGACTAAACATGCAAGCATGCATTTAATGACTAAAACACTAAACAATATTGAGCAGTACAATAAAACCCATGCTAACCTCGGGCAGTTCAAGAATAATGATGGGTTAGCATTTAAATAATACAGCGCATGTTGATCCTAGTCAGCTTCCACCCTTCAGCAGTAACACGGCACTGCTTTTACACTTCAGTAGAATCTCTTCTTCAGCATATTCTGCTTCTACTTCAGCAGAATCCTTCGGCAGTAATGACAGTAGAATTCCTACTTCGCATAATTCCCAACAATCCTCCCCTAAACTGGAATTTGACATGGTTAAGTTCCAGTTTCCTAACCTTGAAAGATCTTTGAGACTTCAGTACTAGAGGATTGTTTTCACACATCAGTAGCAAAGAACCAATAATAATCTCATCTCTATGATGATCAAACTTTGAAACGCCAGGTCTTTGCAGCAACAAATGACATAATGTACATCAATACTTATCAGTTGCAAACTATTCTCATCACATCCAGGTGTGTTATCTCCTGTGAGAGGTGAATCATTGAAAATAATGGATTTGATGTCTCTTTACCAATAGCCATTACTACTGGAGTAGCCAGATGTTTAAGTTCGTAAACTATGGTACATTGATAACCATCTGATTTATGAGCAAATCAGCAACTATATAAACGGATTTGATGTGTCTTTACCTGTAGCCGTTTGCTCAGGACTAGTCAATTCTTAGAATTGGTGAATTGATAACCAAATATGGATTCAGTTGCCTTTACCACAAGCCATATACTTGTGGGCTAGCCAATTCTTGGATTCCAACAAGGAATATACCATGGTGAATTGATGACCATACAACTCTCAGCAATTAAGCATGGGTGGTTGCAGACCCTATGATTTTGAGCAAATCATTACAGCTATCAATAGATTTGACATGTCTTTACCAAAGCTGTAACCTTTGGACTAGCCAACTCTTTGATATACACAAGGTATATCTGGTGAGTTAAAAACCATCAACAAAATACAACAAACCTGCAAGAAAAAGTTAGTTTTTTTTTTTTTTTTTTTTTTTTTTTTTTTTTTTTTTTTTTTAACTGAAAAACTAACAAACAAACAAAGAAAGAAAATAAAACAAATAAAACAATACAAAATCCTTGCTTGAGGCATATGCCTCCCCTTAAACTTTGCAGTTAAGGGTTAAGCATTCCTATATTGACTACAAGGTGTTGAAACCTTGGTCCATCAAAAGCTTTTGTTAACAGATCTGCCACATTATCATCTGTATGAATTTTAGCCACATTTATCAAATGTTTTTCATATGCATCTCTTATAAAGTGGTGCCTGATTTCAATATGTTTGGTTCTACTGTGAAAAACTGGATTTTTGACAATGCATATGGTACTCTTATTATCAATAAAAAGAGTTGTGTTCATGAAATTATACCCATAATCCAGCAGTTGGTTTTGAATCCAAAGGACCTGTCCACAGCAATTTGCAGCAGCAACATACTCTGCTTCAGTAGTTGAGGTAGCCACAATGGTTTGTTTCTTGCACTGCCACGAAATCAATCTCTTTCCAAGGAATTGACAGCCTCCAGTTGTGGATCTCCTATCCAGATTTGCACCAGCATAATCACTATCACTGTATGCTTCCAATTTAAACGGAGACTCTTTTGGGTACCAAAGGCCTAAATGAGGTTGGCCTTTGAGGTACTTAAAGATCTTCTTGACTGCATTGAGATGGGAAGTAAGTGGAGTGACTTGATGTCGAGAGCAAACACTCACAGCAAAGGTAATATCAGACCTTGAAGCGGTTAGATACATTAATGAACCAATCATTGATCTGTATAAATGAACATTCACAGGAAGATTTGGTTCATTATTGGCTTTTGTTTTTGGAGCTTCATAAGGTGTTGTGGCAGTTCTGACACCTTCCATACCAAATTTCTTCAACATGTCCCTCACATATTTATCTTGACTAATAAATATCCCATCTTGTTTCTGCTGAACTTGGAGACCTAAAAAGAAAGTAAGCTCCCCCATAGCACTCATCTGAAATTCTCCTTTCATTAGATCCTCAAATTCCTTGCACCAAGCTTCTTTAGTAGATCCAAAAATGATGTCATCCACATACACTTGTACAAGTATGATGTATGTCGAGTTCTTCTTCAGAAAAAGAGTCTTATCAATGGCACCTCTTCTGTAGCCATGCTTCAGCAGAAATGATGAAAGCCTAGCATACCAAGATCCTGGTGCCTGATGAAGTCCATAGAGAGCTTTAACTACCTTGTAAACATGATTAGGATGATCTGGGTCTTCAAATCCTTTGGGTTGAGTGACATACACCTCCTCTTCTATCTCACCATACAGAAAAGCACCTTTAACATCCATCTGATACAGCATGAAGCCCATGTAGGATGCATAGGCCAAGAAAATATGAATAGCCTCTACTTTAGCAACAGGTGCAAACACTTCATCATAATCAATCCCTTCCTCTTGCCTGTAACCTTGAGCTACTAATCTTGCTTTGTTTTTAATAACCACACCCCTTGCATCTCTTTTGTTCTTCAGAATCCATTTAGTTCCAATAGCATATTTGCCATCTGGTAATGGTACCAAGATCCAAACTTGTTGGTTTTGAAACTGTTGCATTTCGTCTTGCATTGCCTCAATCCAACTTGAGTCTTCAAGAGCTTGAGAGACACTGGTTGGTTCTACTTGAGAAAGAAAACACGCAAACAGACAATGCTTGAAGTCTGTGTGATTGTCTCTTTGCTGATTTGAGACATAAGATAGAAAAGCACATGTCCAAATTTAGGACTAGAGATAGCCCTTCGAGTTCTGACAGGAGCTAGAATGTCACCAATAATATTGGATTGAGGGTGAGTCATGTTGATTCTTTTAGTAGCAGTGGGGTTGACTTCAATGGTAGGTTCAAGATTAGTCACAGTTGGTACAAAAGTTGTGTCATAGGAAGGTGAGGTGAAAATGCCAGATTTGGGTTGATGATTTCCAAGATCTGAAGGTCTTGGAAAGCGAGTATACGGTTCACCAAAGTCTGTGGACACTCTAGTAGGAATAGGAGTAGAAACAGTCGAGCTTTCAGCAGAGTTGATGACGATGGGAGAGACTGCATCAGTGTCAGCAGAAACATGGTTTCCACTGACAGCCTCATTTGCAAGCTCCCCATTCACCTTCTCAGCTTCAAGCTTAGCTGCAAACTCTTGAGTCTGAAGTCTAGCAAGGTCCTCAGCATAGTGTGATTCATCTTCATTCTCAGCAGAAGTATCTCTAGAAGAGTTACCTGCAACATTGTTAGGGGAGAAAGAAGGCACAAGTATAGGTTGTTCATCATCTTCAAATTCACTTCCAGAGTCAGCATCCATGGTACCTGCATTGTTAGTGGGAGATTCTTGAGAGCCTGCACTTTGGTTAGCCATATGTCTAGTGTAACCCAGATAATCAGTTAGGTAGTCAAGGTCAAAAGACCACACATGACCCTGTCCTTGAACATTGGGCTTATCTTCCAAGTATCTCAGATTCAAAGTCTCCTCTATCTTCTTGGCAGATAAGTTGTACACTCTGTAAGCCTTGCTATTTTCTGAATAACCCACAATATAACCATCATCTGCTTTCTCATCAAACTTCCCCAACGGATCACTGGTGTTTAGAATGGTTACTTGACAACCAAAAGGTTTGAGATAATGAATGACCGGAACCTTCCCAAAGAGAAGTTCATATGGTGTTTTGAGGTGAGGTCTAGTAATGGAGACCCTGTTAAGCACATAGCAAGCTGTGCCAACAGCTTCAGTCCAGAACATAATGGGCAATTTAGAGTCTGCAAGCAATGATCTTGCAGCCTCTATCAAGGTCCTATTCTTTCTTTCAGCTACCTCATTTTGTTGCAGGGTTCTTGGATTGCTATAGTCCCTCTTTATCCCTTTAGTCCTACAGAGTTCTATAATAATAGCATTCTTGAACTCTGTCCCATTATCACACCGAATTCCCTTAACCTTCTTGTTCAACTGATTTTCAACGAGGGTGATGAAGTCTTTCAGCACTAGAGTTGTTTCATCTTTAGTCCTTAGAAAGAACACCCAACAAAATCTGCTGTAGCCATCAGTGATAACCAAACAAAAATACTTGTGATCAATGCTTCTGACTTGAGTTGGACCAAATAGATCCATATGTAACAGTTGAAGAGGCTCAGAAATTATGCTCATAGCAGTGATCGCTTTGTAGGATGCTCTGTGTTGCTTCCCTTTGTTGCATGCAACACAATTATGATCATTGGAGAAAACCTTGGAGGGTAGACCTTCAACAAGACCCCTTTTTGAGAGAGTGTTTATGGTCTTGAAATTCACATGAGCCATTCTCCTATGCCATTTGTTAGACTCATCCAGTGATGCTTTAG
Source organism: Chrysanthemum seticuspe (assembly GCA_019973895.1). Lineage (NCBI taxonomy): Eukaryota > Viridiplantae > Streptophyta > Magnoliopsida > Asterales > Asteraceae > Chrysanthemum > Chrysanthemum seticuspe. Next base: position 122,878,323 of record BPTQ01000008.1, read on the forward strand.
CCAGCAAACAAGTGAGGTCACCTTCAGGATGAACTTCATTGAGGTTGAATGTGTATAGATTGTGAGTTCGAGGAACTCTCAGCAGAATTGAAGTATCTTCTGGAAGCTTGAACTCTTTAGAAAGCACAAGAAATTCATCTTCAGAGAAGAGTACCTTGTTCTTGGTGTCACAAATTTGTGAGACTGAGAACAAGTTGAAGTTCTGAAGTTCCCTAACATAGTACACATTCTCAAAGTTCAGTAGGGGAGTCTTGATGGTGCCTTTCCCAGTAATTCTACCATCACTTCCACCAAAAGTAACATTGTCTCCTTCTTCAATAGGAACAAAATTGTGCATCATATCTCTATTACCAGACATGCTTCTTGAACAACCACTATCAACAATACCAATATCTTTATGCTTAAGAGGATGATCTTACAGAAACAGACATATATACAAAAGAATGTTAGTATACAGAGGAGGCTCAAGTCATTGCTAACTTGACCCTGCCTTGTGGATCATAAGATTTATGTCTAACAGATGAGAAAGATCCACCATTGTTCTTGGGTTTCCATTGAAATTTAGGTCCCTTATTATTCCAAGAACAACCTGCTGAGGACTTGACAGCAGTACCCCAACACCCTTTCCCATTATTCATAGAGTCAACATATGCAGGCCAATAACCATGTTTAAAGTATGGGCTAGTGGGTTGCACATAAGGTCTATCAGCTGATCTCCTCCAAGGAGAGTCAGTATAAGTAGCTTGAGGGACATAAGGTGGAATATTCTTAACATTGGTCCACACTGGTCTAGGTTTCTGCTGAGTAGCACATACACCCAATCTTTGCTCATAGAAATCACAATCCTTAATTAAATGAAGTTTACTTCCACAAACAAAACAAGTCTTCCTTTTGGAAGATTTATTCAACAAAGCAGATGTTCTATTACATGTAGAAGAACTTAAACCAGAAACATTAAAGGAATTGTTTTTAACAGACAAATTATGCAAAGATTTAAAGGACAAGTCTTCAGGGGAAACAGGCTTGGAAGTAGATTCCTCAGCAGCTGTCCTAGAAGGCTTGTAGATAGATTTGGGTGCAGGCTTGGGTGTAGGCTCAGGTGAGGGCTTGGCAAGGTCTGACTTATCACTTGAATCACAGTTGTAAGTAGATCCTTGATCCGATGAATTGTCACTGTCAGATAAAGAGACAAAGTCATAAGATGAAGCATCGTTGTCTGGCAAGTCTTTTAACTTTCTACCATACAGATGGTGTGATCCATCAAAGTCAACAGCAATGGACAGGTCAGTGGGCATGAATTCACCTCTAATAGGTCCAAGGACAGCATGCAAATTACCTTCTTTAACAAAATGTTCTAAGCCTGCAGGTGTAGATTTACGCCCATCTTGCCTAGCTTCCAATCCTACATACTTTTGAAAACCTAAACCTATTCCAGAGGTCACTGATTGACTACTATAGAGAGCTCTAGCTAGATTGTCACCTGATATTAACCATTGTTTATGTCTAGCTATTTCCTCAGTAAGTTTCTCTTTAAGCTCTAGGTTCTCAGCAATAGCATCAGCTTTTTCCTTTTCAGTGCGTTTATAGTTAATGTTTGCAATATCTATATCAAATTGAAGCACCTTAATCTTTTCTTCATAAGCTATCTGATTCTTTTGAAACCATACCTTTTGTCTTTCTAATGTTTTTAACGAAAGTTTATAAGCTTCATTATCAACATAGCATTCATTGTATTTAGGTTTCATAGTATCATAAGCTTCTTTAAGTTCATTGTATCTTTCGCTACAACCAAATATGCAGTTGTGTACCTGAGAAAGTCCCATCAAGGCAAATTGATCATGCCTATCTTCTGAAGTACATCTGGCCAGCAATCCAAGCTTCTCTGTATCAGCAGCTTCCTCATTCACAGGTTCATGTGCAGTCCAGTTGACCTGTTCATCCATGGTGATAAGAGCTGCTGAAGTGCTAGCTCCCTTCTGATTCTGCTGATATGAATTGTAGTTAGCTCCCTCTCCACTCTTCCTGTCTTTGCATTCCCTTGAGAAATGACCCATCTGGTGACAAGAGAAACACTTGACCTTTCTCCTGTCAAAACGAGCTGGATCCTTTCCCTTGAAGCCAAACTTTCTTCCTGCCTTCTCTTCAAACCTTTTGATATCCACTGAAAGCATGGCCACCTGCCATTTCAGCTTCATCTCCTCCATCTCAAGTGGGTCCACCTGGTCAAAATCTTCATATACAAGATGCTGCTGAGTATCATAATCAGCAACAAATGAATGAAGAACATCCTCCAATATATTACCAGTTTTAGCTTGAGGATATGATGGAGTGGGACGATAAGATAATGATGGTAAGTAAGTTGGATTTGGAGCATGCATCATCATATTGGAGTGAGATGTCCCAACAAAGGCTGTATGACCAGAAGAGGATGCACGGTAGGGAGATCTGACATCAGGTTCAAGAGATTTGAGTTTGTTGTATAGCTCATCAAAAGTGAGTATGTCCAACCTACCTTTAGCCTTAAGAGCTATACTGACATGTAACCATGATGGAGGCAAAGATCGTAGGAACTTTGAGTTGCAATCATCATTGTCAGGTTTGGCATTCAGCTGGTTTAGCTGACTCAAAATCTTGTGAAACCTGTCGTATCCCTTGTGGATACCTTCTTCTTCAGAGATATTGAACTCTTGGAAGTGTTGTCTCAGCATAGACTTCCTCATTCTCCTGGACTCTTCATTTCCACCGAACCTTGCTTTAAGAGCCATCCATATGTCCTTTGCATCATCCATGTGGTGAAAATCACCCAAGTGATCTTCAGGAATAGCTTGAAGAAGGATGGTTGTTACTTTGTGCTCTCTCTGCACAGCTAGTATCTCTTCAGCAGTTTTGGGAGGAGCAATGGTAAACTTACCATCTAGATCTGGGATAGTCTTCTTCAGACTATTTCCTTTCTTCACAATCTCCCATAGATTCCAATCAATATTGGAGATCCAGTTCTGCATCTTCATGGTCCACAGATCATACTCTTCCTTTTTCAGATAAGGAAACTTGCCATTACTGTTGGAGAGACTAAGTTGCTGCATAGAGGTGGTGGTTTTGATGTTGTTGTTGGAGACTTCTGATTCATCATCAGTTCCAGGCATGGTGAATATGTTTTTGGTTGTATGGGGGTGAGGTAAAAATGGTTCTCAGTATCGTAGAGACTCTCCCGAGGCTCTGATACCACTTGTTGAACACAGACAGACCTTGACAGATCTTGCGCACTCGTGGATCGTTAGTGTTACCTATGTAATCATAAGCAAACTAATAGACAATCTCTACAACTCGTATTCTATAGCGGAATGTAAATACAAGTTGTTATAACTAAGAACACTTAGATCCTCTATGGATCTTTTATTAACTGAAATTCTATGTTTCGAATTGTTATCTATTACAAACTATGAGGTTCCTTTTATAGACAAGGAACCCTAATCTATTACTACTCAATCGACTAAACATGCAAGCATGCATTTAATGACTAAAACACTAAACAATATTGAGCAGTACAATAAAACCCATGCTAACCTCGGGCAGTTCAAGAATAATGATGGGTTAGCATTTAAATAATACAGCGCATGCTGATCCTAGTCAGCTTCCACCCTTCAGCAGTAACACGGCACTGCTTTTACACTTCAGTAGAATCTCTTCTTCAGCATATTCTGCTTCTACTTCAGCAGAATCCTTCGGCAGTAATGACAGTAGAATTCCTACTTCACATAATTCCCAACATAAGTGTTCGAAAACAACGGGTTCTAATAAGCACATCAACTCAACCAAAACATATATCACATAATGAAAGTTGTAAAATAGAGGTAACGCATTACTCAAAAAATACCTTTAAATAAAACACATAAGTTCTGTTCTATCACATAATCCACGCATCATATAATCCCAAATCAAATCCATAATATCTCGACAATCGAATCACATTTACCCAACATCAATAATCATATCTCAAAACATAACATCTCAGTAAACAATTCGTAATTCATAATATCTCATAAATCAAATCGCAGTTCATACCATAATCAAATAAGAAGCTTCGGCTTGGCAGGCGGGCAAGCGTCGGTCGAGGATCAATTTTCTTAAAAAGTGGTTATAGTTTAGGTTTTATTAAATACCTAGTTCTCTATAACCTTGAACTCTGATACCATTATAGCAAACAAGATAGTCATTTAACATTCAAAACCAATCCCAAATTTAAATATTCAAAACATTCATCCCAAAGTGTAAATATTAGGCCCAAACATGATTTAATAAAATAGGTCCCCATAAATTATCAGAGTTGATTATGATCCTTGACCATGCCTCCTTACCAAGCTTCCACCGAACATGCACTCCAAACATCACTTAAATACCTGAAAAAGCATGCTAAAAGGTCAGCTAACGCTGGTGAGTTCATAGGTTTAAATTCAAGTAAAAGTAGTGGACCTGTAGGAGTTAATTTGCTATGCGAGACCTAAGATAGATACACATCAAACACAAACAAATATCATATCTGATATCATACTGGGCCCCTAGCGACACTAGCCAGCACAGTTGTAGCAAAGTCTAGAACGATTGCTAACCCTGGACTAGGTCGAAGTAGAAGTCTATACTTAGCTAGGCAAGTGTTATAGCAATTAGGATTGGTACCTTAGACTAAGGCAACAACTACCACATATCTATCTAATCAGTCAAGCACATAAGCAAATCAAAATAGTTTAGAAGGTCCAAAAATAGTAGCATGATTCTCACCCCAATATAGTTAAAAACATAGATAAAAGTGGGGCTATGAAACTCACCTCAAGCAAGCAACGCACAAATAAACACTAGCAGAAGATAACAGCTAATCACGGAACAACAACTATCGACTCGGCACAACCTATTAATGTAAACTAATTTTAATATATATTTCCCAAAATCAACGTTATCTACCCCAATGTATTCCTTTTCTTTATCTCCAAAAATGTCTTGTTTCACCATTTAGTCCTAGTGTTTGGTATCCTCATGTGGGTGTATCGACTCAATATGATGCCATGAATGCACTCAAACAACCAATATGTGACTCAATGCAGCACGATGAGACATCTAAGCGATAAGCTCCATAGTCCAATAAGTTTCGGAATAAATAGTAGACCTTATCGAATTCGTCAACTCGATAAACTCAATTATTTATTCGTGTCGCTTATTATTCCATAAACCGGTCATATCCTAACGAGTCATAAAGATAATTCACCCATTATTAACGTTATTCTACGTACCTAGCAGTCTCTTATTAGATTCGTCAACCTAATAAGTCTGCTACCAACGTGGATCGACGCTATTAATGTTAGGTCATCCGTAACCCATGCACACAACGTAAGTAAATAAATACTTAAAACTAGTATTAAATGCCCATAATTGGCATATTTCGATAAACGTGCACTCGAAACATTAATTACTTACTTATTAGAAAACCTTTTCATTTTAGTCGTTAATTTCCATTTAAAATAGTAAATAACAAGACAAGTCTTGTTATCGATATTTTTAGTATAAAAGCCTTTTTATTATTTATGTTTCATAGTTTTATTAACCTTTTTATATATATTACGTCAATTTCATTATTAGTTTCCAAATCATTATTCGTTTCGAGTCCACAAGCACGAGTCATGACTTCTCGGCTTTTAATCAATCAATAGTCCAAACTATACTAAAGTCCATGTTACGGCGTTGTCGGGGTCAACTATTGACTAAAAAGTCAAAGTAACACCGACGTTGCTCAAAGTTGCCAATTTATATATTAAGTCCAAATAAAAGTCATAATAACGCAATTCAATCTCAAATCAACCCAAATCAATCTCGTCAACCAATCAACCAACCAAATATACCCGAAACCAATGTCATGACCCTAATGGTCATGACACGGTCACGGTTAAGACCACGTGAACCAAACAAGCTCTAGAAGCTTTTCTGCTCCACGTGTCTCATCCAAACACCAACAAGCTACCACGACAACTCGACTCGGACCCTTGGTCCTTGAGGGTCACGTACACCACCCAACCACAACCTATCGTGGGTTTGGTGTCTTGTACGCCCCATCACCACAACCAAACACCATCCAAATGGCTTCCACAACATCCAAACACAATCAATCAACCTCCAATCATTAACCAAACATCAAACCCATCATCTATTCCTAATCAAAAACATAAAACTAGACCTAAAATGCAAAAAAAAAAAAACCAACAATATGATACACCACATGATACCAAAACACTAGCTACATGTTTATTTAAGTGTTAATTAGTTATAATCCTATGTTTCACCCAAAAGTCCTAAAAAGTCGACCATGTACGAGCTTATTATGACCCATATGTGGCTTCTTAAGGCCAAAACAAGCTTGAACCATGTTCCATTTACCTTTTTACAACCCGATCTACAAATTTTAATGAAAACCCTAGAATCACGAATCTTATTTTCAAGATTTGGAGGTGTTAATGTAGGCTTTTGTGAGAGTGTTATATATGGATGGAAAGAGGAAAGAAAGATCTACAAGATGGTGGTGGAGGTGTATGTTTACTCGCTGGAAGTTGGCCGGAATTGGGGCGGCGGTGGTGGTGGTAAATTAGGGTTAGGGTTTTTAATTTTGGAAGAGAGAGAGAGAGTAGAGAGAGAAAGGTGTGTTTGTGTGTGTTTTTAGTGAGAGAAAATAGAAGTAAAAGTGAGGGTGAGTGGGTTTATATACTTAGAAGGGAGGGACCAAATAAAAATTATTATGGGGAGGAGGGGGCGCCAGTTTCACAAAAAGGGAGGGGCCAAGGCCGTAATTTTTCATAAACTATCCCGTTTACCCATTCCCGAGCTCATATATTATCCTACGAGTGTCCCAAGACGTTCATTCGACTTTCTATTATAGTTATTTATGTTTTCCACGAGTTTTGACTATTAATTTGTCAAGTTTCTAGTTACGGTTTAAAAGTTACGTTATTTCTCGTTTTAGGCTTTTATAGTGCCGAATCGAATAGTGCCTATCAAAAAGAGTTAAAACTCACACGATAACTCATCCAATAATAAAATAAATCATAAAAACCAATAAACGATATCAAATCAAGTCATGGTTGATGAAAATAGTGATAAAGGCAAAAGGTCGGTTTAGTTTAACGTAATGCGGTTACCTAAAATAGACTCCCTAAATTGCCAGTTGTCACAAGTATGATTTGCCCTTGGAACCCTCTTCACGTTCTCTGCTTTTGTGTGGTGAGTGAATGATGAATAATGCAGATTTTAGGGCTTGCATTTATAGGTCGGATCATAGTTACGGTAATGTGGTTACACCGTAACTTAATTATCCTCCAAACTCAAGTCTCGTAGTGATGATTACGGCGTAACCTTAAGAATAGTTAAGCCGTAATTCTAAGCTCCGCCGTAAACTTAATAATTGACTACGCTGTAATCTTCAAAGATCCTATCAGAACTCTCGTAGTGCTGGTTACTTCGTAACTCATACTGGAGTTTACGGCGTAGTTGATGGAGGCGCGAAATTCCACATGACCTAGATAGTTACGGCGTAACTTAAGTTGATAATTACGCCGTAACTGCTGTTGACTTGGTCTTCATAAATGTAATCCTAGATACGGCGTAATTGAGAGTGAGAGTTACGCCGTAGCTTCTTCCATAAAAGCATACTAAGGTGAAAATCATTAGGAATATCTCCAAAACCGCGTATCTAAGCTCCAATGCTCATATATTACCTGGAAACAAAATATAAAGGAATAAGAGTATAAATCCATATAAACAACATAAAATATGAGCATAAACTGGGGAAATTGACACTTAAAAATCAGGATTATTTGATGTTATCCGCCATATATCAGAAAAGGAACAACAAACCTTAAATAAATAAAAACACACATACATTACCTAACCAATTCATCTCAAAAAAATGTACATGTCTTGCAGCTACTCTCGGCGGCGAAAATTTTTGGTCACGACGTCAACAAAATCCTTATAATAACAACATCGGCAACAAGCTAAAAACAAAAAATCATATATAAGAGCAGATTCTAAATGAGCTTTGGAACTTTAAAGACGATCAAGAAAGTACATCAAAAGACATCAAGCAGAAAAAATTATAAAATCCTTGTACTTTCTTCTCAAACCCACTATATATACTGACACAACAACTTATAAAATGAAAAATCAGTTGCCATTTTTAGCCAAGTTACAAATCAGTTTGAGTGTCCAAACCACAAAGGCAGTTTAAGCCATCCGGTTTTTCCAACACCAAAATCACAACTCACAAAGTAAATGAACTATCAAAATAAGCACTTGAAACGCGCATACTATTTTTTTTTTCTTTTTTTTATACTAGTCATATAATACACCATATCCCCAGCTTGGAATACGACGTATGCCAGTTTGGGTTGAATATGCGGTATTTATAAACTTGAATACTCTGTATGCGCTCTGAAACACTGATACACCATATACCCTAAAACGGGATACGTCGTATGTCCTGCTGAGCCCAATACTCCGTATCCAAAAATTTGGATACGCCATATTGGCTACTGAGCCCAAAATGCCATATCCAAAATTCTGTACATGCCATATTGGCTGCTGAGCCCAATACGCCATATCCAAAAATCTGGATAGGCCGTAATTGCTGACATGTTGGTATACAAACTGCAAAAAACTGTAGATTCTTGCTGTAAATACTTATGTTGCAACTATAAACTGTACAAGACCCAAACTAAACATATATTTACTACATGAAAATTGTACACAACTCATATCATTCAAGTATACCCGTACACGAATCAAAATGGGTCATTTTGGGTAAAAACGGAACTATGCGAAACACTCATTAACATTTAAAACATAACATAACCATTTGCTTATCACAAAATTATAAGTTTACAAGTTCAAACCCAAAAGGTTAACAAGCTAGGGAGTTTCTTGGCAAAAGAGAGTGTAGGAAAAAGGTTCAATACCCACGAGCTCCAACCGAGAGCTAAGTCTCGACCATATTACCCTTAGATGCAAGGTCACTAGCTTCACCTATGAGAAAAACATGATGAAGCAACGTAAACAATAACTTAGTGAGATAACATATAAAAAACTAAACATAAGCATGATACGATACAATGGTTGCTTCGTGAGACAATAGGCACATGCTTGCGATTAAGTGCTAGTCGTCCACTAAAGACGTTGTGAACCCTTATTGATTCAACATAACTAGAAATGCTCTAGTCGTCCACTTAGGATGTCCAGTTCTCTTTTATGGACCTTTTCTATCATATTGTATTATTTGCCCACTAAAGACGCCAAGACTTCATAATTAATAAATAATGAGCCATGGATATATATATTAGTCATCCACATAGGATCTCTAAGCCTCACCTTGGGAGGTAAGATACTAATAAAGGCTCGATTTATCCACTAAAGATGACTAAGTTCTGTTTTGGAACATGCGATCACATAATATCATGTGTCGTCAACTTAGGACGTCTAAAACCCGTCTTAGGGTCGTAATGCATATGATTATGCAAGTCATACACTTAGGATGTCTAATTTAATCATGTCGTTCACTAAGGACGCTAAACGATTAATGATGCAATATTTTAGCTAAAAACACATAACTAAGACCACATGGGTCGTTATGCGCTGTTTTGACGCATCTACTCTATTTCACATAAAAGTTTATATCGTATAAGCTATTAAGGCTTATATCATAAAACTATACTATTATGAATTCGTAACATAAGTAGAACACATTTACATGAACGTGAGTACCATGATGTAAGTGATATATCCAACGGGTTACTAAAGACTCGTTCTTGTGATTAAATATGTTACTCACCTTAAATACGCTTAAATACTATCACGAGCTCCCTTAAAGACGTCCCTGGCTAACACTTACAACCTAGGAGCATACAATTTACATGGAGTTTATTAGGAATTTACCTTAGCTTATCATAAAAAGCACTAAAAGATGAATAAGCCATATGGACGTGTTTAGTTCATGGATTATATAACTACACCAACACGATTTCAGAAATTAACACCCCAAAATGGTGTTATATCACCTTAATAAGGTACCCATCACTTGTCTAAACAATTTTACATGATTACAAGTGTTCTTAGTGATTTCTTAAAAATCATAATTTCATATAATCATGTAATATTCTACTAGGACCCCACTAATGGCATAAAGTGTTGGAATCACTCCTAAACCATTTCTCAAGTGTTAGTAATCAATATGTAATAGTTAGCTTAATTAAGGCTTTTATGTTAGTAATTATGGCATGGCTCATGTAGAAAGCCCATGAGCCCATGCAAAAGCCCAATAAGGAAAGGAAGGGACTAGATGTGTTGCCCTAGCTCCCTTCCCCTATAAATAGTCTTGTAACTCTCATTTGAGAGTTGGTTGTTCATTTTACATAAAATCTTACGCCTAAAGGTTTGTATTCGTGTGTGTGTTTTGTGTGACTTGTTCAACCGATCACTTCTCTTCTATATTTCTTATATTGATGCTTGTGTTGCAAACATGGTGACCTAACAGTGGTATCATTCGCCAAAGAGTTGGGTGAAATGTTTTTTGTTTTGAAGTTTTATTATATACGCGTAAGTCTCGGTACTTAAACTTTCATACGCTTTAAAAACTTATTTTTTTCACTTTAAAACTCAAGATTCTTGTACTTTCAAGGTTATTTGGTGATAAAGTTTAAGTTTTTGGCAAAAAGTTTGAAACTTTACGTGTATTTCATTGTTTTTGTGCTTGGTTTTATTCGTGTGGTCATTTCTACGCGTAAGGTGAATAAGTGTTTTGGATCATCAAGTTTCACACTTTTGTGTTAGTTTGTGATATTGAAGCTTTTTCATCATAAAAATCTGGTTTAGAAACACTTTTGGGCAGAAAAATCAGTTTTGGAAAAAGTTGCTTCATCCTACGCGTAGTAAAACCCTAGTTTTACTCGTAAGATTTCAAAGTCTACGCATAAGCTTCTCAATGTGTGATCATCAGTGCTATTGATTTACTCAGTGTTTTCTTGCTTGGATAAGCCTGAAAACACTTCGACTTTGGATATCTTTTACACTGAAATAAGTGTAAAGGATTTTTGGGCAAACCCTAGTTTTACGCCTAAGCTAATCACTTACGCGTAGAATTCTTTACGCCTAAGCATTTTCTTACGCCTAAGCCTTGTCTTACGCATAAGCTAATCTTACGCATAAGCATTCTACTACTAAGTTTTTAAGTTTACGCCTAAGCTAAGATTTTCCTCAAGTCTACGCGTAAGCTACACATACGCGTAAGCTCTTGTTTTACGCGTAAGGTGGTTTTCTACACATAAGGTATTTTCTTTGCATAAGCTGGTTTTCTATGCATAAGGATACTTCATCAACAAAGTTTCATTCGACTACAAAGATCCATCATCAACACAAGTTTCAAGATGTCTCAACCACCATACTCTAGCTACTTTCCTCATATGTATCCTCAACAACAACAACAACAACAACAACAACAACAACAACAACAACAACTCTATCAACAATATCCTCCACCATCACCACAACAAATGCAACAATTTCAACAACAATTCCCTCAAGGAGCAATTCCACCTCAAATGATTCAACCACCCCCTAGTCTACAAGTACAACCTTACATAACTTTTCAAAATCAGCATCCATCCAAGTATGCTATGAAGGAACCGTCTTGGTTTGCAAAGATGTGTGAAGCTTTAAGTAGCCAACAATCCATTCATGAAGCTGGATCACTTGATAGACCTCCAATGCTCACTCCCGGAAACTACGATCAATGGGTGATAAGGTTCTTTAGGTTTTGTGATCTAAAGAAGCTACATGGAAAGTTCTTGAAGAAGGTCATCCTTGAAGGTCCATTTCAGATGCCTACTATCACTGTACCCGGAGATCTGACTGCTAATCCACCAAGAGATGATATCACCAACGTTGTCGGTCTTAATGAACTTACTGCTGATCAACTTCTACACTTGGAAGCCGATGAACTTGCAATGCAATACATCCTTTTAGGATTACCCAATCCAATACTTCGTAGTGTTGATGCTCAGAAGACTGCTAAAGCAATGTGGGAGCACATTCATCTTTTAATGGAAGGCACAGAACTCAATCAAGAAGACATGGAATCCAAAGTCTACTTAGCATATGAACACTTCATGATTGAACCAGGAGAGACATTAGAATCATATCATCATCAATTATCAGACATCATCAATGACTTGGATAAACATAACATCATTATGCCAAGAATTGCAGTCAACACTAAGTTCCTTAGTAGTCTTGGTCCTGATTTGGAAAAGTATGTCATTTTCATCCGTCAAGAAAAGAATCTTCATCATGCTACATACGGATTGTTGTACGACTATTTGAAACCCCACCAAAAGGAAGTTGACAGATAACGGATCATCCGTGGAGCCCCTGCTTCGCCTTCACTCCCAGATAATCAAACTCTAGCTTTGTGGGCTCAAGCTTGTTATCCTCAATTCCCAACATTACAAACTGTCTTCACAAACCCTCCACAATCAACTGTTCAGATTACACCATATGATCCTTCACAACAACAATCACAAGAAACTCAATTGGTTCCATACAACAACAACAATGATCAGGCACTCTACAGTGAGTCAAATGAGGATGCAGATGCCTTTAATGCCATGAATGAAGGATTTGTGATGCTTGCAAAAGCCTTCGGACGATTTTCTAACAAATCTAACAACCGCATTCGCACCTCGTCAAACACAAGGAATCAAGCTGTTGTTAACAATGGAAGGGTAGAGGTTCAAAATCGTGGAAATGGTCGTCAGATGAGTGGTGGGCAAGGGTTTAATGTTAATGGAAGGAATAACATGAGTGCTCCACAACGGGTTCAAGTGGTTAATCAGGGAACTGCTCAGACTGGGGTTAATGGTCTAAGATGTTATAACTATAATGAGATGGGTCATCTCGTAAATGCATGCCCAAAGCCGAGAACAAGAGGCAGAGCTTATCACAAAGAAGCTTTACTCTTGGCTCTTAAGGATGAAGCTGGTGGAACTCTTACAAAAAAGGAATAGAGCTTTATGGCAAATGCAAATTCTGACGATGAAGCTTCTCAGGTACCGGATCCTAACATTCTTATACATGATCTGATATATCTGCCAACATCTGCATCCGACGAGGCTCAGAGTGTTCAACATGAATCTTCTACATCTCATTCTGATGATAATCAAATAGACCCCGTAGTTATATTTGACGATCAAGATGACCTTATGGTTAATATTGAAAATCAAGTTGACTCCGTGGTTATACTTGAGGATCTAAATAATGATCATGTTGAGAGTCATATTGAACAAAATGAACCTTCGTCTAATCCAGATCTTGAACTCATGACCAAATTATTTCAGACCACCAAATCTAATAATGATAAGTGCAATGACATCAATAAGAAATTAAAAGATAAAATTGCACTGTTGACTAAGGATAATGAATGCTTAAAATTCCAACTCAACATTTTTCAAACTAAAGAAACACGTGAAAAAGGTTTTGAAGTCGCATTTGCTAAATCATACAACAATAAAAAATCTTTGGAAAAACATATATGTGATCTAGTCGCATCCAAGAATGCTTTGTTGTCTCAGATAGAACAACTGAAATATGATCATAAACAACAACTTAACGCTCTCACTTCGGAAACTCAAAAAGCCAAGTCTGAGTTGTTAAATTGTCAAAAACAGTTCTGTGAATACAAAAAGCATTCAACGAAACGAATAGATAACTATCTTGAAGAAATTGTCGACTTACAAAACAAAATCAAAGAGTTTTGAAATGTTGTTTATAAACATGGTGAGTCAATCACAACTATTCAAAAGTTTACTCTTAAACCAGATCCAAATGGACATGGACCGAATCTTGCTGATTACAAACCACGTTTTTCACCTAGAGCATTCAATCCAAATCCTCAAGTTTACAGTGCAGAACATAAAATTGATGATTCCATTATGAGTGTTGTTGAATACAATCGTATGGAGGAATTAGATGCAGAAGACGAGAGTCGGTCAAAAATTTAAAATGTTGTTTATTGCAAACCATTTAACTATTCAAAGGCCTTAACTTTCGTCGCACAACAAGATAATTCTAACACACCTTGGATTATCGTTAGGAATTAGAAAATTCCATAGTGAAGAGTCGGTCACCCCTAATATTAACTAGCATAAGTTAGCTCGTAGACATATCGTTATTTACGTTATTTAGTAGTTTATTAGTTAGTTTGTAGCGTAGAATAGTATAGTGCAACACCGTGGAGGAAGGACGGGTCTTTACCCACTGTATACCTGATCCACAGGCCGATAGGAGGTCGTGTATTGTGTAAGTATAAATACCCCTTCCATCCATGGAAGGGGTGGTGCTTCTCATTCAATCTAACATTTCCTTTGTGTAAACCTCTAGCAAGAACACCCTCTTTCTCTACTTTCTCTCTCAAAAATGGAAAACATGTATTTTGATCATCCAAGACCACCCGAATCATCAAACACAATAATATTACGATCCTACAATTGGCATCAGAGCTAAGGTTATTGTGTTGTGTTGATTTGTGGGGTTATTTTGATATGTTTCTGAGTGTTCGTTGCATCATCTTTATTGGTCCGAAAATTGTTTTATAAGTTTTTGGCTTTTGTTTGTGGCTGCTTCTTTGATATGGTCTTTAACTGGTTTTTATGTATTCTTTCTGGTTGGTAATAAAAGGTCTCGTGATAGTTTCTTGGTCTCAAATCTTTCTTGTGTCAAACTTTATTGTCCAATCAGTGGTAAACAGTTTTGTATCCATTTTTATACTCTAATATGGTCATAAACATAAAAATCACAAGCATTTATTTGAACCAAATCTGTGAATGTTATGGTTGTCAAAACTGGTCATCTTTATTTGCTGGTCATCTTCATAAGTGGTCAAATGGGTTTAATGAATCTGTTCTATGCATTTTCTGGGTTTTTATGAAGCTGATCGGAAAACTTGGCCGAAAAAACTCATCGGAAAACTCATTTAATCATGCTAGCAAGTTGATAGAACAAGATGTCCATATTCACTGAATCCACCTAGCGACTTGGTCGTGTTTTATCTAGCGACTTGTTTTTACAAGTCGTAGCAACTTGTTATTGAACAAGTTAGCGAGTTATGAACTGAAAAAAACTATATAGCGACTTGTTTAACAGTTATGCTAGCGACTTGGTTAGTATGCTAGAGACTTGGTGCTTAAAAGGATGTAGCGACTTGTGTATGTAAAGGTCAATGGCGACTTACTTGTCAAGTGTTACATAGCGACTTGGACTGAAAAGAGTAGATGAAGAAATGACTTCAAAAGACCAAGACCACAATACCATTTACCTATCAGCGAGACCACGACCTCTAAGACCAACAACAAATACCAAAAAATTCCAAACTTCAACAAGACACAAGAACCTCAGTTTATCACATCATCAGCCCACTTCTTATAATGAATGAAAGGAAAAACGTGTTGCAACAAGGCAATAACATCAGAAATTCTACTCCATCAACCAATCCCAATCCTACTCATTCACTATCTCCTACCACATCTAATCGACTCAAAACAAACTGAAAACGAATAAAGATCTCAGAATAATTTCGTGGCACTTAAATGATATATCAAGACTGCCAAGAGTCTTTAACACGAAAGCTCATCATCATCGATCTATAAGTGTTAAAATATTCGAATATGATTGAAGAAAGCTCAAAACATCTAGGGTTTCAAACCTTGTTCATTATTCGGTTATATGTTAATTTATGACATCCTAACGAGATGAAGAACCTACCTTGGAGACTCGCATCTAACCATCCCTGTGGCATACGTCGTTGGTACGTTTAAAAGGTCCTCGAGCCATCCCTGTGGCGAGGCCTTGTGTAAGTGGTTGTTGCGTATTGAGCCATGAAAAGGTGAGTGGTTTGTATAGAGTTATGAAGGGTAATGAGATGAACAATTATTGATGCTCATCGGTTTTTGTTTTATATGTTTTGAGTTGAAACTAAATGGTAGGCGATGTGTTTGAGGTGAGAGAAGTTTAGGGTTAATATTATGCTGAAAATTAGGGTATCACATGTTATATATTAACCGGATTCTTGTATTTGGACATTGGGTGTGGTTAAGTTGAACTTGGGCCTCATTTGTGAAATAACTCTCGTGGGCTTTGCATGGGCTGAATGGTAAATGGACTCATTGGTACATTGGCTGAATTGTTTGAAGTATTATAGGGCTTGGATCAGATTTGGTTAAACTTGTTATGAGCATGTGTTTTACGCATGATATGATTGAATTTGGACATGGTACAAGAATACTTTGGACTAGGGCCCTTTCATTGGATGTGTGCTTAATTGGAATTTGTTAGTTAGTCATGGCCAAATATTTGTTTGATATTAGTCGTTTTGGAGGTGCATGGGCTTGAATATTAATCATGATATGTTGGATATTGGTTTTGGATGACGATCATATGGGATTCTCTTAATTGAATCCAATTTGTTTGTGATACGGATATACATCAGGTCTCAAGTAGTATTTTATTCATGGTTCGATTACACTTATTAGGATACTTAAGCTTCAATTCGGGAAAACTAATTAATCTTATGAATCGAATATCCTTGGGGGTGTATTCACTTGGTGGGTTTTGATTATGAGATTTTCTTATGAGATTTGATGCTTTGATGAGATGATGAGATTCGTTATGTTATGAGGTTTGGCAATTTGGTATATACTCATTTACGGAGATTATTATGTCACGGCTTGAAGTATTTATTGGAAAATGTTGACTATGGGGTTGTTTGTACGGTATTTCTCATTTGGATTTGAAGGAAGGTGTTTCCAGACTCGTTTACTTATTTCGTCTTCTTTCTTTCTACCTTCGCGAAGATGACTTGTTTGGGCTTTCATAGAGGGTGATAAAGACTTGACTATTTAGTTACGTGTGTGATTCTTTCTCGCTTAACCCACAACGTAGCTATCACTTCGGTGTCTCACTCAGTTGAGAATGTCAATAGGTTTTGTACATTGGGTACACCGTTTCTTCTTCACAAGTATTAGTACAAGTTTAAGTAACAAATCTGGGGAATTTTACTTCATGATCAAGTTTGGCATATCGGGTTTAATTATCCTTGTGGTCACTAAAATAGCCGACAGATTGCGTGAATGATATGTTTACCAAAGTGTTGATTGGATGGTTGTTGATGTTGTTGATGTTGGATAATAAACCGTTGATGAACTGCTGCATGTTCCCCTAAAACAGATATTCACCGAAACCAAAGTTGTCATAACACATTCAAGCTGACATTGTTTACGGTTTTGTCTTGATTTTGTAAAATCCCGCGAAAGAATCTATTTCTCGGTTTAAAACATAGACTTGTAAAATCCCGTAACAATGGAAACATCCTGGTTATTGTAAAGTGCATTTCTGGATCTATCTTACGGTTTATTCTTGGTTTTGTAAAATCCCGCGAAAGAAACTATTTTTCGGTTTAAACCATAGAGTTGTAAAATCCCATATTGATGGAACCATCCTGGAGAAAAGGAAAGTGTATTTCGGGATCTTTTCTGATGCTGGTGCTACGGTTTCTACTTTGAAGAAGGGATAAAAGGGTGTACTTCATGAATTGGATGTGTGTTTGGATTATTGTCATGGCAGTTTGGTTATTACATGGTTTTACGGGGTTATGTGCGTTTAACCATGGTCGGGATGAAACCATTATCAAAGTTCGTTTAAATGTCAAAGAAGGCTAGATTTGAGCAGTTAACCAGAAGATGTGACAACGGCGTTAATTCAGTATTATTTATTTGAGGTTGAAGTAAATTATCATGGGCGAGTGTACTTAGTATCTGAAGGTATCGGGGATGGTTGGATGAAGATTCTTCATGATCCTTGTTCGAGCTTATTATCAAAAACGAAGACATGGAAATCTAGTTATTCTTGGGAGTCGTTTTTCTTTTACCACGAGGGGAAATTGGGCTCTTTTTGCCACAAAAATAACTATCACTTTAAGGAGTTACGTTGTAGTTCTCAGTGTCACATTCAATTGTGGATTTTCAAGAGGTAATGTACGTCTTATACTTGATGGTTGGTTGGTTGAAGAGTATAGAGTACATAGAGAGTACTTAGAGATGCTAATGAAAATCGGCACCGCTCTTTGTTACATATGTGCAAGTTTAAGTCACGAGTTCGGGGTAGTTTACTTCAGGGTCAAATTCATTATATCGGGTTTTCTCCATCAGCTGTCACGACAAAGAGCCTACAGAATGATAATGGGGATGATTACATGTTTTGCTAAGAAAGTTGAAAAGAGAGAGATTATGACGTATGAACACAACAGTTCATGCCTCGTTCTCTAAAGAAAAGAAAAGTGTATGTTTCAGTGCGCTTTATCTTTAAAAGAAGAGAAATCTTCTTATGACGTCTGTTCACATCAGTTCAGGCCTCGTACTTCATCATCATGACGTATGAACACAACAGTTCATGCCTCGTTCTCCAAAGAAAAGAAAAGTGTACGTGTCAGTGCGCTTTATCTTCTGAAGAAGAGAAATCTTCTTATTATGACCATTCTCATCAACATGCTTCATACTTTTTCCATGCGCTTCAGTCATCAAGTGAATCGGGCTACCACTGATTGTTTTCTCATTCCACTTGCTCGATTATAATGAAGATGGCGACATCATGTGCTGATTTTGCGGGAGAGAAGTGTGAATAGAACATTCGGATGATTTTCACTTATTTACTCAAGAATGGCATCTCCGTATGCAATTCTTGAGGGGGAGAAGAAGTGTGAATTTTTTGCATTGTTGATTGATATTTGAGAATATAAATGGTCATACGGCTCTAAACTCATGTAAGAACCGAGCCTCTTCTTATCGGGTTATCTTCACATGGAGTTTTTCTCTTCTAAGAGCCGTTGGTTGACATCTTCACTCGGATTGATGAGTTTATCGACAAAGTGCTTCCGGTTAATGCTTCACGTATACATCAACATGATGATTCCGAACAATCTCTATGTTCTTGTTTGATGTGATTGGTAGTTTGGTGTTACCATCTTGTGTGTTCGTTGCGGCCTGATTGCTGATTTCCTTGATGAACATCTTTTTGTTCTTGTTTGATTGGGAGGGATTTTAGTTAAGGGGATTTGCAAGATGTAAGTTAATTGGGATGCTTTTTGGTGGGATGCTTTTTTGGTGTGAGTTGAAGATGTTAACTATCTATTCCCCAACTGGACAATCTAGAGGAAGGTCGAGTCTACAGTCGGTTCTACATTTTCTGCTGTATGATTAGAAGACTAAAAGACGAGTTGCATGTGATTATCAAATGACTTCTTCTTATTCTGGGCATTTATCAAACAGATTGTCAGTTTAGGGGAGAGCACTAATTGGGGGAGTTTGAAATGCCAAATTTAATCCCTAATTAGGCTTGCTCACGTTATTCTTCAGCAAGTTGACTCTCACAGATACATCTGAGCTAATGATGTTCTTCTCAAAATATTTCTAGTATACGGACTTACAAAGAGTTGTTGATTCTAAAGTGTCAAAAACCAGCAAGGAGTAAGGAGATAAGCACCTAAACGCGAGTAAACTTGATGAACTTAATACTTCTAAGTAATTGAAGATACCCCGGGAAGACAAATGTCATTACCGTAGAGAAACTCAAGGTTTGACTCATGACGAGTAAACTTGATGAACTTAATTCTTCTAAGTGATTGAAGATATCCCGGGAAAACAAATGTCATGACCGCAGAGAAACTCAATGTTTTACTCATCAAGGCGTTTAGTGTTAGTATTTCATCTACGTGGGGGAAATGATGTTAGAGAAAGTTTCTGAAGATAAAAGAGGTACACTAGTGTGTGGTGATTTCGATGGTATCGCAATGATCAGGGGAGAGAGATTGTGTACATTGGGGATGCTCAGCTGTTTCACTTGAGTGCTTAATCAGTGATTCAGAGATACAATCACTTATTCCGGAGTTGACATCCGCAGAGATTGTCATCCGCAGAGATAATCAGTGACTTGGCTAGCTTATTCAATGTTTTTAGTTATTCATTCCTTGGGTATTGGTATACTTCGGATACTTGAGCTTCATACACGATCATCAGGGAAGAAAAATGTGAACATGGGAAGGTGTTTTCATTCCCCTCATGATGTGTATTCGGGAGAGCTCTTGGGTATTGGTGTACTTCGGGTTCTTGAGCTTCATACACGATCATCCGGGAAGAAAAATGTGAACATGGGAAGGACTTTTCATTCCCCTCATGATGTGTATTCGGGAGAGTTCGTGAGCATTATACAAAGAGACTGACTGCATCAATTCAACTACGTGGGGGAAGTGGTCTCTTGACACCTTTTTGGAATGGATCGCTTCAGACTTCAGTGGAAAGGATATTTGAGAAGATTATTTAAAAGTGGGATGATACGTTGCTGTTCTTCTATTGGATGATATAACCTCGAACGAAGAATCACGATGATTATTTTTAAAAAGGGCAGCATGATCGATGATAATGGTGTGCGTCTTTGTGCACCTGGGTAATGGAAGCTTGAAAGAAAGCTTTGAATCTGCTCAGCTAAAGGATTTTCGGTTTGGGGGGAAGCTGCCAAAGTCTCGTTTTCTCAAAGGCTCATGTTCTACATTCTATTCTGGAGCCTCGGATGCTTTGGTGGTGGAAGTTTAAGAGATGACGTATTATATCTTCTACGACGTGCTGCTCGATATCCTTATCTCGGTACTCGTATCTTCATCTTCTTTAACTATATCATCTTCTCTATCTTTGTATATATTTTTTAAAAACCAAATACAAAAATATAAAACCAGGAAAACAAAATACAAAAATATAAAACCAACAAAAAGAAAATAGAAAAATATAAAATCTTCAAAAATCCATAAAAATCAGAAAATTTGAAAAAAGACCAAAAATATGTTTTCTCAAGACATGTCTTCTGGTATCGATAACATCTACGGTCTTAGAAATGTCATTCAATAATGGCACGGGACTTTAGATAAAGTTCGAGCAGGAGGTGTAAATATTTCTTTTTAAACATGTCTCAAAATATGGCTTACAGTTACTTCAGACTGTAACCCAGGCTTCAAAAATGGCTTACAGTTATCTCAGACTGTAACCCGTGCTTAAAGCCATGGCTTGCTATTATTTCAGATAGCAACCCGTTCTTTAAAGGAAGGAAAGTGCTGTGCTAAATCTATTTTCAAAATATTTCATGCACTTATCCTAAAACAAAACAAGGAAAGCATGTCGTCAAAAAGACTGCTGTTCCTACACAAATGTTTTTCCGTCTAAAATTCTTCAGAAAAATATTTGTTATGTTTTCAAAAATGGTGGAAAATGAGTTGCTTAAAATCAATCAGATTCAGAGTTTTTATAAAATTTGGAAACTCAATCAATGACTTCAGCACTTTTAAAATCTTTTATAAAATGAGTTATTGGTTGAGGGGGAAAATGTTTTCAAATCTATATCTTCTAACGAGCTTTCTTAATTATCCTAATATGCTTAATTAAAAATGATGTTAACCTATGTTGAAGGACTAGGTGCCAAGGATATGATTGCTAGGATTAGATAATTAGAGTTTGATGAACACATTCTTCCCATACATTTAAATGCTCTGATTGATATGTTGCATAGACTTTTATTAGTCGAGTACTGTTTGGGTGATGTCGACCACCATATATCTGTATGTGTGTTCACTAACGTATGCAGGTATATTGGTTATAAGAATGTTCCCGATCCGGATCCCACAGATTAATATGATTGGATGCCGAAAGGAAAGGGTAACTATATCTTGGGTTGACAAATGAAGAAACGGAGCTTAATTGGACTTCTATGGAGAGTTGGCATAAATGCAACGTAATAGGTCTCACTGCATCAGCAGATGGTTTTCTTCTAAGTGATTGAAGAAACATAGCTTAATTTGACCTCAGTTGGCATTCAAAATGCAACGTAAGAAGAAGTCTCACTGCATCAGCAGACGGTTTTTCTTCCAAACCCTACAGCAACAACAACAGAAGCTTCTCAACCACCTAACGTATCTTTGTGCAGGATACCATTTTTAAACAATTTTGAATAATTTGATTAAATTGTTTTGAAAATGGAAAATATTGTTTTGAAAATAAATTGGACTAAATTTTGAAAATCACCGGACTTCATTTTATCAAAACATAAGTCACTCAATCATTGACTTATGTCATGGATTGAGGGGGAGTGTGATTTATAATAAAATATTTTCAAACGATATTTCTTCACAAAAGTTCCGCTTTGTACAATATAAGTGGTGATCTAAAGATTTAATGTTATGTCATGGTATGATTTTTCTTTGAAACTCAAAGATCTGTCAAAATGAAATTTTTTCTGTTCTTGTTTGATTGTGAAATTGTTTTATTTTACTTAAAGGTCTCTTAAAACAATCATACCTGACACTAACAATCTTTAATGTCTAAATATGGTCCTTATCTGTCATTTTTCATAATCAAATCTTGCCACGTCTTTCCCCAAAAATTTTCTTAATTATTTAAATCTTTTGGGATCACAAATCTCAAAATGGTTTGAAATCTTTGATCGGGTGAGAGATCGTGATTTAAATCTCAAATCTGTTTTAATGGAGTTGGTTT
Organism: Chrysanthemum seticuspe; assembly: GCA_019973895.1. Lineage (NCBI taxonomy): Eukaryota > Viridiplantae > Streptophyta > Magnoliopsida > Asterales > Asteraceae > Chrysanthemum > Chrysanthemum seticuspe. The sequence goes on from BPTQ01000008.1 coordinate 122,900,987, forward strand.
TAGTCCTTCAAAGGCACTCCTGCCTCCATGTGCCAAACGATTTCAATATACATAATGCACATGTTGAGGAGGAGGATTTATCCAAAAACCAGATGAGTATTTAAACAAGGCCACATTTTCTCCCATGTTTTCTAAACCTAATTAAATCACTTGGGATCCAAAATCTCAAAGGGTTTGATATTTTTGATCGGGGGAGAATTTGTGATTTAATAATGAAATTTGATAAAAGGTGATCGTTTTGATTTAATTGTGCACGCTGCTCGCTCATATGTGCTAAACGCTTTCGAATCTTGAAGCACATATTGAGGGGGAGCAAATAAACTATCGAGGTACGAAAGCTTTTTAAAGTGATTTATAAAGTACCTTGATTGTGTTTTCAAATGGTTTCTTAATGGCTCTTGTGATTGTGGATGTGCTTCAAATTAACTCTTGCCTCTATGTGTTAAAATGATTTCTCTTATCCTATGCACATATTGAGGGGGAGAATTTACCAAGAAAATCAAATGGCTTTTTCTATGAAAATTGGCTTTTTCTATGAAAATAGTGATCAAAGAAAATATTTCAAAGTCCTCTTGCCTCCATGTGCTAAACAATTTCTAAATCATATGCACATGTTGAGGGGGAGGTTTTCTAAATGATCAAAACTTTTAAGGTACAAAATGATTTGATCTCGTATCACAAGTACCTTGATTGATTTTTCCAAATGATTTTTCAATTGGTTTCATGAAGGAAAGAACAATACCAAAAGACCGACCAATTTACTTTATGCATGGTGTTATAAGGATGGTTAGGTTAGGTATTTGTTCCCACGATCCACCAGAACCGGAGGGATCTACCCAGGGACTATCCACTAGATAGTGTAGAGTCCTTAGGTATATTGAAAAAAGGAGAAAAATGAGAATATGGGAAGAGTGCCGACTGAGACAGAGCTAGAACTGGAATAAACCCAACAAGGTTCTAGTAATGAAGTCTCGGTAAGCACTGAAGGGGTTGAAGAATGAAAAAGAACTGAATGTGAAAAACGGTGAAAAGAAATAGCCCTCCATCAATTCAATCTTAGGGCAGATACCGGGTTCAATACATATGCTACTGGTGTTTACTAAGGTAACATCGGTATTGAAGACAAGACGTCATGGACCCAGTGACGCACTGCACTTCAACTTTCCAAACCACTCAAGTTCCTCTTAAAAGGGCTTGTTTCATTCTCACGGGGAACCGACATAATCTATCGACTTTCTCTTAGAGATTGTTGATATTGAAGAAGGAGACCCTCTCCCTAATCTCCGGCACAGGATCCAAATATGCACAAATTGAGTCTAGAGCCTCGAGATCATCAATAAATCTCATTAGGACACTTTCAATGAAGACTCTCTGTTTCACACAATGTGGAAAGAGAGATTATATCTTGAGTCCTACGCACTTTCCTTGTGGTATTGCCAGAACATCTGAGTGATGTGTATACATATTCACAATGAAGATGGAAAGCCTTCTGGAGCCAACATCAAACAAGCTCCTGGTAGGTGGCATGTGAGATCTATTATATAGATCAATCTTGTGACAACTGGATAGAAACGATGGGGCGATTCACTCGTGAATCAACCTTGGTCCAGGAATGGAATTGACGAATACTTCAGTGGAAAAACCGTTCGATGTGCAAACCTTCTTTTCTCTAGCACGTCGAATGTGTACTTATGTTTTCAAATTCAAAAAGTATCTCTGATTGAAAAATACTTTTAGAAAAACCGTTCGATGTGCGAATCTCTTCTTTTCGCTAGCACGTCGAATGTGTACTCATTCTCTAATACAAAAAGTATTTTGTTTGAAAATTGATCTTTCTCATAAAACCTTCGTCGTATTGCAAAACTCTTTATTCAAGCAATACGCGATTGTTTTTCAAATCATTTTTCATCAATCAGTGAATCTCAATTCGCTGGTTCACTCACTCCGTGTTGTCTTCTTTGAGACGTTCCGGTTTGAGAACAGCTAGAACAGCTGCGAAACCCTGTCAAGGAGATTCTTATGAATCCTACCTGATCACAGGCAGTACTTGTACTGATCAACGGGGAACCGTGGGCCGTGTACCTCAATTCAATGAAAGTGGTCAAAGACACTTTCGTGTGTTTTATTGCTAACTATTGTTTGCAGGTACATTTGGACGGTTGCAGCTGATCAAAATTGAGCGGTCAATCCAAAGCCGCATGCTCACAGCATCCACACTTAATTTGAAGAAATCATGACTTGTGCATATCCACAGAACCTGGCTCAGATATTTCTATACTATGTTCCTGCTGCGCTGCTGCAAATATCTTGAACCAGTAAGGCTTCCGCTACTCTGATGAAAAGATGTCATGATTCAAAAGTGTGAGCATGTCGGTCCGAAAGTCACAACATCACATGATGGCAACACAACAAAGGGTGATCCAGAGATTTACTGTGGCTGATGATCTCAAAGAAAGTTCGAAGATCATCAAAGATGTGGATCAGTTCAAAGACCTCCACTGAAAGTACAAATCAATGCGGACTTTGAAGTTGCACTACAAAAGCACAAAGATTGCGGAATTGAAGAATTGAAGTCTACGAGCTCAAGAACAAAGTCCAGAATAGAATGCTAGGATTCAAAATGTAAAACATGGGGTGACCTCCCTTAGGGGGAGATTGTTAGGAATTAGAAAATTCCATACTGAAGAGTCGGTCACCCCTAATATTAACTAGCATAAGTTAGCTCGTAGACATATCGTTATTTACGTTATTTAGTAGTTTATTAGTTAGTGTGTAGCGTAGAATAGTATAGTGCAACACCGTGGAGGAAGGACGGGTCTTTACCCACTGTATACCTGATCCACAGGCCGATAGGAGGTCGTGTATTGTGTAAGTATAAATACCCCTTCCATCCATGGAAGGGGTGGTGCTTCTCATTCAATCTAACATTTCCTTTGTGTAAACCTCTAGCAAGAACACCCTCTCTCTCTACTTTCTCTCTCAAAAATGGAAAACATGTATTTTGATCATCCAAGACCACCCGAATCATCAAACACAATAATATTACGATCCTACATGCACACTCCTAATGTTGGTCCCCAAACCAATGTTGCACATATTAATGGTCCTTTACCTTCACACAGTGAAGTAAAAACATTATCCGAACAGTGTAAGATTCTTAAATATTTTGAAACATTCATTTTGGACATCAAACTTTTGGAACGTGAAATTGAATTTCATTCTGAAATAAAAGTTGAACATTTTCAATCGCCTCTTGCACGAGAACAAAGAGATATTTTTCAGAAAAGACTTTTACCTCATGTTCGAAATTTGAAAATGTGTGCAATATATTGGGAAAGGGATTTTCACAAGGAGCTTGGACTTATGAAAACAGTTTTCGTGAAAACAGAAACATCGATTTCAAATACCAAACGTAAAAAGAAAATGTTAAGAAAAGATGTTGATCGACTCTTTGAAGATGTTATCTATGCTGATACCATGAATGTTGTGTTATTACATTTTGTTGCACATGCATTTGATTTTATTACTGCTAATTCTGTTGATTCTGTTGAAAATGTTGAGAACACTGATAATGTGTCACAAATCAAATCTTTAAAAATTGAAAATGAGCGATTGTTAAATGAGCTTTCCAATGCAAAACGTCGTTTTCAATGGTGTCAAAAAGATTGTCAAAATCGTGAACTTGCTTTAAAAAACAAGATCAACCAGTTGCGTTCAAAATCTCTTGATCCAAAACTAGAACAACTGGATGATGCGAACGTGTCTTTAAAGTGTCAAATTTTCAAATATGAACAAGAAATTGCCAAAGTCAAAACTGAATATGGTGTCATATTTGATTTACTTAAAAGACTCGTGATCAAGCATCTCAAGCTGCTGATGATCATCTTGCATATACCAAAGATGTTTTATGACAAAATGGAAACACTCGCTCTGAAAATCAAGATTTGTTACACAATATCCATGATTTAAAAGCAGAGTTGGTGAAACTTAAGAAAGATAGGAACAGTAACACAAACGTTATTGCACCAGGAATTCTTAGATTGCCTAATGACACATCACAAGAAACTAATGTGCTTCCCTCTACTGAAATAGGAATAGTTGCCTCTTTTCCCAACGCTAGCACTTCACAGCTTAAGAGCACCACAAGGAAGAATAGGAAGTTGCGACGTAAGAAAAGAACAATAAAGACCTCTGAAGTAGAAGAACACCTTAGGACTTTGAATAAAACTCATGTTACTCTTACTTTAGATATTGCGTCTGACAAATGTAATGGAAAAAGTGATGTAACAAATGTTGAATCTTTAAGTGCTTTAAATGTTATGTTTGAAGCTTCTTGTGTTGGTTGTCGTAAAAGCATGTTTTCTGGTTGTCATGATAAATGTGTGGCTAATACTATCTTATCTCGTAAGCTGAATAATAGAAAACGGAATACCTCTAGGCCCACTAATGCTTCTAAGTCTGTGCTAGGTAAACCATTTTCTAGTGTTTCGGCTACAATCATTGATGTACCCATAGTACCCCCTACACCTCCTAGGAAGAACTTATCACCTAGTGCATTTACTAAAACCAAAGCTAAGACTAGTTGGAGATGGCAGAAATTGTTACATAATACACTTGGCTTTACATGGATACCTAAAATCATAGATATGTGTGTTTCAACTATAACTGCATCGGAACCCTCTAAATCTTCGGGTTCCACATCTACTTCTATTCCATCTGTGTCATATGTGTGTAATGCAGGTGATACAGATCATCCTCTGGATTTTTTATAGCGGATGTTCCCGACATATGACAGGCAATCTCAAACTGTTATCAAACTTTATTTCAAAGTTCATTGGCACTGTCAGGTTCGGGAATGATCACTTCGCAGCTATCATGGGCTACGGAGATTACATCAATGGTTACATCGAAACTAGCAGGGTTTGTTATGTGGAAGGTCTCGGTCACAATCTCTTCTCAGTTGGTCAATTTTGTGATGAAGATTTGGATGTTGCTTTTCGGGAGAAAACTTGTTTCATTCGTGATCTACAAGGAAACGATCTTATGTCTGGTACCCGCACATCAAGTCTTTATACAATCTCAATGCAAGACATGATTGCTTCATCTCCCATATGTCTACTTTCAAAGGCAACATCTACAAAATCTTGGCTATGGCACCGTTGACTATCACATTTAAACTTTCAAACCATAACCAATCTTGCACGATACAAACTTGTTGAAGGTCTCCCAAGATTTCGATACTCTAAAGATCACCTTTGCTCAGCTTGTGAACAAGGGAAAAGCACTCGTGCTCACTTTCCTTCAAAGGGGGAACACAACTCACAGCATGTGCTTCATCTTCTTCACATGGATTTGTGTGGTCCGATGCGTGTGCAGACGATTAACGGCAAACGCTACATCTTGGTAATTGTGGATGACTACTCAAGATGCACTTGGGTTTATTTTCTTCGAACTAAAGATCAAGCTCCACAAATGATCATCACCTTTCTCACAAAAATTCAAGTTCAGCTCCGGAACACAGTGAGACAAATCAGAAAGGACAAAGGAACTGAATTTGTGAATCAAACTCTTCGTGCATATTATGAGAAAGTGGGAATTGAGCATCAAACATAAATTTCACGAACACCAGAACAAAACGGAGTTGTTGAAAGACGAAACCGTACGTTAGTGGAAGCTGCAAGAACGATGTTGATAAATGCAAAACTTCCAGATTACTTGTGGGCTGAAGCCGTGTCAACTGCATGCTACACTCAGAACCGTTCAATGATTACCAAACGCCACAACAAAACACCTTATGAGCTTATCCACAACCATAAACCGAATCTCAAACACTTTCATGTATTTGGATCCCTTTGTTACCCAAATAATGATCGTGATGACTTTGGTAAGCTCAAAGCCAAAGCGGACATTGGAGTCTTTGTTGGATACTGTGAAAACTCTAAGGGTTACCGGATCTGGAATCGTCATACAAGTGAGATTATGGAAACGATTCATGCAAATTTCGATGAACTTACAGAAATAGCTTCTGAGCAAAACAGCTTGGAACCCGGACATAACCGTCTAAACTTCCCCCAAACCCCATCATCAGCTGAACCAAGCATTCAGCTTACTCGTCAACAAATGGAACAGCTATTTGCTCCTCTGTTTAGTGATGATATTGATAAACGTGCTCCAGATGTATCAAATGTTTCCGCTGCTCAACCTGATAATAATCCAATACCTGATACACCTGAAACAACAACTACTGTTGAAGAAGCACCTCCAATTGACTTTACAACAATAGCCGAACAAACTGCTTCCAATGACGTTGATCTAGCTGATGATATTCTGAACAATGAAGTACCCCCACCCGCAGATTATGATCCAAATGCGCTCTTCAACCCTTTTGCAAATGCTTATGCCACCTCTGATGTTGCGGAATCATCCACAAGTCATTTGAATCCTCCTAATCTGCATAATGTATATCAACATCAACCCTCCACACATCGTTGGACTAAAGACCATCCTCTTGTGAACATCATTGGAAACCCGAATCAACCAGTCGTAACCAGATAACGTCTTCAGACTGACGGTGAACATTGCATTTATGCACTTACCGTTTGCCAATCTGAACCCAAAAACATTAAAGAAGAACTGAATCAGTTTAAACGTCTTGAAGTATGGGAATTGGTTGAAAAACCAACAGGGGTCTATGTTATTGGTCTAAAATGGATTTGGAAGAACAAGTTAGATGCTGACGGAACGATTATCAGAAATAAGTCACGTCTGGTGGCTAAGGGTTATAGACAAGAAGAGGGGATTGATTTCGAGGAATCCTTCACTCCGGTTGCTCGACTTGAGGCTGTACGGATTTTTCTGGCATTTGCGGCTCACATGCACATCACGGTCTTTCAGATGGATGTCAAAACCGCTTTTCTGAATGGACAACTGAAGGAAACGGTATATGTTAAGGATTTGTTGATCCAGAGTTTCCTAATCACGTCTTCAAACTGAAAAAGGCTCTTTACGGTCTCAAACAAGCTCCTCGGCATTGCCAATAATTTCATTAAATGTTCGGTCGACCCAACACTTTTCATACAATATCACGGGGAACACATTTTAATCGTTCAAATTTATGTGGATGACATCATTTTTGGGTTAACACATCTAAAATACTCAAACGCTTTTTCAAAACTTATGAAAAAATATTTTGAAATGTCCATGATGGGTGAACTTACATTCTTTCTAGGACTGCAAGTTCATCAATCACCCCGTGGTATTTTCCTTAATCAGTCCAAATATTCTCTTGAAATTTTAAACAAACATGGAATGCAAAGTTGTGACACCTATGCCACACTGATGGCACATACCAAGAAACTGGACCCTGATTTGCATGGGAAATTGGTTGACCCTACAAAATACCGAAGTATCATTCGGTCACTCATGTATCTAACAGCCAGTAGACCTGACATTGTTTTTGTTGTATATCTTTGCTCCCGTTATCAGTCAAGACCAACTGAAACTCACCTCTCTAAGGCTAAAAGAATCCTCCGATACATTAAGAGAACCATTAATTTGGGACTCTGGTATCCGAAGTATTCTGGTTTTGAACTAATAGCTTTTTCAGACGCTGGTCACGCAGGTTGCTTAGATTCTCGGAAAAGCACTTCAGGTGCTCTACAACTTCTTGGTGATAAACTGGTGTCATGGCAATCGAAAAATCAGGATTGTACATCGTTGTCCTCAACAGAAGCAGAATATGTAGCCATGTCGGCGTGTTGTGCTCAAGTCATTTGGATGAGAACTCAACTCAAATACTATGGTTACGTATTTGACAGATGCCCGATGTACTGCGACAATCGAAGTGCCATTGCGATCTCGTGCAACTCTGTTCAACATTCGAAGTCTAAGCATATCGATCTTCGATATCATTTCATCAAGGAGCATGTGGAAAAGCGTACCATTGAATTATATTTTGTGGGTACTGAATATCAACTGGCAGACCTTCTCACCAAAGCCTTAGTTCCTGCTAGGTTTACTGAGTTGGTCCACCGGATTGGTATGAGGTGTTTGACTCCAGAGGAACTGGACGAACTTTTAAAACAATCTAAAAAACTAGTCAAACACCAAAACCTCTTTTGTAAATATTTTTCAAAAACAAAATACAAAAATATAAAATTTACAAAATTCAAAAATATTCTTTTCTCTAATATTTTCTTTAAACATGGCAAGTACAAATCTTCCGTCAACACTTTATTCTTTCAAATTTCAGTATTTTTTCGGTCAAGTGTTGAGGGGGAAAAAGTAAATATTTTCTGTTTCATAAAACCTTGTACTTGCATGATTACCCAATCCCGGTTGTATCTTTGATAATGGTGGACACGTTTCTTATTTCTTGACAATCCTCGGGATCAAACTTATAAAATTTCAATATTTTCAAAGTCAAGGGGGAGTGTTGTCATGCTTTAAGTAACCAAAATGGAAGTTATGGGCTAAGGATGAAAATGGTTGAGGTGGAGGGACTATTTTTGTCAAAAGCTTAAACTAAATTTAACAAAACCACCTCAACTAACTTTTTCATTCATTTACTCCTAACATTTAATATCCAACAACCAAATCCTACGCCTATAATTCATTCTTCTAATCCGTGTTACAATCTTCCAATTTGTAAGTGGTTTATGATTCTTTGAGTGTTTCTAAACATTGGTTTTTAATGTTTCACAAATCTAACGGTTTGATTTTACTCTAGGCGTGTTTATGTGGTCTACGCATAAGCTTATGAACACATGATCATGTTTGGTTGATTTTGATGATATGGGTTGTGTTTTCAACGTTTATATCAAGTCTTTAAACCATTTTCATCATAAAAACCTACCCAAAAACTATTTTTTAATCACTTATTCATAATTAGGGTTTATGCGTGGATTTAGGGGTTTTATTGTGAGTGTTTTTGTGTAATTAGTTGATTGTAGGATGTTTGTTACATGCTTAATTGACCTAAACCACTCTTGAATCGTTCCCATTAACATGAATTTTGTGAAAATGAGAATTAGGGTTTTAGACTCGTATGAATTGGGTATTTTTTATTCTTGTGGTTTTAGATGTTAAAACTTGTTGTAATACTATATCATAGCCTCTAATACATCTCAGAATGAATTTGGTGCAAAACCTATGGCTAGATTTCTTAGTCGTAAAATTCAAAACCTTAGGGTTTAAGGTTTACGCATAAGAAAATCTTTCGCGTAACTGTTTATAACCATGATTCTATGTGAGAATGAAAAGAATTGAAATATGTGTTAATGAATGTGTTATGACGAATTTATTTCAGGTTTTACGCGTGAAAAATTCAGAATCAAGGTTAACCATTGGATTTCTACGCATAAGGATCACTTTACGCGTAGAATGTTATTCGTAAGAGAAATCTTACGCGTAACCTTTACGCGTAAGGTTCTACATGGGGACTACGCGTATCCTGTGAAGGATATGCGTAAACTTGAGTCTTACGCATAAGGTTCACTCTTACGAGTAAACCTTACGCATAAGCATTATGCCAAGACCTCTTTTCCTACGCGTAATATTTCTTACGCATAAGAGGAGTTCCTACGCATAAGCTTATGCCTACGCGTATGGTTATTACTGTTTACGCATAAGCTTACTTTTTACGCATAAGCCAAAACTTTAACCTTACCAATGAATTGTTACGTGTACAAACTTGTAAATATATAAATCATAACGTCACAAAACCAAAATGTCACTAATAAGCTATAATGGTTAATATGTTGTGTAAATAAATGGAAATTTGGACTTTAAAATTCAAAATTAATAAACTCACGAAACTTATCACGACTATTTTGGACTATTGGACAAACAAGTGACATTGGACTCGTAACATTTATCAACATAACATATTCAATAATTGGACAATAAAATCAACTTTTGACTAATGTAATGTCTTTCGATATGTTGGTTCTTTTGGCTCAATTTCTTTCAAATCACAACATGGACGTCACAATGGAAAACATTAATGCACCAAATGTACTCACAGTGGAAGATATTTTCCCTACCGGTTATCAGATGAAGATTGGAAAGAATAATCTCAAAGTGGACTTTGATAATTTCACATGCTCTGAGTCTTCATGTCAGATTGCTGTGGATATTCTAAAGACTCATCCATACAAGAACATGCTCACAAATTCTGCAACAGTACCAGAGATCTACATTCATCAGTTCTGGCACACTATGAAGAAGGCTGATGGTCTAGATGCTGTTACGGTGACACTCAACAATAAACAAGTCACCGTCACTATTGCAGACTTAAGAGCAATTCTCCTTCTTCCTGCCATCCAGCCTGATACTTATGTTGCTATTCCTTCTAAAGAGACTACTCTCCAATTCATGGTCAATATTGGCTATGATGAAGCTGCTGGGGTTATCACTAAACATTCTTCAGTTGACCTAAATAACATCCCTCAGCCATGGAGAACTCTATACATCATGATTGCCAAATCAGTTTCTGGACGTGATAGTGGTTATAAGCATCCTAAGCTTATGGAACTATAAATATTTTGGGGCATGGTCAACCTGATGCACATCGACTTCGCAAGTCTGATTTGGGATAACATGATATCATATCTCAGGAAACCTGGCACCAAGATCCCCTACATCATATACACTAAATTGTTGATCCAAAGGATACTCGGGAATAATCTAGACATTCCCTTGAGACTTGATGACCCCAACCATCACTCCGAGTTGTTTGAGCCTACATCAAATGTTGTTAGATTCAAAGACTCAACAACAAAGAAACAAGGTGCAGTTTTGCCTGACTGCCTTCTCACTGCTGATATAAGGAATCTTCAATCGTACTCACGGTATCAAGAAGCAGTGACCTTAGGCAAAGTCGGATTCATGGATGAAAAGTCTTCCGCCATCCAAGTCAAGAAGACCAGGAGAGGTAGTACTGGAAGTGTTACAAGCACAGGGAGTACCTCGAAAGTATCCAAAGAGGACTCATGTTCTCAAAAGGAAAGTTCCATCGAAGGTTGCTATCCCTAATCCTAAACCGGAACCTAAATTGATGGACGAGGACACTGAAACAGATGAAGAGGTTATCTACTCTGAAACTGCAACAGATGATACATTAACAGTTGCAAAACCTCTAAGTCCCAAAAATGACAAGGGTAAAACTCCAGTTGCTGAGCAGGAGGAAGAAGAAAGTTCAGAAGAAGAGCCACAGGATGAAGATAAAGATTACCGCAAGAAATTGAAGAATCTCAGGCTACAACATGTTGCTAAGGAATTCAATCTTCAACAGACTCGTGGCCCTGGAGGTTCAAGTGGTGGCTCACAAACAACACCAGTTCTCGATGCGGTTAATCAACCCGATAAGGGAACTGGTACCACCACCCACGAATCTGAACAAAAGCAACACGAGGATAAAATTATCTTCGACTTTGAGGAACCAGAAAAGGAGAAGACTGAAAAGATAACTGATGAAGAAGTTGAAGCAGCTGCTAAAGAAAAAGCTGAAGAGGAAGCTCTAGCAAAAGCAGCAGAAGAGGCTAGGGTTAAGGCTAAAGAAAAGGCAAAAGCTGAAAAGGAAGCCGATGATTATCTTCTAGATAGTCCCGAACGTAGCAAGGAACAAACTTTTGAGCCACCAAATGACCCCGAGCCTTCTCATGACTCATCTTCGTCTGATTCATCTTCTCATTCATCACCACCACCATCCAAAGACACCACCACCAGATCCGCATCAAGATCTGTAAAGAAACCTACCGATACTTGGGCATCACGAGCAAAGACAAAGATTGTCAAAGCTGTCAAGCAAGTTAGGAAGAAAAACGCGGTCAACAAGAAACTCAATCAACTTGCGGACAGAATCAATCTTCTTCAGAAGGTGATAAACGAGTTTTCGGATGAAAGGGAACAGATGCAACAGTTTCTAAATAGAGATATCCAAGGGGAAATGGAAAAGACGATCATAGAATACACTAACAAGTTTCTTCTCGACACCGTCCCTGGAGTGACAAGAGAGATGTTCACCAGACAACTCTATCCAAATCTCATGCAATTGGTCAAGCAAACAATGCAATCTACTCATGTAGCAATGAAAATCAATCCAAATGAGCTTGCGGTTGTCTCCGATGCAGAGTTGATTTTCAAGCTTGTGTTACAAATGTCTAAACGATCCGCAACGTTTACTTCTGACGAAGCTAAACTATTTGAGGCATTGCTGGAATATCAACTCAAAACTTCATGCAAAGTGTTAGTTGAAAGGGCTAAGCATCCAAGAGACGATGATGACGCGGATAAGGATTCTAAGCTGAAACGTAAGAAGAAAAATGACGATTCATCATCTATGCCTCCACCACCCCAAAGGACCCCCACCTCAAGAAGATCTCCACAACGTCCTCTTGCTACAAACAAACCTCAGGACTCTGAGTCTCCACCTCCAACGGAGAAAACTAGTGATCACTTTGAATACACTGGTGGTGACGATGAAGAGATTCCTGAGCCCCAACAACAACCTTCTTCTTCTACATCAACCAAGCGACCAGCATCATCATCAAAGCCAAAGAAGAAAATGTCAACTTCAGTTGTCCAATGGCTACATGAAGACGAATCTGAAGGGTATGAATGGTTTTCAAAGCTTGTTGATGCAACCCCTCAGTTACCGGAAGGCCAAGAACCGGTAGATGGTATAACTATGGAGCAGGTCAAGATTATCCAAGAAAAGTTCAAGGTGAAAAAGATGACTAAAGCAGAGTTGAAACGAATCAAGAACGACGCTTTTCAACTGCTTAAGGACAGCTCTGCCAGTGCCATTGAAGTCGAATATCATCTCGACAACATCGCACGAGCCATGTCCAACAACATTGATTGGCTCAACCCTGAAGCAAACATTGATTTCACCAGACCTGACAAGGCCCCATACTTCACCGATTGGACAAAGCCACTACCTACCATTGGCCGATCTGATCAACCGAAGATTCCCTACCAATATTTCTTCAACAACGACCTAGAATTTCTTCAACACGGTAGCGATGTAAGCAAGAAATACGCTACTTCACTCACCTTCCCTTTCCCGGCAGCAATCTTCTCCAACAACGTGGCCATCGAGGAAGAAGCCACACATATGTTCATTGACAATGTGGTAAAGTATGACCTCGACGCACTGTTTGGGATTCATCATTGGCCATAACGAAGAAGAATCTACTACAGAAGCTGCCAGGTACTAAAATCGAAAAAGGAGGTGTTCAGTGACGAACGAATCGTTGCCATAATGTATGTTACCCTGTCGTCTAAGTGGGACTATTCATTTCTGAAAACAATCAAAGTCAAACGTCAAGACGAAGAGGAATATGATTTTTCTAAAGCAGATTTTCCGAGATTGTCTCTCAATGACATTGAAGACATGTATCTTGCCAAGGTACAAGGGCGAATGCGACACTTCTCAACGAACATCCAGCTCCAGTACATCAAATCATTACTGATATTCATTAGTAGCATCGTCATCCAGGAACGTGTTGAAGATCTTCAACTTGTCGTGGAATCATATCAGAAACGTGTTAATCTCACACCACCGAAGCTATACATTCCCGATATCAATCATCTGCCTCAGTATACCATTCTTAAGAAACCAACATTCGGGGTCGTTTACCGCAGTGAACTTCACCGTAATTGCTTCATGGCGTGCAAGGAGCTTCACAAATTTTGTGATCATACTTTGAAGAAGGTTCGGGATGGAATGGCTTATCGGTTAAAGGAGATTCATGAAGGCATAGGGTCGAAGAAAAGGTGGAATTCTAGGGAAAGGAGGGATGCGAAGAAGTTCTAACAGGCTACCAACGTCCAGACAGAATTCCTGGTGTTATTGACGGACTTCCTGGTACTCCTTGATTTGTTTCTTTCATTATATATTTGGATGTGTGATCTATATTTGACTATGGCTTGTGCACACATAACAGTGTACAACCGGTACTTGTCATGAAAGGACCCTGTGGTACGCTTCAGTGCCACAATCCTTATAAAAGGAGCGAAAGCTTCTTACTTTTGAGTAAAACTTATCAAAACCTTAAATTTTCAAAAGTTTTGCTCAAAAGAACAAGTACTTCCCCTTATGATTTTCAAAACCTCAAAAGTTAACATCACTTGTTGAGGGGGAGTATTTGCTTAAAACTTTGTTCACAAATGATTCTTCGTGGTAATCTTCCCACAAAACTCGAAATGGACATATTCGATATCAAAATTTCGTCAAAAATAACATTTATATGCCATTTTTTAGGGGGGGAAAAATTATCTGATAAGAAATATGTTGTGAATTGCTATTGAATCTTCGTGCTAAAGACTTAACTCTTGAATTGACGAGATCTAAACTATCATACATCGAAAAGATCTGTCTTCCAAGACTTATCCGAGTAGATCGTACCTATTCGAGAAGCTCTTGATAGTCATGAACTTTGACGGGTTTGACAACCTTTCGAGGTTTGTCCACACCTTCAAGGTAGTTATTAGAGCTAGTTGTCACCTAAAAGCTGACAATGTATCTCTTTAACTATGCAACGTAATCGTGTCTCGCAAGGAATTGTCTATCTTGAGTCGATCAATGCAAAAGTGCGCGCCCCACCCTCACCTTGCAAATCTCTGTCAAAATACTTAAGCATGTGTGGAGGGGGAGTATTTCTGCAAAATATAAAACTCTTTCAGTGGTACAAAATGTTTTTAATAGAGATTTTTCATGAAAATGGTTTTATGGCAACATAGGTTAGTCATGGAGTTATAAGGTGACTAAGGTTAGGAATAACCGTCCTATGATCCGTCAGAGCCGGAGGGATCTACCCAAGGACACCACCAATAGTTAGAATTTAGAAGTCCTTAGGTATGATTATAAAAAGGAGAAATGAGAATCGGAGAAAGAAGGAGTTGAAGAATTAAAAAGAAACGTAATGAAAAGGGTGAAAATAAATAGCCCTCCAGATAATTCAACTTAGGGCAGACACTGGGTTTAACTCATATGCTACTGGTTGTCACTAGATGACACCGGTATTGAAGATCAAAGTCGTCATGGACTCAGTGACGCATGTACTAAACATTCTTAGCCACTCAAGTTTCTCTCAACAGAAGCTTGTTTCATTCTCACAAGGAACCCTACGTAAACTATCGGCTTTCTCTTAGAGATTGCTGGTATTGAAGAAGGAGACCCTCTTCCTAGTCTCTGCTCAGGAAAACCAAAGCGCACTTTCGAGTCTAGAGCCACGAGATTCATCAAAAGATCTCTTAGGTACACTTAAACTTTCATTGTTTGTCGTTCAACAATAAGGACGCAAGTGATACATTCTAGAGTCCTTCGCAGATCTTAGCAATCTGCCGAGAACATTTATGAGGGGTTCACATATGTGATCCTCAGTGATTGAATGGAAACTCCTGCCAGGGTCAACATCTAACAGCCCTGACAGCAGGTCACTTCGGTAACTCCTTGTGGGTTACGCTTAGTGTTGTCTCAAACGGTCTACAGTCGTGGGGTGATGCTTCGGTGTACCTCAGCGACTCACCTGAACCGTAGATGTACTTCGGTATATCGTGTTAACCTTCTTGAGGGCATCCGGTTTCAGGAACAGCCTTTGCTAGAATTAAAGATGTTTCTTCACATTATGTTGTTGACACTCTCAAAGTTCGAACTTGTAAGTGCTGGAAATCTCGCTAAGGAGATTCCTTTCAAGAATCGAGTCCTGAATATGTGGGTCATTACTTGAACTTGTTCAATGTAATGCCAACTGTCCCTTACGGGATTCGGACGGCTGATTCGCCCGACCAAGATGAATGGAATCAAGACATTCATCAGTAGAACAATTGTAGTAATCAATTCTTTATGAAAAGATTACAATGATCAATTGGTGTTCGTGACTGTACCAGAGATGCTGCTACTGATGGATGCTCGCGGGAGGAAGAGATCGTGCTGATTCTTCACATGCTCATACCAACAACATCATAAAAGAAGTTCTCTCATAATCAAAGACAATATAAAGTCAGAATGATTCTTCATCAAATCAAAGAATCTACAAAGTTATAAAGACTCGAGAACTACTTCACATCTGGAATTCACTATCAAATGAGCGTGTGAGCATGTTGAAGAAAGACGTGGAGACGCTGGAGCAACGAAGCTGACCTGTAGCTGACAACAACATACTATCACAACCACCACAAAGAACAAAGAATTAAAGAACAAAGAAATCAAGACGTCAAAAGCAGAATACTTCAAAAGAAACAAGATCCCTACACTGGGGAGATTGTTTGAATCAAGGCACTTCTTCTCACAAGAAAGAAGAATGTCAGAAGACGTCAAAGCTACTATTACATCTGCACCAACAACTGTTTAAGATTACTTAAGATATCAATTACTAACACTTAGGGGGAGATTGTTGGAATCACTCCTAAACCATTTCTCAAGTGTTAGTAATCAATATGTAATAGTTAGCTTAATTAAGGCTTTTATGTTAGTAATTACGGCATGACTCATGTAGAAAGCCCATGAGCCCATGCAAAAGCCCAATAAGGAAAGGAAGGGACTAGATGTGTTGCCCTAGCTCCCTTCCCCTATAAATAGTCTTGTAACTCTCATTTGAGAGTTGGTTGTTCATTTTACATAAAATCTTACGCCTAAAGGTTTGTATTCGTGTGTGTGTTTTGTGTGACTTGTTCAACCGATCACTTCTCTTCTATATTTCTTATATTGATGCTTATGTTGCAAACATGGTGACCTAACATAAAGATTCAACATCTAGGTATTACCTACAAAAGGGTAGCCTTAAAACACAAATTTAAGAACAAGATGTGATCTTTACCTCAAATCAATTGATGAAAACCCTAGCTTATTCGTTTCGAGCTTGAATGAGGTGATACCTTACTTAAACTTTGTTATGATATGATCTTGAATCAAAACCCTAGCTTATGGATGCTTTATGTGCGTATGTCGTGGTGTAGGGGGAGGGAAAGAAAAGTATCAAAGGTTCTGTGATGTTCCAGGCTAAGATAAGTATAAAAGGATTATTATTTAACTTTCGCCTAATGAAAACTTTAGTCCTTGGTTGTAGGACCATTTATAGGTTAGTCCTATTTACATGAAAATTTATTTCATAAGAGGCCCTTATAACAAGTAGGGGTATATACTAATGACGTGGATAAATTAGGAAGCTTATACAATAATAATAAATCATTACAAAAGTTGAGGTGTTATAGCACTATCCAGATTAGATATACAAACCATATAACAATCATTATAATCTCACATCTAGTACCATGGATCATACATCAAATCAGCTACAAAGTACAGTTTCATTTTATGCCTCTTAAATTTTGCCAAACCAAAATTATATCATGCAAAGTCAGAACATGCAAATCAGTTCTAAAATAACAACCACTACAAAACATTCAACTCATCACCCCAAGCAAAGCCCTTAAAAAAATTCAGGTAAAAGAGGAGTTCAAGAAAACCAAACTTAGTAACTGCGACTCAAAATAAAGTTAACCAACACAGATCCCAAACTAAACACGAAATCAAATTGGTCTAAATAATTGTGATTAAAAAAAAGTAACCAACACATAACAAAAACCATAACACCTCCATTACCTGAAATCATATAGGAAGCATAATCATACGCTATACTCATAATTCCGACAAAAACCTCTAAAAAAATTTGAACTTTAATCACCTACATCAGAAAACCATAAATAGCCATAAAATTTTCGATCCAGTTTTCTAAACTACACACCTTGTGTGTGACTAAATTTCTGAATAAAAAAACCCACTAAATGAAACTGCCACTCTTCATCTAGATAGATCCAGAATTGATAATGGAAAACAATTGTACAACATGAACCCAACTTAACAAGTCAATTCTATTAAGCAAGAATTAATGAAAAACACGTGGCCAACATGCAGCGAACCTTGCAAATTAAATGGCGATTAAGTGAAGAACCCACTAAGCAAAACATTTTAATCCTTCTAAGTGGCTCGGCTCGGCTAGGCGTGTGAACAGTGATGGCTCAAGCTGCGACTCCACACCAAGCCGCCCCGCCCCTCTCCCTCAAGCCAATCTCCAAGCCGGCGGTTTTGGAACAGTGTCGGCTCCCAACTTCACTTCAATAAATCTTATATAGTATAATTAAATAAAACTACTCATACAATTACATTATTAAAAAAATCGATCATACTTTCAAACTCACGAACAAACATAATTGATATATTATTATTAGTTGTAGTCATTGTCTAAATTTAATCCGCATTTAATATCCGCGTAAAGAAGGGTTAAACTTAAACTAATTTAATTGTAATACTAGAAATCTTTAGATGCACAAGATTATAAATTTCAAAATGAAAGCACGACTTATAATACACACCGAACATATATAGTTAAAACACAATTATTAGTTTTATTTATAGTTTGAATCTCGTACATCTAATATCACAATTAAATATTGTCAAATTCTTATATGCTCATATATTGAACTAAAATTTTAAAACAAATTTAATTTATATGTAAATCCCGTACATGCGCTAGACTTATAACTAATTAAACGTTACAATATATTTTGTATCTTGTTGAGAAGGTGGGTTACCCTTTCTTTTGTATCTTGTTTTGATTTTGATTTTTTAATAAATGTTGTCTTTCTAAAAAAAAAAACATTTACAATATTTGTAATATCCAATCATGTTATAGCTTAGGGCTGAGCAACAGATCAAACCCAACCCGAGCCGATAAAACCCGACCCCGAACAAACCCGACGCGACCCTAGAACTGAATATAACGGTAAAACGTGAACTGAGAACCAAACCGAGTAAAAGTTATCGAAACTGAAACTGAACCGAATAAGGTCGGTTCGGGTCGGTTTAGCTATTTCAAAACGAATAAGTGTGTTTTGAACCGAACCGAACCAAGTAAAACTGAAATAATTATACCCAAATAAAACCGGTCAGTTTAGTTCGAGCAGGTCCCGATCAATTTGTCGATTTAAATCGGTTTTCAAGTGATTTCGCAGAGTTATAGCGACTCATAATGTCTTCATGACTTAAACAAGCCTTTACTCTAAAAACATATGAATTCAAATTACTCAACTACCTATAATTTATAAATTTCTTTGAACTTTTGATGTATGGAATCTATATTTGCTAGAGTGAAAATTACATCAGAGGACACTGTCCTCATCATACATCTTGCAGAGGACCAACTTTTTATATTTTACACAAGAGGACTAGTTGGTCGCGAAAAAAATGGCGTGCCCAAAATACTCAATACGTGTCACGTCCACAACAAAGATAAAAAAAAAAAAAAAAAACAAAAAAAAATTTGGTCGCGAAAGTTTATTCGTGCCCAGGGGAAAAGGCCAAATTTTGTCAGCCACATGCAATCTAATAAATGGAAAAAATATAGAAATTTGCAAAATTCACCCTTAACTTTTTGATATTTACAAATTTTTTATATAACAAACTTTATTCGTCAAGTATCTAGCAAATATTTAGCGAGTTCGAAAATAAAAAATATATCCTTTCGAAGAGCTTTGGATTACGAACAAAACGAGCCCAATATCGATATGTTTTTTTACGTACTTACGATTTTATAAAAAATGATAAAGTTTGATATATTTTTTATAAACAAAAGTAAACTTTCAAAAATGTTAAAGTTTGGTATACGAGTTGTGTGTGTAACTTGTGTGTGTGAGTTGTGTGTGTAACTTGTGTGTCTGAGTCGTGTGTGCTAAACAACTCTGGTAGAGTTGTATAAATAAGCAGATTTGATTTTGATTTTGATTTTGAATAAATCCCGCTCATATTTGATTTTTAAAATTCAAATTTGAACTTCAATTATCCCGCTCAGAATTAACCAGTTAAATTTAAATTTGAATTTGAATAGGTTGAGGGGGTGTAAGTGAAAATTTATTTTAAATAGTTTAGGGGGTGAAATGATTTTTTTTTTATTCAAGAGTGTGTTTTAAAAGTTTATTTTTGTTTTTAAAAAATATATCAAACTTCAACATTTTTTTATAGAATCGTAAGTACGTCAAAAGCATATCAATATAGGGCTTGTTTTGTTCGTAATCCAGAGCTCTTCGAAACGATATAATTTTTATTAACGAATTCGCAAGATATTTGCTAAATATTTGACGAATAAAATTTGTTATATAAAAAATTTGTAAATATAAAAAAGTTAAAGGGTAAATTTTGCACATTTCTATATTATTTTCATTCAATATCTAAAAGTTAGATTGTATGTCGTGACATTTGTTTATTCAAATTCAAAATCAAAATCAAATCTGCTTATTTATACAACTCTACCAGAGTTGTTTAGCACACACGACTCAGACACACAAGTTACACACACAACTCACACACACAAGTTACACACACAACTCGTATACCAAACTTTAACATTTTTGAAAGTTTACTTTTGTTTATAAAAAATATATCAAACTTTATCATTTTTTATAAAATCGTAAGTACGTAAAAAACATATCGATATTGGGCTCGTTTTGTTCGTAATCCAAAGCTCTTCGAAACGATATATTTTTTATTTTCGAACTCGCTAAATATTTGCTAGATACTTGACGAATAAAGTTTGTTATATAAAAAATTTGTAAATATCAAAAAGTTAAGGGTGAATTTTGCAAATTTCTATATTTTTTCCATTTATTAGATTGCATGTGGCTGACAAAATTTGGCTTTTTCCCCTGGGCACGAATAAACTTTCGCGACCAAATTTTTTTTTGTTTTTTTTTTTTTTTTATCTTTGTTGTGGACGTGACACGTATTGAGTATTTTGGGCACGCCATTTTTTTCGCGACCAACTAGTCCTCTTGTGTAAAATATAAAAAGTTGGTCCTCTGCAAGATGTATGATGAGGACCAGTGTCCTCTCATGTAATTTTCGCTTTGCTAGAAGCACGTGAAAAAGGTAGAGAAGCATAAAGACCGGCACTATATTCCGAGTGACAACTACCCTTATTTGTCTTATAAGTACTTTTGTCTTCAAAAAGTCGTATAACCTAGTCCTTCTTATTTGATCGAGGTCAATAGAGAATCTAGTAAACCAAATCTAGTACTCATTTAGTTGAGTCATTCGAGAGGTTCTAAACTTTAGCCTTTACATGAGCGATAATGGTTGCATGTTCGTTCGTTGATCATATTTGTAATTTAGTGGATGAGTTATGCCTTTCGTAAACGCGAAGACTAGGTACCGATTAAGGCTAATTATGCTTCAACAATTATAATTTATAAACAGGTTTGTGTTGAGTTGTTGCAAAGAGATATGCTTATGAAGTACCACATGTCTATGTTTAAACTACAATACATATATTAGAGGAAGATCATTCCGTCCATTAAAATAACTAAAATAATTCAAAATTAATATTGAGAAATATAACTAGAGGAATAATACATGGACCTAATAATTTTAGGCCTAAATTTATACCTAAAACCATTTGGTCTGATGAATTGTAAAATAAGTGGGTCTCTGTCTGCAGCAATCATGATGCTGACATTTGGTTTAGGTATAAGTTTAAGCATAAGTTTAGATCCATGCATCATTTCTCATATAATTATACATGCATTGAGAAAATTTCAAATGCTTACTCTTATTTTGATGCTAATCAAGTGACAAATCCCCACCATCCATTTAGTTTGATCTAATGGTGGAGATTACCTAAGATTTAATATGTATAAACCTAAGTCCGTGTTTTTTTCTTGTCTTTTTGTCTTTTTATACACATTTTTTTTGTCTTTCTTTCTTTCTTTTTTTGTTTTTTTTTTAATTATTAACGTTTTTTGTTATAATCACATTTTTTTTAATAAACGTTTTTTTGTTAATATTCACGTTTTTTTTTAAATTCACTTTTTTTTATATTCACGTTTTCTTTTGTTTGTTTTTTTTTTTTAATTTAGTTATTTACGTTTTTTTAATTCGCGTTTTTTTCTTCCGTTTCATACGTTTTCGTCCGTTTCCATACGTTTTCATCTATTTTTCGTCCGTTTTCATACGTTTTCGCCCGTTTTCATACGTTTTTGTCCGTTTTCATACATTTTTGTCCGTTTTCGCCCGTTTTCTTACGTTTTCGTCCATTATTCATATGTTTCCGTCCGTTTACATACGTGTTTTTACGTTTTCATACATATCCGTCCGTTTTCTTACGTTTTTGTCCGTTTTCATACGTTTTCGTCTGTTATTAAATGTTTTCGACCGTTTTTAAACGCTTTCATACGTTTCTGAATATCACAAGTCATATTCTGAATAGCACAAGTGATATTTTGTGATCACAAATGATACTGTGAATATCGCAAGTGATATTATGTGATATTATGAATATCACAAGTGATATTCTGTGATATTCAGAATATCACTTGTGATATTCTGAATACCACAAGTGATTTTTTGAATATCACAAGTGATTTTCAACTAATGTTTTGTAACATGAAAATTACACGTGAATCACACAGTGATATCCAAAAAGTCACAAGTGATATTCAGAATATCATAAAGTGATATTCAGAATATCACAAACTGATACTCATAATATCACAAAGTGATATTCATAATATCACAGAGTGATATTCAAAATATCATAGAGTGATATTCAGAAAATCACAAGTGATATTCAGAATATCACAATGTGATATTCAGAAAATCACAAAGTGATATTAACAAAATATCACTTGTGTTTTTCAGAATATCACAAAGTGATATTTAGATAATCACAGTGAAATTCTGAATATCATAGAAATCACTTGTGATAGTCAGAAACGTATGAAAACGAACAAAAATTTAAGAAAGTGGACGAAAACGTCAGAAAACGGAAGAATTCGTATGAAAACGGGCAAAAACGTATGAAAGAGTAAAAACACGTATGAAAACAGATGAAAACGTATGAAAAAGGGATGAAAATGAAAGAAAAATGATGAAAACGAGCGAAAACGTATGAAAACGGGCGAAAACGTAAGAAAACGAACGAAAATGTATAAGAACGTATGAAAACAGATGAAAACGTAAAAAAAACAGATGAAAACGTATGAAATCAAAGGAAAAAAAGGCGAATTAAAAAAATGCAAATTTAAAAAAAAAAAAGAAAAAGAAAAAAGAAACGTTAATTTAATAAAAAAAAAACGTGAATAAGAAAAAAAAAACAAAAAAAAATGTGAATAAAAAAGTAAGACAAAAAGAAAAGAAAAAAACATAGAGTTAGGTTTATCTACTAAATTTTAGGTTAATCCCCACCATTAGATGGATGGTGAGGATTTGTCCTTTGGTAAGCATGGATTTATAGGTAAGCAAAATGATATTGTATAATTAATTTATGCACAAACACATATATTTAACATCTTCAATTAATGTAATCATTAAAATACCTCCTAATGAAAAAAATAAGATCAATAAACCACATATTACAAATCAAACAACCTATTATAATACATTTTTAAATATTCTCCTCAAACACACTAAAATATTCATAAAATAAAAATTAATACAATCTATCAAAAAAAATTAAATGTCATTTCTATTTTCTTTACTATCTACATTTAACATAGGGTGTGTTTGGCAAAACTAAGCGTGAGCTGTATGCTGTAAGCTGTTAACTGTAAGATGTAAGTTGTAAACTGCAAAGTTGTTAACATGAGCTACAAGTTGTAATTTTTTTCTCAATAAAAGTGTTTGGTAAATTAGTTGTTAGATGTAATTATAAGATGTAAAATGACATAAAAGAACATATTTATAATTTTTAAATAAATGTTTAGAGGGTATATCAGTAATTTAAAGTTTTAATAGCTCCAAGATGTTTAAAAAGCTTCATGAATCAGCTTTTCATTTATGAGTTATTTGTTTGAAATAAAAGCTTGAAGTTAATGTATCCAAACGGAGCTACTTATTTTAAAAAGAATTATTTTTGTAACAAAAAGTTAACAGCTCCTCAAAAAGGTCCTGCCAAACAGGCCCATAATATAGTTTGTCTTGAAGTTAATAGAACATACAATTCTCATGTTTTATAAATTGGGGATAGCTTGGCTACAAACATAAGCAACGAATCACGTACTCACAAAAAGAATCAAAGACCCACATTTATAGCACAAAAGTGTAGCTAATTGGCTACAAAAAATTGTAGCTAATATATTTCCTTATAAGCTTATTGTTACGAAAAACATATTATCAAGAAACATTGTTGTTCGAAAATTTTAATTACAGAGTATCATCCACCAAACATGCAGATACCCTACTATTACATAATAAAGTAAGAAAAGTTACTGGTTCTGATAAAGATCTAACACATATATACTTTTATACTCTACTACTCGATTTAGATAAAAGTGAAACTAAATTATCATACAAAATTTGCTTTATTTCCTTCCGCGTAATTGTATATATATTCGACTAAAATTTCTTAATAAATTTTCTTGACAAGTCAACATAAAACATAGCCTAAAAAAGCACGAATATGACACTTAGAGCTTATAGCAAACATCTAAGACTGTAATGATCACCACTACCGCTGATCAACCACCACCACACACCAACGTGCACTACACCCGCCACTTCACGTGCGGTTCCTCATTTTGTGCAATGATTTGGTGATGCATACTATCGAACACTTTGCATTTTTTTTGTATGTTTGTGAGATATGATGTGAGGTATGTTTAAAGTGAAGTATTTTTATATGTTGAGCCTGTAGGCACCGCTAAACCTTTTTAGTGTTGGTTTAATGATATGTTAAATAGTAATGTGGTGTTACTGTAAAGATGGCGGATTTGTTGAACATTATCTTTAGTATTAGTGATCATAGATAAGATATGCATTTATTTTTCAAGTGGTACAATTAAATTTGCTTCGCCTCAACTATTTAATTAATTGAAGTTAAGTTTTTGCTCTGTTTTAAAATTAGTGTCAATTTCTACACACAATTTCATTAAGCAAAAGTTTCATTTTTAGCTAATCAATTGGTTTTCTTTTTTCCTTTATTTATTTATTTTTATTTTTTATAAAATTTACTTTTACAAATAAAACATATACTTTATAACAAATCAGAAAGATAAAAATGAACATTCATTTTGTTATGGAAATACCATTAGAGCATTGCTTAAGGGGTGTTTGGATTAAGAGTATGCATATCAAGAAATGACTTTCATTCGTATTGTATTTGGTTGGTTGGTGGGTTTGATACTTGTACATGGGTATCAAACCCTCAAAAGTGCAATTTTTAAAACCACCAAAAGTGATGGGTTTATAAACTTATTCCCATTGTCATGCCCATAATGATTCCTTTGTATAACCAACGGCCCCTTAATGTTATCACTTTTTAATCGTAGGTCGTTTAGTTGACTGATAAATGAGTAACTTAAAAAGAAATATTTAGTGAGTTCAAAGTTACAAATGTTGGCTCAAGGTTTCATAAACAGATGTTCATTGATTAGGCTAGTGTTTTTCTAAGAGTATTAGTTGCAGTGGCTCAAGTAAAATTGCCGCTTATGCATCACTTCACCATTTTTTTTTTATTATTTCACTTCCTCATCATGCACACATCTAAAAACATCATTTCCAGTCACTCATTCCAAAACCTCACTTTTATGACACATTATACATAATTAAAACACAAACCAACACAAAACTCAATTAAAAATAAAAAAACACAAAATTCTTTATTTGACGCAAGCCAAAAAGCCAAATTCCTGGCATTTCATTTGGCGTAAGGGTGAAATGCAGTGGCACCAGTTTGGCTCAAGCCAAATGATATCCACTTAGATTTGACGCCGGGTCAAACTATTTCACAGGATGCTCCAAGGATTTAAGCCTTAATTATTGAATTGAATAGATGTTAACGAGCTATAATAAAATTTGAGCATTATACACTACTAGCATAAAGTAATTATTCCAGCTGGTTTATTTAGACCATCCACTATTATTTCATGCTAATTAAATAATGTTGAAAACGTTAAAGAACCAATGACAGCATGGCAGCAATAAATAAAGTAATAAACACAACAAGTCAAAGTTTCTAAAGAGGCAAAATACTTGCTAAATTCAAAAAGGCTAGTCTAGCAATATACTCGGCACACAAAGGACATTTTCGTCAATTGAATTAAAAAGTATTAAATAACACACCACCGCCTTGTAGCCCTCGTGATAAAATGCAACTGCAAGTACTATCCAATAAATATACGAAAATTTAATATTCACAAGGCCCACGTGACCACACATCAACAATTAGGCCACGAGTAAAACTCCTTCACCACTCATCTTACGTGCCAACATCTCATTTGTCTTCCACCCGTTTCTTCCGGTTCCTCCAAACAGCTAGCTTTCAATAAATTTATGAGTAAATTACACCGTTCGTCCTTGTGGTTTGCGTTGACCTTATAAGTTCGTCCTTTCATCAAAAAAGTTGTACCGTTCATTCTTAAGTGGCAAATGTTATACGCCATTAGTCCTTCCCTCTAACGGAGCCCCCTAACGGTCGTTAAGTCTTGTTAACCTGAGGGTATAATCGTCATTTCAACACCATAAGGACGAACGGTGCAAGGACGAATGGTGTAGTTTACACTTTTTGTCCGTTTTTTTACGTTTTCGTCTGTTTTCTTACGTTTTAGTCCGTTTTTTTACTTTTGACCCCGTTTTTTACGTTTTCGTCCGTTTTCTTACGTTTTCGTCCTTTTTCTTACGTTTATTTACGTTTTCGTCTATTTTCTTACGTTTTCGTCTATTTTTTTATGTTTTCATCCGTTTTTTTACGCTTTACTCCGTTTTTTTACGTTTTCGTCCGTTTTCATCCGTTTTTATACGTTTTTGTCCGTTTTAATACGTTTTCTTCCGTTTTTCTTACGTTTTACTCTATTTTTTTTTTACGTTTTCGTCTTTTTTTAACGTTTTAATCCATTTTCTTATGTTTTCGTCCATTTTCTTACGTTTTTGTCTGTTTTTCTTACGATTTACTCTGTTTTTTTTACGTTTTCGTCCGTTTTTTTACATTTTCGTTCACTTTCTTACATTTTCTTCCATTTTTTTACGTTTTCGTCCGTTTTCTTACGTTTTCGTCTGTTTTTTTACGTTTTCGTCCGTTTTCTTACGTTTTCGTCTGTTTACTTACGTTTTACTCTGTTTTTTTACGTTTTCATCGGGTTTTTTACGTTTTCGTCCGTTTTCTTATGTTTTAAAATGTAAAAAAACGTAAAAAAACAGACGTTTTAAAACGTAAAAAAAGGTAAAAAAAACATACGTTTTAAAACGTAAGAAAACGGACGAAAACGTAAAAAAAAAAGACGAAAACGTAATAAAACGGACGAAAACGTAAAAAAACAGACGAAAACGTAAAAAACAGAGTAAAACGTAAGAAAAAAGGAAGAAAACATAAAAAGACAGACGAAAACGTAAGAAACAGACGAAAACGTAAGAAAACGGACGAAAACGTAAAAAAACAGACGAAAACGTAAGAAAATGGACGAAAACGTAAAAAATAGACGAAAACGTAAGAAAATGAACGAAAATGTAAAAAAAACTGACGAAAACGTAAAAAAAATAGTAAATCGTAAGAAAAACAGACAAAAACGTTAGAAAATGGACGAAACCGTAAGAAAATGGATGAAAACGTAAAAAATAGACGAAAACGTAAAAAAACATAGTAAAACGTAAGAAAACGTATTAAAACGGACAAAAACGTATAATAACGGATGAAAAACGGATGAAAACATAAGAAAACGGACGAAAACGTAAAAAAACAGAGTAAAGCGTAAAAAAACGGATGAAAACATAAAAAAACGGACAAAAAGTGTAAACTACACCGTTCGTCCTTGCACCGTTCGTCCTTATGGTGTTGAAATGACGATTATACCCTCAGGTTAACAAGACTTAACGACCATTAGTGGGCTCCGTTAGAGAGAGGGACTAATGGAGCATAACGTTTGCCACTTAAGGATGGACGGTGCAACTTTTTTGGACAATGGACGAACTCCTACGGTCAACGCAAACCACAAGGACGAACGGTGTAATTTACTCTAAATTTATAAGAGCACGAAGGGATGAAAAAACTCAATAACACATTATTGGTATGCCACCTCAACACCACATCATATACTTCATAATAACACACCAATAACACAAACAATACTCCCTCATAACACACCATTAACATCACATGTAGGTCCCGCAAATACCCCACCAAATATACCACTCACTCACAATAAAAAAACACACACACACAAAAGGTGCATTTGGCTTGAGCTAGTGGAGTGACTCAAAATACAAAAGAGTGCATTTGACACAAGTTTGGCATGTTGGCTGGTAAAGTTGGCACACCAATGGCTCACCGATGGCTCACCAATGGCACCTCATACCTTGTGCTCTAAATTTTCACGTTATTAGAAAATGTCTTAAAATTATCTACAATACATCTAACTCTAAGTATTCTAAAAGTTTTGTCGTACAAAAATTCTTTACAAATACACCTCATTCGCAAATAAATAAATAAATAAAATAAATTAATAAATTAATAAAAATGACTAACTTTTTTAATACTTTCAAAATTGAAATATAGAGTGATGTAAGTAGATAAAATTTTAAGTCGTTGCCATTTGTCTCAGTAACTTGAATCCTCAAACTATTTGACTAAATAAACTTTTGCTCAAATGACATAAAATAAACTTTCGTTCAAATGACATAACGTTATTCAAAAACATTTTTGAAGTAAAATTACTTCTTCTACTTATTATTAGAGATGCCCAAAATATTTTCATTTAACAAATTTTATAGTCACACACTAGATAGGAAATGAGTGTTTTAGTTAAGATTACTTGATTGAACAATAATAATCTTACATGACTTGATATTACTAAGCTACAAACCATTGGGTAAACACTCAACATCAATTATGATTGTTAAAGATAAGTTCTCCAAACATAACAAATAATTTATATCTTGTAGAAAGTTATTATAAAATTACAATACATAAATCATGTAGCCAACTAGGGTATTCGAGATTCTCAACTGGAAATCAAAGTTAAAAGCTCATGGGCAAGAACTTTCAAATCAACTTACAAATTAAAAATAAATCAACTAGTTTCGGGGAAACGAAACTGACTTTACAAGAAAATAGTTAAGTTTTTCTACAAAGAGAAAAAACACTTTATCAAATAAGTTAACGAGTTAGTCTGAATATTGCATAAAATTCACATTCTTTTCTACGGTAAAACATGTGAATCGATTGCTCTTTACTTGCAAGAGAATAATTTATCTTTTTACATTCTTTTACTATTTATTTTCTATCACACATACAAAACATGTGTTTAAATGATAAATTTACCATGTGAATCGATTGCTCTTTAATTGTAAGAAAATAATATATCTTTTTACGTTCTTTTAACTATTTATTTTCTATCAACACAAACAAAACATGTGTTTAAATGATACAATAAGATAAGCAAGATAAATAAGTGGATTTTTAACATGTATAATATATTTGTCGAAACAAGATTTAACTTCAAATTTTTTATTTTTTTAGAATAAGATTTATCTCACACGTTCTAAGCAGGACTTGTACCCACAAATATTTGGTTAGTGAGTTTCTCACATATCATAATATTGACAAATCACTTAAAGGGAAAGTTTATTATTATAAAATAATATGAAAATACAAACAAGTTTTTGTAATTTAATCATTTATTCTTTTAATTTGTAGGCTTTACATTATTATTTTTTATTTAAAAAAAAGGCTTTACATTTATTAAAAGAGTAGTGATAAAGACACCTAACTCATATGCTTAAACTCATGCCTAAAACATTTATCATGTGACATATGAAACATGCATTTTCTCTTTCATAATCTTCACTTTTGATTTTGACACATGTCACAATCTTAAAATTAGACATGTATTTAGGCATAAATTTTAGTAATGCATATCATTTTCCTTATTAAAATTGAAAAAAGCAAAATAGTGCAGTACAAGACTAACATAAAAGTCGCACGTGGTAAGCAACCGGTAGAACCGGTAACCCAGGTCAATAAAACCGGGTACAAAATCGACATCTGTGCTCCTTGAACACAAAGCATAAACTTACATTTTCCTAATTTTTCTCTCTTTATCTTCATTTACATTTACAATCTTTTTCAAAGGTAATTTAATTCTATTTATTTCTCCGTTATTCACATGTTCAATAAAATTTATGGGTTTTTAATTTTGTAGTGAGTTTTGCAAGATGGAACGAGATTTTATGGGTCTGAATTCAAAAGATTCAGTTGTTGTAGTTAAAGAAGAAGCTGTTGAAGTATCTAAAGAATCAGGTATATTTTTTTATAAAATTTTTGAGCTAATTTTGTGTACTTCTTTTTATAAATTTGAAGTTATTTATGTGTTGTGAATTTTTGTTATTTTTAATTTGGGGCATATTTATTGCATGTGTTGTTTTATGTTAAATCTACAAGAGGGTATGATTTTATAAACTGGATAGATGTAGTGATTTAAGGAAAAAATTGTATGGAGTTTAGTTTGTTAATGGGTTTTAATTAGTAATTTTTATATGGTATTTGTGTAAAGTTTATTAAAGTTTAGTAATTTGGGTAAAAAAAACTTAGTTGGTAAATCTAGTTTAGGAATTTTATTTAACTGAAGTGTGTGTAGTTAATTGCAGTTTCAATGGGTTAGAATTAGTAAATTCCGATAAATTTATTTACTTTTTGATAATTTTAAAAATATTAGGTTCATTTTTGTAGTTGTTGCATCTGATTTGGGAAATTTTTATGTATGGATTGTTTTATTTACTATTCTTTTTGGGTAATTTTAGTAATTTTTGTAATTGTTGAATCTAATTTGTGGATTTTGATTATATGCAGGGTTTACTAAAACTTCTGCTGCTAAATGGCCTTTGTCAGGTAATGAATGATCTTTATTTTTTAGCTGTTCGATGTGTCTTTAAGGTTTTTAATGTGAATTTGAAACTGATGGTGTTTTTTTTTTTTTTATGTAATAGGATTAGGTTCTGATGGTTATGATGGATCTAAGAATCGTCAAGCTGCTGAAATTCAGGTCCGTTTACTATCCGATTTTGTAACATGTGATCATGGTGTATAAACATTTGGAACCATTGTACTTCACTATTAGTTCTTATAAAAGCAAAATATGTTGCAAAACCGAAATGAGGTTGCTACTAATTTTGGTAGATATCTAACAAAGAATTGGCAAAAGAATGTTTTATTTTTTTGCTATTTTTGACAGAGCAGTGTATTCAAACATAAAAGTTGTTCCTTTTTACCAGAAATGTCAAGTAGAACTGTAGTAGTGTTTTGAAATGCTAAAGCATTTGGTTATGATTCAAATTTTTACTATTTGGAAGTGAGAAGATGATATATTGATGATGTATTATTTATTTTACTATATAGAAAAGCATTGGTGTTGGTAGGCAAGGTGGTTCTCATTATTCAATGGCTGCTTATCCCATGCAACAGAGTCCGTATTCTATGCAACTCGTCAACGATGCTAAGCAAGCGGTTCCAATTTCCATGAACAACCCTTTCTTTAGGGCTCAGTTTGGTGGTCCACCCATTAAGCAACAAGGACTTTCGGTTCCGTCTGTTGGTTCCTTTCTTGCTGGAACTACTGAACCATGGTATAGACTGTTTTGTATTATTCCGTCTGTGATGAAGGGGTGTTAGATTTCCGTTTTGGAATGAAATATAAAGGTTATTGTGACTTAAAGTCGCAAACTCGAATAATCAATTTTTTATTTTATTTTATTTTATTTTTTAAATGTTTGAATGAATTGATTCTGCTATATTATTTGATTATTTAGTGGTAATTAAGAAAGTATCTTTTTTAGTCATTATATAAAGTAACATTCTCAGAGAATCAGAATTTGCTAAACACTCGCTCACCATTTAAACATCATAGTGTTACAAATTTTCAAGACCATCAGCACTTCTGAACGTATCTCAGAACACCCCTTTTATTACAATAATATGATTCTGATTTTAGTATCACATAATCTGTTTGAAAACTAAGTTACTTGTGTATAACAGCTATTCCTTTTTTTGTTGATTGAAGGTACAGTTCCAAGGCTTCTTGTGCTCCAGCTCAACTAACCATCTTTTATGGTGGAATGGTGAACGTTTATGATGATATCTCCCCGGAGAAGGTATATAATCTTTTTTTTTGTCACCAGTTTGTGAATTATTGATGAAAATGGTTCGGGTCTTGATGTATTTCTTGTGGTTTTATACAGGCTCAAGCTATCATGTTTTTGGCTGGAAATGGGGCATCTTCAAGCACACCAAGGGTTCAACCTCAGACGCCTGTTCCCAGAACACCAGTAGGAGATGTTGTTTACAACGCACAACCTATTAACGTGGGCTCAGCAATGTCGAGCCCGATGTCTGTTTCTTCACACCCTGTTGGTCAATCGATGGGTGGGCCCACTAACAGAGATGACGGTGGTAAAACTGTTGGAGGATCATCGACTCCTATTACCAAATTGGATACTCCACGAGTTATTAATTCACTTGAACAAGTGATGCAATCAGGTAGCCTGTCATAATTCAGTCTTGTATGTTACTCGTAATAAATTGCAGAAATCGTTCCTGTGGTTTGGTGAAATTGACAAACCGTCTATCGTCTAGATGGTCCCTCCTTGGACATGCTTTCACTTTTGGTTCCTCGTCCAATACTCTTTAGGGACCAAAACCAAAACTATTTACATACCTTGAGGGAGCAAAACTTAAATTAATTACGTACTGCGATTTCTGGAATCTACTTATAGATGCAATTTGCACTTTTTAAAATGAAAGTTAGAACTGCCATATGGAATTTAACAGTCATGTTATCAAATGCAGCTGTTCCTCAAGCCCGCAAAGCATCCTTGGCTCGATTTCTTGAGAAGCGTAAGGAAAGGTATGAACCATCAGGGGTATCTAATCATTTTACCATCGTTTAGGGGCAAATGTCATTGAAAACTGAACTTTTTTTTCTCTCTAAATCTTTGGTTATACAGATCAATGGCTTCATCTCCTTACTGTGTCAGCAAGAGTTCATCTGACTGCATTGCAAGTCCAGGACCGAGCAACATGAATGCTGTAGCAGCAGGCGAGCATTAGGGGAAATTTATGTTATATAACAATATTATGTAACTTTTTAGGTTTTATATTCAATCAAGACTCGATGGGATGTTCTTTTAAAACCACATTGATGTATACATAGTGGTTCGGTTCTCTGTAAGGATTATACAATATGACAGGAGACGAGTATTTTGAAGTGTTGGATGTGTTATGTTCATTGCTTGTTTTTTGTTCATCTGGTGCCATTTTGTTTTAATTAATTTCTAAAAACATCACCACTATCAACTACACGTCTACACCTAATGACCTAAAGCGTCATTAGGGAAAGCATGAAGTCATTAGGTCCAAGACGTCATTATACAAGAAACAAAGATGATAATTAGGGAAATCATGAAGTCATTAGGTCCAAGACATGCCATTATATAAGAAACAAAGATGATAACATTTTTACGTGTCGTTTTTTTAAGTTAGATACATGTCACTTTACACAAACGAAAGTGACATTGTTTGGCAAGTTTTCGGGTTATTGTCATGCTATCATGCTCTTTCAGTTTTCGGCAATAATTAGATTGGATAGAATGTTGATGTGAAGAAAGGGATTATATTGGGATACATTCAAGGGAAAAAGTATGTAGAAGTAACCAAAAAGCAACATCAACTAATAAACTCACACGCAGCAAAGTTGGAGGTTCTCATTTCAAGGAGATTTTGCAGCGAGAAAGTTTTTAACAGCAACATCAGGTCACCATATCGCTTCTTTAATATAGTACAATCAATATCGTTCTATTGGCTTGAAAGTAGAAGCAATAAAGTTAAGCTCGTGGGATTCCACTGTTTTATGTATATGGATACACCTCAAATTTGTTTTTGTTTAAATGTGGGTTGTGTTGATCATGTTTTATGTATATGGATACAGTGGAATCACACGAGATGAAACTAGGTATCTTGGTGTTGGATTATGGGAGTTGGTTAGTACGAAAACGACTAGAAGTGTGTGAGTCTATGAGGGCATACATGTTAAACACGAGAGTACGTTTAATTACGTTTACTACTTGGACTATATTTGACCCGAAACTTAAACCCGATTGTACATGGATCCAAACCCACTGCCGGTTTCACTTGTGGGTCATTTGGATCAAAGCTTATGGGCTAGGAGAATTGTAGTAGAATATCGAAAGAGTTTTAACTTGGAGCTCAAGTTTATAGCCCAAGGATCCTAGGTTTGGGAGGTTATATATACCTCACACCTAGCCTCTAAAACTGACGATATATATATACTCAATTCCAGCAGGTACAAATCGATCAAAACACCATCATCCCTAACGATTCTAAACCCTAAGTTCATTAGGGTTCTAGTACATTGAATCGACACTTAGAACCTTCAAACTTGCATCTATCTTGATCCAAGTCGTTTGTGGTTGATTGTTCTTGACTTCTGAAGATTTCCTAGTTGAAAAGAAAGCAAGAAGTTTGGTGTTTTTGCTGCTGTTCTTGAAGCAGAAAAGGTGACAGATTTCGTTTACCCTTTATCTGATATCGGACAAAGGGCAAAATTGGTTCTCGGGTTTGGAGCAGATCTCAGACAAAAACCAAGTTTGGTTTTTGGGTTGCTGTTGATCCCAGACACGGAAGGAAAGTGTTTCTAGGGTTTTTTTTTTCTTGGTTCGTTTAGTTCAAGGTTTATACAAGGGTTGTTTGGGTAAACGTTCACGACTAGCTTTATCGGGCGTATTCGTGGTTAAGTGTTTGTCTGTGGACTCGTAGAGGTATTCGTTTTGAATGCTTGGTTTCCTTGTTCGTTAATACTTGCGGGTGACTACGAGGATTAGTTTTCTTGTTCCTTTTATTACTTATTGTTTATTAATTATGTGTTAACCTAATTGCTTAAACTAGATCCATTTTCCGCTGCGTACTCGTAGTGTTACTTGGTTAACTAGATCTAAAATCCCAACAGTGGCATCACGAGTCATCATGTTTTTGTGATTATGGGTTACACGTTTTAATAAACACGCTAAAAGGCTGCATGAAATCTAATTAGTTATTCGTTTTATTTTTGTTTTAACAACTATAATGCAATACTTGTCAATTATTAATAAAAAATACCTAGACACAAACTAATTAAATTAAATTGTTAATTAGATACATAAAATAGCATAATTAAAAGTTAATTAAGTTTGCCATGATATTTTATGTGTTTTTCGGGCTATAAGACTCACTCAGTTGCTTTTTGTGATTTATGGGGCGATCTAGGTTTTTGCACCTAGTGACGGTCTTGTGGTTCTCCTTTTGGGGAAGACTCGCGAGAGAACTCAGAACCATATGTGTTTATTAATGTTGTATGTTTATATGTTTGTGATTCCGTATGTGTATAATTGTTACTTGTATTTGACACCTAATTGTATGCATATGAAATAATACATATCGTAATCGTAACATTAATAATGGTCTTAATTACACGCCTAAATACCATGCTCATTGTGACATGCTATTTGATTCGTGGAAAATTGTTTTTTTTTTTGTTTTTTTTTTTTTTAAATTAAGTGACCTAAACTATTGAAACAAGTTTTTCATGAATTTAAAAATTAGACGCTATGGACACTTGGGATGTACGGCTCACCCAATAGAACAAACTATAAAGGGGGTTTAAGGAGGTGCGCACAGTCATACCTAAAGGATTTCCAGTTATTGCCTCGCGCTGACCTGGTCCTCCGCCTCCCTGTGAGTTCGATTGGAGCTACTGTGAACCATGATGATCACTATAGTGTCATTACCAAAAGTTTTTAAAATAAGTGTTACAAAGTTGTTTTGCATGCTTCTTTGTACACGATTTTTACTACATTTATGTGAATACCCTATGTGTAAAATTTTAAGTCTATGCCAACCATCTATGAACACGTGCATTTGGCTTGACCTCTTTGGTCAGACCTTAGGGCCATTCCAACCCATGGTGATTATTACTCATTGGTCAGACGTTTGGTAATTTTTGCAAGTTCTTACTTGGTCGACTTATTTCGAGTATGCTTGGTCAGACCTTGGACCCGAGGCATAAGATGAGAATAAACATGCTTTAGACATTATTACTTGTATACTAATGCCTTAATCGGTCTCATAAAGTCTAAGAGTTGCATTATGTAATTAACGCTCGTCGCTTACCTCTTGCCCTACTTAGTTACTCATTGGTCAGACCTTTAGTAAATAAGTGGGAGGTCAAGATGGATCTTAGTCTTAATTAGTAAATAATTGGGTAGTTAATTCTTTTAAGAATGTAATTATCAAAAATACTATAATTGAACTTTCTATGTTCCGAATAAATTGTGTTGTGACAACATAATTCGTAAACAAAGTTGTTTTTTCTTAAAAAGACAAACTTAGTCTCTTTTCCTGGTAAGAAGAGTGAGACTTATTCCTATCTTTTCTCCATAGTTGACAAACTAAGATAGGATTAAAAATTGTTAAACTCACTTATGATCTTTCATTACCATTTTATGGTCTAGAAATAATTGAAAGATAAAATATTTTGTCTAACTAGAAAATATTTTGTCTATAGCTACCAAAATAAATGACATCTTGCACTTGTCACAATGTATGAGTTTAAACCGCAAAGAGTAAAGAATATTCGCTAAGTAATTTTCTTGGACTCTTATTATTCCTAAAGTGCTAAATACCCTTGGGGCTATGTAGACGATAGAGGAGGAATTGCATGCTAAAGATTCAAGTTAAATGAAAGTATGAATGGCTAGTCCCTCATCTACATAAGTAGGACTTCATATACTCGGTTCAATACCTAAGTACATTGCTACTTGTAGGCATTCATAGAGAATAGGAAAGTGTATAAAATTTCCATATGCTTTTGATGCGTGCAAAACCGTCAAGTTTTATCACTCAAGTCTGCCACTTGTGAATGGCAGACCGTAACAAACTTAAAACGGCTTAAGCACGAATGCAATGAAGATCTGAGGAGTATAGGGTTTCCCCGGGTCGTTATGTCCCAGCGAGCTATGCAATGGATTATCAAACGTAAAGTGATCGAGAAATTTGAACGAAAAAGGGATTTGGATTATGATATTATAACTACAGGAAAAGCCAACAAATTACAACGGCTTAAATGCAAATTAAAGGAAATTTAAAAGATAAAAACTATTAAATAAACGCTATCACTATTTTTAAAATTGATGAACGTTTAAAACTTAAAACTTAAAACTTACGTTTAAATAAAATTACGTAAACGTACAAAATAAAAAGTGAGATCTAAGAAATAAAAGTCCTAAAAATATGAAAATGACATTTTTACAAACCTAATGATAAAAGAAAATTAATAGAAAAAGAAAATTATTTTTATAACTAATTATCTAATTATTATTAATTAAAAACTATTTTTAACTATTAAATATTAACCTAAAATACAAGAAATTAGGAAATAAAGCTAGAAAAATAAAATTTTGACTTAGAAAAATCTAAAATAACAAAATAGAATTTTCAAAACTATTTTTGTATTTTTATGATTATTTTTCTATTTTCTAGGAATTAAAAACTATTAAAAACTAATTAAATTATTTAAAAACACAAATTTAACTAAGAAAAATTTGGAAAAATATTTTTTTGGCTTTTTATATTTATCTTAACTTAATAAAAATGAAAAATTATTTTTTTGAACATTTTCTTAATTATTTGTATTTAAAGCTAATTAAAAATGCTTAAAAACTAATTTAAATCAAGAAAAATAGCAAACAAGCTAGGAAAAATATGAAAATTTCAGGAAAAGCTTAAAATAATATTAGGAAGCTAGGAAAAATGGAAAAACAGGTGCTTGTGTGGAGGAAAATGAAACTGATGTGGAATGTGCTTAAGAATAAGCACTTGGATAAGCCAAGAACACACCAAAAGGTACCAAACTGAGACAGAAGCAACAATAAGCTAAAATAACTCTAACAAAACTAAAATCAACAAGCCATAACCTCTGATTTGCAAAATGATAAGATTTGGTGTTATGAGACAATAAGCTAAAAACAGTTTTTGGCTCCTACTTGGAACAAGAAAATAAGCACATGAATAAGCTGGAAACTAAAAACTAACAAATGGAACCTAAACTAGACCTGGTTGAGAACCAATAGACCAAAAACTAGACCTAGAGGAGCTCTGATGAGCTCTGTGCAAGGGCTTGCACAAACTGAGAAAACTCAGCTTAAGCTGAGTTTTGTGCACAGGGCACCTAGGCCATTTTTTAAAAGCAGTTTTAGAGCTTTTAGAAAATTTGCAAAAATATACAAAAATGGCAATAATAAACTAGACCAGTAGAACTTTTTAACACCACAAGTTTCATTTGATTTGACCCATAAATGAACCCATGAAAAATCATCTTAGATGGGCTCAAACTGAGATTTTGCAATTTGACTTTTTGAGACAGTAATGGAAAGTTGACCAAAATGAAATTTGAAGCCAATTTTTGGACTGAACTTGATGTTAATGGATGAAATGAAGCTAAAGCAACCTTTATCTATGTATTTTAAACACAATTCAAGACTTTGATTCTCAAAAAACTCCAACAGTGAACCTGTTTAAGACAAATGAGAATGATTTTGACTTTTGGTGGTTACAAGCACAAAAGTAAGACAGATATGACTGCAAATGAACTGAACAAACTTAAAGCAACTAGAGCTACCCACTGCATATACCTAAAAAACAGATAGTTCAGCAGAACCAAACACCCTTTTATACACTGATTAGCAAATTTAAATAAGCTAACTATTAATCCAACTAATTTCAATGATCAAACTATGTTGAGACAACCTAAATACACCTTAATGGACAGATTATAACTACTTGTAACCACAAAAGCAGACTATGCTATTAATTGTTGAAAAACACTTACAAGTGTGCCTAGCCACAATGGCTTGCTAGCAATCAAACCAGAACCACAGTAACCACTAACCTACATAAACCAACCCATTGCTTCCAAATCAACCCCAAGAACATGTCTGCACCACCCATTACATTCCTGCATCAATTTTTGCTCCATGTTGACTTTCATTGACCAATATTCAAAAATGTTTGAACCTTAAATTTAAACTCACAAAGAGCAATGATAAGCTTAAATGAGTTTGTTTGAGCTTAAAAATAAGTCACTAACAGCTTTTGCATAAGATTTTGAGAATAGAAATTTCAACAGTGGACATACAAAATGGAAATTGAACATAGACTTGAATTGATAGTTGAAATAAGTTACAATAAACCTGAATACCTTTGTTTGATACAAATAAGCTTAAAAACACAACTGAAAACTATTTAAGACATTACAAGCTAAAAAACGAC
The DNA here is from genome assembly GCA_019973895.1 of Chrysanthemum seticuspe. Lineage (NCBI taxonomy): Eukaryota > Viridiplantae > Streptophyta > Magnoliopsida > Asterales > Asteraceae > Chrysanthemum > Chrysanthemum seticuspe. The sequence continues at coordinate 122,940,340 of BPTQ01000008.1, forward strand.
ATACATGGTGAAAAATTAAACTAACTACCCTTGCTTCTCTGTTTTCCTCCTCATTTTATACCCAAAATGTCTTTCTCTCACCTCTCTGAATAGTTCCCAGCAATAATATCAACCATTGGATGTCTTGGTATCAATCTTGGCCGTTTGAGCATTTTGGCGCCAATTTTGGTTTTTAACAGTTTGTGGGTTGAGTGAGGTGGAAGGAGGCATTAAATGCGTCCTTGGAGTTATGTGTTTGGAGGGGGGTAGGGATGATGATGGTGGAGTGTTTGCAGAGGAGTTGCAGGGTGATGATGGTGGTGGAAGTGCAACCCGTGAGTGGGAGGGAAAAAGGAGAAGTCAAAGTAGTTTGACTGGGTATTAAATAATAGAGGGGGTCCAAATGGCAGGGTTCAAAGGCATTGGCAAGGGTCACAAGTGTTTTGACAAGGGTCCAAGAGGGTTTAAAGGCTTTAATAAAATAGGGACCAATTGTGTAAATTCTGAAATTCAAGGGACCATTCCTGTCAATTATGCAAAGATGTTCCAAAGGACTAAAACTTACAAGCTTCAAAAGTACAGGGACCAAACTTGACAATTTCCAATTTCCAGGGGCCATTTCTGCCAAATTTCAAACTTGAAGGACCAATCTTGTAATTTTCTCAAACTTTTTATATTTTTCACCAAAGGACTAATTATGACAAGTTATGATTTAAAAAGGACCTTTGGTGATTTTTCTTTTGAAATTAGGACTCAGGGACTATTTTTGACAATTTTAGAAACTTGGGGGACTGAAACTGCCAATTATGCAAACTTTGCTCATTTTTCATCTGATTTTAAACATTTTGCATCTGAAACATATAAAATGCAATTTTGGAATATTTTCAGTATTTTGATGCATTTCTGAGCATTTTTAAACGTTTTGCAGTTCAGATTGACCCAAAAATGATGAGTATTTACACACTCATCAGCTTTCTAATGGCAATGTAACACTTACAATGTTGAAAAATCCAGTGGGAGCATTGCATTTTATTACTAAAATAACATTCATGTAATGTTGTCAATTTTAGTGGGAGCTACGAGATTTATTTCCTTGTTAGTCACCCATATCATTTCAAACTTGCTTTGAAATAATTCATTACTTTTCAAATATGAACGACCATTGCTTAAAAGAAAATTGCATTTTATTTTATAAGATAACACGTTGCTTTTCTGCTGTTGCTCTCTGAAGCGTTATCTATAGAATAATAATCCACAATTCCTCATTAGAGGTTATGGTTCTAAAACTACTTGTAATATCTATGACATTATGATATTGTTTACACAAATCTATCACATGTGATTTGTTTTTATAATATGATGTTGTGCCTTACACAAGTGGGAGAAATCTTAAAGTGTGAGCAAGGAACAACAATATTATTGGTTTCTCTTGACCACAAGGTAAGAAAACTAATAATTCTACTAGGACTTAAACACGCGAGATGTTTATTGCCCTACTACATTTTAATAATAATTATACTAGGACTTGAACACGCAAGATGTTTGTTGCCCTACTACATTCAGATGTCATGATATAGTGTAAAGATACTTCAACATCTTGACTACATGTTTTAGTCAACATAATTATGGTTAAATGATAGTAATCATAATTCTGAAGTATAAAATTAACTTGAAATTACTACAGAACTCAAGAGTTTGCGTTCATGATTAGCGTTCATGATTACTTTTGTTAGTATAATTATGCTTACATGTTAAGACATAATTATAAAGTCCTTAAATTAATCAATGACTTATAACATAAAGTATATAGTAAAATTGTTATGTCTTCTAGTTAACACATAAACATGAGGCCTTTGAATTATCAAAGACTTATTATGTATTATTGACATGTTCTGTTTTCTTGTAAACACATGAACATATAATTCTTGAACAGTTATGTCTTCTTGTGAACACGTGAACATAAGGTTCTTGTATTATTCAAGGGATATACATTATAGCATGCACTTGGTTCGCAAATACTTAATATGCAATTTGGCTCGACCCAATTGACAAGTATTTGGTCCAAAGAGAATTAAGTTATCTATGGAATTCTGATATAGTCTCACGATTCTAATACTCATAGAATACCACATTATTATGGTATGTCTAATGTGTTGAAACAAAACTTATTCATATTGTTTGATTCATGATAGCTTTCATTGCTCTGCCTCCAAAATATATCATGGTTAGAAAATTGCGTGTGTCGTGGATACACTCAATATAGTTCAAACCAAGAAGGTATTCAAGACAACTCATAATCGAAACCCCTAATCCCTTAGGGATTTCCGGTTTTTCCACTCAAACCAATTGAATCCTAAACCCTTTTTGATTTTTGATTTTTCTACACTTCCTAGCTTGAAGATTGTAGTTTTGGTGTTCTTCCTAGCTCGACGAAACACAAAACTGTTGCTAAGAATTTTTGATAAAGAGTGATACAAAATTAGAGTTTTTCTACAAACCATAATTAGAGTTGTTGGAAGGAATTCCATTATGTCTTGATTTAAGTTCGGAATTTGTTAAAATCTTGAAGCATTTTATTAACAAATCTAGGGATGAAAACTTCAAATTTATTTTGTGGTTCCCAATAAAGAACAATTTATTGTTGCTTAAATACTTAGTATTTAGAGAATTGTTTCTACTTACAAAAGTAAGTGGGAGCATATACAAATCTCAAAGTTATTTGAGAACAAAATACTTAACCTTCTAAAATCCACTTATTAATGTCATACTAAGGTTAAAAATGTAAATGTCGACCAAAGTATAAATGTTACTCTCATTCATAAATCCGCAAGGATACCTCATCACTTGAGTGATATTTTAATATCAATGATGAGGGATATAAGTTAGAAGATCATTCTAAATCTGCTAACTATTAAAATACATTATCACATCTTGAATCTGATAAATGGTTTAGAATTATGAATGATAAGATGCAGTCCTTAAAAGGCAAATCAAATGTTTTGAGCTTGATTGTTATTTCGCCTAACAGTTAACCTATGAGGTTGGAATGAGTTTCTTTTGAAGAAATGCTCACAAGGACAAAATTGTATACATGTTAATGCATGTCATTTTAAAGAAGTTTGTAATCATACTTAAGCAATTGACTGTGATTAGAATTTCTTATATACATGCATTAATTATATAAAGATAATTAATTATCATACATGTTTCCTTGTATGTAGAATATGGAAATTAAAATTTTATAACTCTTTCTTTTATGATTACCTTTTTCGAGGACGTGTGTACAAAATTTATATAATCTTTATAATCTTTATGTAGTATACAAAATTTAAGCAATCCAAGTTTGGATTGGATCATGCATATAGGAGCTGAGATTTTGAATTTAATTACAATATGATTTTGATTAAATTAAGATAACTCTTGAGTACATCTGACATTAAGTGGGAGCACTGTGTTTTTCCTTAAAATTTAAATGTTGAAGATATCATTCCATTTAAGCTAGATATTAATCCTTAAGCTTGGAATGAAGCTTCACGTGGGATTTAGGGAATAAAACAAACAACCTTGAAATAAATGTTTATTTGGAATAAACAAATGCGGAAAATTAAGTCCAACACAAATGCAATATATCATTCAAGCAAGTCTTGAATGGTATTTTTCACTTGGAATAATTTATTACATGGATGAAAACCTTATGTTTTTAACTAAGGATTTATCATGTATATATCATACTGTGTATAGGACTTGTTGTTGCTTTTGTACAAGAACAAGATGAGCTGACAACAACAATATCTAATTGAGAGTATTTAGATTATTGTTAATACAAATGTTTACGAATTATAAAGCATAGTGTTGTATAAGTACAATGATGCTAGAGGATAATTAATACTAGTTAAAGTAAGATTTTATCGTTTATGATAAATCTGCTAACTAGATATGCTCAACATAGAGTATTGTTGCATTACACATTAAGGAATAAGAACACTTTACATTTTAAGAAACTGTAATGATGATTGTCAGTGTGTCGTTGACTTCTAATACCTCATGCAAGGTAGGGCGACATCTCCATACTATGACGCTTGCAATAGTATGAGCATATGAGATAAGACACTCATCATATATTTCAAATCCCTCACTATATGTGAAATTTGAAACAAGTATTCGGAAAGTTTACTCAGATAACTATTTAGTTTTCTTGTAAAAGAAAGGTTGAGAATGATGGAAACATTAGAATTCAACTTACTAATTAGTCTCATGCATATCTGTTTATAGTATTTGGATATTTGGGATTGAAAGACAATTTTTACTTTATGATGAATAAAGATACTTGGTATTTGTTATTCATTCATATAATAATTGTTATCCTATATTTGCATGTTTAATCTTTGAATAATTTTATTGTTCTAAATATGTCCATTGTCGGTTAACAATATGAAAATATTGTTATGTAAGGCAAATGTGAGTGTTGGTTATATTCTAACGAGAATGTAGATTGTTCCCGCCAAACTCATATGTATTCACAAAGTATGCATATTGGATACCCCAACTTTCAAATATTTACTTTTGGATCCTTGTCATAAGTAAAGTATTGAAAATGGTTTGTTAAAGTCTTCCTTAGACTTGTGATACAAGCAAGTTCTGTTATGTGTGGATATCACTTTTGTAAGTATAAGCCAAACGCTATCCTGAATAAGGTAGTTATAAAAACTATATTTCGGAGTGATGTGAAGCAGCATCCACAACACTTGTAGTCAATAAAAGATTTGTTACTCCACTTGATGTGTGCAGAAAGATACCATGGCGCCTCTCCAGAATTAATCAGATAATTTTTCGGCCGAACCCAAAGGGTAATGCAAGATGATACTTGATTACATTTGGTATATCTAATTAAATTCTATAACGAGATTCTAAATGGTTAAACTATATGGAATAAGTTAGGATCCATATTCATTGTTTAACGGTATCTATAACAAAAGATGATTAAAAGCAAGACATTAATGACCATGCTACTGAGAAAATTTTATGAAACTATATCTCAGAAACTTTTAGTTAAATAGCGAGTGAGAGCGTTGCTAGGCGTTTCCGTCGTTGGTTTTTGTGTTATCCGTTACTCCAACTCCCAAGTGGAGCTGTTGGATTATGGGAGTTGGTTAGTACGAAAACAACTAGAAGTATGTGAGCCTATAGGGGCACACACGTTAAACACGAGAGTATGTTTAACTACGTTTACTACTTGGACTATGTTTGACCCGAAACTTAAACCCGATTGTACATGGAGCCAAACCCACTGCCGGTTTCACTTGTGGGTCGTTTGGATCAAAGCTTATGGGCTAGGAGAATTGTAGTAGAATATGGAAAGAGTTTTAACTTGGAGCTCAAGTTTATAGCCCAAGGATCCTAGGTTTTGGAGGTTATATATACCTCACACCTAGCCTCTAAAAGTGACGATATATATATACTCAATTCCAGTAGGTACAAATCGATCAAAACACCATCATCCCTAACGATTCTAAACCCTAAGTTCATTAGGGTTCTAGTACATTGAATCGACACTTAGAACCTTCAAACTTGCATCTATCTTGATCCAAGTCGTTTGTGGTTGATTGTTCTTGACTTCTGAAGATTTCCTAGTTGAAAAGAAAGCAAGAAGTTTGGTGTTTTTGCTGCTGTTCTTGAAGCAGAAAAGGTGACAAATTCGTTTACCCTTTATCTGATATCGGACAAAGGGCAAAATTGGTTCTCGGGTTTGGAGCAGATCGCAGACAAAAACCAAGTTTGGTTTTTGGGTTGTTGTTGATCTCGGACAAAGAAGGAAAGTGTTTCTAGGGTTTTTTTTTCTTGGTTCGTTTAGTTCAAGGTTTATACAAGGGTTGTTTGGGTAAACGTTCACGACTAGTTTTATCGGGCGTATTCGTGGTTAAGTGTTTGTGCGTGGACTCGTAGAGGTATTCGTTTTGAATACTTGGTTTCCTTGTTCGTTAATACTTGCGGGTGACTACGAGGATTAGTTTTCTTGTTCCTTTTATTACTTATTGTTTATTAATTATGTGTTAACCTAATTGCTTAAACTAGATCCATTTTCCGCTGCGTACTCGTAGTGTTACTTGGTTAACTAGATTTGAAATCCCAACACTTGGCTGCTTCAGTTTCTGTAAAGAAATTTCTACTTTACTACTAGTATTTGTGAAAGAAAAAAAAAAACAGTTCTAAATAAATTATGTAAACTGATTTATCCATTAGATGAAACTAGGCATATACTAAAATAAATTACAGCTTAGTAATAAGACGAATGATGAGCTAAGAGATCAATTGATCTATGTTCGTGTCAAAAAGCGTGTTCTGCTCATCATTAACTACGATGGTTTTCAAGACAAGATTACGGAAATTAATAACACCTTCGAGTCTGTTTAATAAAACCACTTATTATGACTCAATATAGGGTCGTATAACCAATTTAGAATATCCAGCACCCCGAACTAGGACCGAGCATAGCTGATAACGGACCGAACCAATTGATAAACCGGCCCGAGCCGAAGAGAACATATTTCAGTCCGGTCATGAATTCACCTTTTTCCTCTTTCGGTCCTCGATCTTGTTCAGTTTGGTCTTACGCACAATCAATCAATATTCTATGGGAACGAACTGAACCAAACACATTTCGGTCGAGGGTTTTGCCAACTCGGTTTTCAGTCCGATCTAGGCTGGTTTTTGAACCGTGATCACCCCTACTCCGAACATCTTGAATTACTCGTAGTAATAATACCTTATAAGACGTGAAGACCACATAACCATTGTTACATGCTCAAAGGTTCACGCATGGTTGAGCAAATGTTTGGGTGAGTCGTTTGTCATGATCACCAAACAAAAAAAAAGAGTGGCGAGGGAGGGTTTCTTTTTGTGCGTGAACAAATTGTGAAGTGTGTTTGTGTTTAAGTTTGTTATGAATAAATGATAGCGAAAACAATAGCCACCAGGAAGTTTGACACCACTACACCCGCTCTTATATGGACCAGTCTAACAAATTTCTCCACTAAACTTTACATGACTATCCATAATGATGTACACCATTCACGCGTGAACACACCCCTTTAACGCATCATCAATTATTAATCCTCTCTCTCTCAAACAATAACGCCTGATCACCAACTTTTAGAGATGGTTTGGTCACCACTTTGATCGAAGAAATTTTATTTGATTGTGTGAGTAAGATTATCGTGTAGTATGTTTGTATTTAAGTATATTAGACGAATATATGCGCAAAGTGACGGTGTATGACGACAATAATTATACTTGTGAAATCGTGATTCTGGGTTCAACCTTTGAGTTAAAGCGTGTGTTTTTTAAAATTAATATAGTGTTTGTTTTGAAAGGTTTTCAAGTATAAAATTGATAAAGATATTGATTAGTTTGGTAATCAAAGGTTTGATCAAGAAGTGAATACGGTTAGTTTAGTCACCATGCACACCGTCTAAGCTAAGATCGACACATAAGCAAATACCCAAACAAAACCCGCTAATAACTCGCCTATAAAACCCCCTCTTTCATCAAAAGCGTAAAAAAGATTTCATTGCACATTTAACACGCACGGATTAGTTAGCGTAGGCGTTAAAACTTAAAACTCAAAGCACGTCACCATCACGCGTTTCTTGTGAAAGTAGCCATTGATCCATCTCTCAAATATATTAGCGTAACCATCTAAACCTTTCTTCCTTTCGTTTTAATTTAATCTATTTTTTCACACAAACAAACAATGATGATATACATGTAATAATTAGGGTTTCATTTACACCGATCCAATTATCGCTCAATTCGAGCTTATTACGAGCTGAATTTGTTTGTTTAATCTCTGATTCACGGTATGTTGATGATTAATTTGTATACTTTTTGTTATATAATTGATCGATGTATATATATTTAGGTTTTTAAAGTGACGAATTATTATATCTGATTGTTGATTTTGAGGTGGTGTTGTTATTTGTTGCTAGAGTTAGGTTTATGTTTGGCAAGGAGCTTTTAAGTAAGCTTAGGAGCATTAAGCATTTAGCGTCTGACGTTTAAAATTGAAAGATTGTTTGGCAATGAGCATTTAGCGTTTCGTTTTTTATAAAAAGCTACTTGAAGAAGCATTTAGCATTTGGCGTTTAAAATTGAAAGATTGTTTGGCAATAAGCGTTAAGCGTTTTGTTTTTTCGGAAGCCGCTACTTGAAGAAGTATTTTGCGTTTAGCCTCTACGTCATTTTTATTCAAGAAACAGCTACCGCTAACTACTACTGTATGGCAAAAACATACTGTTTGGCAACACTAGCATAGGTGTACTCAAAGTTTGTAAAGTTTTTGTTATTGTTGCTGTTGTTAATTGATCAATATGTGTGTGTGAACTATGTGTTTAAATTAGGAATTATTATAGCGTTATTTTAATTTGTTTGTTGTTAGGTATATACGGTTGATAGTAATATAGTTTTTTAGTTTGAGCTGAAACTAGGTTTCTATAGAGAACTTTAGTGATTAGGTTATTTGCGGTAATATAGTTTGACAAAAGGATTACTGTTGTGTTTTGAGTGCGTTGAGTGGTTGTCGCGTGGTGAAATATTAGGCACTGGGATCGTATAAGTTTAAGCGCTTTTTTTTAAATGTGGACTAAATGTGAGATTTGGAGTTGTATATGAACTTCTACGCTAATTCCTATTTGTGGCTGATAGTTATCCTAAAAATATGTGCTGCACTTCCAGTATTTCATGACATCTTTGTTGATGCACGTGACTTGCTTAGATGTAATTAGATAAGGACTAGCATACACGTGAGAAGTGTGCATTTGAGTAGAGATACTTGTAGTAATGGTATAAGGCGTACTAAGGTTATACTTGTGAAATATTAGGCGTTGGGGTCGTACTGTGCAACTTATGGGAGATTATACTTGAGAGTTTACGCACTTCCTGGAAATGTGGACTATTTTGGGATTTGGAGTTGTATATGAACTAATGTGCTAATTCAGAGTTTCCGATTTGTGGCGGATAGTTATTCTAAAAATATGAGGTTTTATCAACAACTACTGCGTTTTTGATATATTTAATACAACTTTTCGGATTTTAGTTTGGACTATGCATGTGTGTGACTTCCTGAGATGAAATTAGATAGGGACTGACGTACACACAAGAGAAGTGTGCGTTTGAGCATAAGTACTTTTAGTAATGGTATAAGGCGTATAAAGCTTGCGAGATACCTTTCTAAGGTTATAGCATGTGTTTAATCCTTTTTTGTTCATGTCTGCTCCTGCGTAGGGGATGATGGCTTCCGTATAGAGTTTGAGATGCTTTGTTTATTTGGCATTCCATTTCACTCTTTTTGCTCTTAGTTTTGACTCTCGATTAATATGTGGTACCGATTAACTGTGATTTCGGGATTCTGGCAATATAAGTAGTTGATTTCTGGAATTTATAAGGAAGTAAAACTTGACATAAAAGTAAAGGTTATGTTCTACATTTAGATCTCTTAAAAGGTTCACATGCCCGCTTCCTTTATCGGTCACCTTCTTCATTCTTCGACCGCTCCAACAGTCCAACCTAATATTATCTACTTTCTGTTCTTCCCTTTGGTTTCACTTTTGAGGCCCCGGGGAGAATATTTATTGATACTTTTTAATGTGTATGATCGTTTAGATTTATACGGAAGGATTATATATTTGAGAAGAGATGTTTAACATTGCGTTGATTGTGTTTGAGATATTGTGAGTTCTGTACTCTGCAACTTTTGGGAGATAATACTTGTTATGAAAGTTTGCGAATTTTGCGTTGATATGTGGACTTAAATAGACGTTTGGAGGTATTTGCTCTATATGAATTTAGACACTAGTTGTCTACTACTGCTTTTTGTCCATATTCCTTAACAAGTTTGTTCGTTTTAGTTAAGGGTTAGAATCGGCATGGCTTGTTGACTATAAATTTTTGTATGGGATTTCATTTGGAATCAGGATATAAAATTGGATTATGCATATGAATTTTTGTAACAAGAGAAGCGCGCAATTGACTCATTTGACTAGAAATAGTTCAGACTTTTCGTATTGGAATAAGGCTTGTGGGCTACATTAATGGTCATAGCCTATATGCCGCCTTCTTTTTGTTCTTAACTTCTTCTGCATAAAGTTTGAGAAGCTTGGTGCATTTAACATTCCCTTTCTCGCACTCCTTTTGTTCTTGTTCACTCCCTATGAATATAATTATCTTTGGTGGCACGCATAAACTATAATCCTTGGAATATAAGGGGCTGGTTTTTAAAATTTTCAAGTTAAACGTAGGATGAAAGAACTGGCTTATGTTTCACTTTTAGATTTTCTTAAAGGCTAACCGATCACATGCTTGCTTCCTTTATTTGTCACCTTAGTTTTTCTCCTTTAGTATAAAAATTGTCAAGTTAGATGGTAGATTTAATGTCCTTGCACTGGCAAAATTATTAATTAGAAGTTGTACTGGTATATTTGATAGTTATTTACTCCAACATGCTTCCATTTGGCCCTGGTTTTTATTAAGTCCATAGACGGACCTATCTAATCACTTACTGCTAAAGTAGTCATAAATATTAAGATTTTCTTGCTCTTAGGAGCTCGCTTGATCATTGTGGCGCAGCTCATGGTTAGCTAATGAAGAATATACCTGAGGGAACTACTGATTCTTCGAAAAATTCTTATACGAGCTCTACTGATTCTCCAGATAGAATTTGTGGGTCCATCTGTTCTGAGGCGGGACCAAGCAACCGAAGATCCCCCAAATCTTCATTGTGGTCAGGATTCTTGGTATCTGCCTTTTCAGTTTTTGATATCCACAGCGAGTCCAGAGTTTGCCAGAAGAAGAACCAAGAAACCAGTAAAAACAATGGCTGGACTGCTGCTGTGAAGAGAGTTATGAATGGTGGTTCAATGAGGAGAATTCAAGAGCGTGTTTTGGGGTACAAGACTAATGTTTCTAACTCAGTAAGTGATATATGGCTTCTTGGGGTTTGCTACAAAATATGTTTGGAAGAGCCATCTCAAGAACCAGTTCAGACCAGTGGATATGCTGCATTTTCTGAAGATTTTTCATCAAGAATTTTGATGACATACCGAAAAGGTTTCTTTATTTGACTATCCTCTCTTTCTGTGTGTTTTTTGTTTACAAATAACATCAATAAGGTGTTTCATTCAGGTTTTGTGTGTATTAGTGATTCGAAGTATACCAGCGATGTAAATTGGGGTTGCATGCTTCGAAGCAGTCAGATGCTAGTTTCTCAGGTATTGAGATTTGGGTGTCTACATGTCCTCTCTTTTTTGGCTTTAGACGAGCACATTTTGAATAACTGTTATTGTGAACAGGCATTGTTAATTCATCGACTAGGCAGATCTTGGAGAAAACCTTCACAACAGGTGGGATATCCCAGAGTAATTAATACTTATTTTTCTAAATATATAACTGCTTGGAAACCATTGGATTGCTCAATTTAATGCTTGTTTTTTTATTTTCTTGCCAATGACGCAGCCATTCGATAAGGATTACATTGAAATATTGCACATGTTTGGTGATTCTGAGGATTCAGCTTTCTCCATTCACAATCTTCTACAAGCTGGCGAAGGTTATGCCCTTGCTCCAGGATCGTGGGTCGGCCCATACGCCATGTGTCGCACCTGGGAGACACTTGCACGCCGTAAAATAGCAGAATCTAAAGTTCAAGACAATTCATTCCCAATGGCCATTTATGTTGTCTCTGGTGATGAAGATGGGGAACGTGGTGGAGCTCCAGTTCTTTGCATTGAAGATGCAATGAGGCAATGTTCTGAATTTTCAAGAGGCCAACAAGAGTGGTCCCCTATTCTTGTGCTGGTTCCTCTGGTTCTAGGTCTTGACAAAGTAAACCCTAGGTACATTAGGTTTCCTTATTTATTGTAGTTATAGCCAAATATTCTTCCACTGAAATATATGGTATCTTATCTAATCTAATAAAACTATATATTAAAGGTATCTATATTGTGACCGACTTTTTATATAACCAGGTATCTACCTCTGCTGGCTGCCACATTCACGTTTTCCCAGAGCCTTGGCATATTGGGTGGTAGGCCTGGTGCTTCGACGTATCTTATTGGGGTGCAAGACGATAAAGTTTTTTATCTTGATCCCCATGAAGTTCAACAGGTAACTTCTGTTTTATCAATGTTTTTGTGCTCCTTATCCCAATAAGTGCGGGTTTTAGGTTTAGAGATACTTTTAGATGTTCATTCTGATCTTTCTGGTCCTTGCCGGCTTTGTTCTATTATTTCTTGTTTAGGCATTTTCTAGAGTACCATGGATTTATTTATTGAAATATTGCAAAGAAATGTTATATGTTGCAGTTAATATGAATATACACGTTAAATCGACTTGGTGCCTTGTTTAAAAGATAATTTGGTACCTCTGTTAAAGGAAGTTAAAGTGACAACTCGACGAGTAAAACTCATAAGTTTTTGCAGAATCTTTGAAAACAAGTCTGATCTAACCAGGGTCCTCCCGTACTTGCATCCTACCACTGTTGAACTTAAGAGTAAATGTTTGTGAGAGATTGTAGGCTGCGTGTGATTTGTTGTAATATTCCAAGTTACCACGCTAACAGCTAGTTATTTTACGAGTCATATCGCATACCCTCACGGAAGGAGTCTTATATACCATCCATCAGTTTTTTGTGTTCCTAGTTTTTTGTTGTTTTGATCTAATAATATCTTCGACATTTCTATCTTGTTTGTTCGATTCTGATGCTGGGGTGAACTATAGGTTAGCAGTAATTCAGACTGATGCAGCTTCCAAAATTTAGGTATATTTTGTCACATTTCTGTTTCTATGTTGTATCTTCAGGCAGTTAACTTTAGCAAGGATAATTTGGAGGCTGATACTTCATCATATCACTGCAAGTATGTACTTGATTGAGTTAAACTTTTTGATCATTAGTATACTATTGTCCCCTATAGTTTCTAACTCTTAAATACTATACATTGTCAGTGTTATACGGCAAATTCCCCTTGAATCCATCGACCCGTCATTGGCTATTGGATTTTATTGCCGCGACAAAGGTACATGTGTTGTAAATTTGATGATTTTTTAACAGTCAATGACATAGTGATGTTTAAGTATGCAATATGCATAACCCGTTTATGATCCAGATGATTTAGATGATTTTTGTTTGCGGGCATCGGAGTTAGCAGCAGAATCAAATGGTGCCCCACTATTCACAGTAACTCAGACTCGTAATCTTTCAATATCAAGCAGCAGCAGCAGGGCTCATGATACTGATACCTTTGATGAACCTGATGATGCTGAAGGCTCTGCTCAAGATGACTGGCAGCTTCTTTGATTCACTTGTATGATACACGTCAGTTAGGATCTGCAGAAGTTGTACTTGGTATGTGTATGATTGTAAACCTTTTAAGGAGTTGTTAGGTGTCGATTGTGTTTCTTAGAAGATTCCGTTGCAATTGAAGTGTTCATATTCTTTTATAAAATCTCAGTTGGGGTTGCAATATTCTTACATTCTTGATCCAAGCATGACTTCTGAGTGTACATATTGTTTTCACATTCATTTGATTGTTTGCAGCACCTAGTCCATCCTTCCAAATTAAGACAGGTTTCTCTGTTTTTATTTTGGCACACGTGGGGCTTTAACGTTGAAAATTAGGGTATCTTACATGGAGGACTATTTGCACCAGAAAAAAAAGTCAAATGGACTATACATGTTTTTTTTTTGTTGCAAAAGGTGAATTATATTAGCTTCGAACACTTACAAATAAGGATAACAATCAAGATTTGGACAAGTCCCAAATCAGAAACAAACATACAGATGTCTGATATATCTATACAAAACAGAACAAAGAAACATGTCTGATGACGGGACTATACATGTTGATCAATACTAAACACAAGGACGATAATGTAATTACTCTTTTTTTTTGTTTAACCTTGGCTTCTCGTGTTTTGGCCAACTATTCATGAGATTTGAGTCTACAACTACACATACATAAATCAGTTAAAGCCCTCCATTTCTTTTAAGAAGGTTGACGTGACCACAATACGGTTGTGGCGACTTAGATAATGTAATCACTCTTACTCCAGTGATCAATGTTGTTTCCACGAAGCCTAGAAGCGTGTCCAAAACTTGAGATGAAATTGTATAACTGAGTTGAAGCTGTATTGAATGGATAGCGGTATACTTGGTACCCGTTATAGCGAAGATTAAATTTTCAATGCAATGCAGTTTGCTACGTGTTCGAAAAGAACTCGATCGGTCCAATTCAATCCGTTGCTACGTGTTGGAAAAGAACCCGATCGATCCAATTTAATCTGTATTTCTGTAGACGTCGTATGGTCGATAAAAAAAAATATATAGACCCAAAATAATTAGCTCAAAGCTTGAATATATATCCGGTATGGTTTGTGATTTTGTATCGATATTTAGGCCAATGCTAATGGAGGGTAGTTGCTCGGTTGGTTGACCCCCCCAACCGAGTAGTCGACTGCGTCTCCTTCCCTAGCTCAACCGAGCATGACCGAATCTCACCCCAACCTTTGCATTCTTCCGGTTTGTCAGCCAACCGATTGAATGGCACAACTCCCCCTATTTTTTCAACCGTTGGTTCATATGTCCCAACTCATTTTAAACCAGATTCTATGTCCTCACGTCACTCCCCAAAATACAATACTACAAAGAAAACACAAACTAGATTGGAATACAAAGATCTCAGGTTTTACTTTGATTGATATTAAAGGATCTTTAAAGATTTTATTAAACCCATCATAGATCTTGACCAAACAACTAAAGAAACAAAGAACCGCCTTACCCGAGACCTTATAAGAGAAGATCTTGATGCCAAAAATCTTATGGTTCTTTTGTGGGTCTTTGAAAATCGATGGTAAGCAGGGGCGAATCTTCTGGTTCTTTTATATGGATGTTGGGAGGAATATCAAGAAGATGGTCATGTGTGTATGTGTAAGGTGTGTGAGAGAGCTGAGGAGTTGATCCATTTCAATGTTTAGGACACGTATAGGACATTGGACATTGGAAATAATATATCCACTTGTATTTTAGGCTACCCCCAATAATAACCCTCATCAAACCTCATTTTTCTTGCCACATCAGCTTTCTCTCTCATGCAACCCACATATAACCTTTTAGGGACAATAAAGCGACCTACACTATAAAAAACATATCTCACAAAAATACATTTTGATTATTAAAACACACACACAAACAACCACACAACCCTGGGTTGTCTGGTAGTGAAGTGGTAAAAAAATTGCATGAAGTTTTGATTTTTTTTATAAAAATAGTTACGGTTGTCGTTGCGGTCACCATTATCAAATTGTGGTTTAGACATATGTAAAATTTTAGTTATGTTTTTTTTAATTGCATTGTTATCGTAATGTTGAATTGTTATGTTTTTAATTATGAATAAAATTTTAGTTTAAAAAAAAAAAAAAAAAAAAAAAAAAAAA
>BPTQ01000008.1:122955808-123003907 GCA_019973895.1 Chrysanthemum seticuspe
GGAAATAATATATCCACTTGTATTTTAGGCTACCCCCAATAATAACCCTCATCAAACCTCATTTTTCTTGCCACATCAGCTTTCTCTCTCATGCAACCCACATATAACCTTTTAGGGACAATAAAGCGACCTACACTATAAAAAACATATCTCACAAAAATACATTTTGATTATTAAAACACACACACAAACAACCACACAACCTGGGTTGTCTGGACGACCCTCATACCCAAAACCATAACCAACAACCTTCGACGACCTTGAAGCCACAACAAGGACAACCCTCAGCAACCTTGACAACCCAGTAGGTTGTCACCCTTATTGTGCCTAGCCTTACACATTATACTACTTTTATTTTACACATTAGATGCATAGATAAATAATAGTGTAATCAAATAATCTTTTCTATTCTACTATAGTGAAGTGGTAAAAAAATTGCATGAAGTTTTGATTTTTTTTATAAAAATAGTTACGGTTGTCGTTGCGGTCACCATTATCAAATTGTGGTTTAGACATATGTAAAATTTTAGTTATGTTTTTTTTAATTGCATTGTTATCGTAATGTTGAATTGTTATGTTTTTAATTATGAATAAAATTTTAGTTTAAAAAAAAAAAAAAAAAAAAGTTACGGTCGCCATTGCGGTCACCACTAGCAAGTTATGGTTGGGTGTAGTCTTGGAGAGAGAAAGCTGATGTGGCGCTGATGTGGCAGCGGGTGACCACAATATTTGTGGTTGCCATTAGCATTGGCCTTATATATTTCTCTGTTATTCAAGAGGGCGAATTTCTTTTTACTAAAAAAGGTACGCAACCTAACTGGTGTTTCTTCATAGTCATTTTTCAAACGCTTACTATGGTCATTCCGAAAATGTGTAACTACTAACTAGCATGGTTTAAACTTGAATTACTTCTTGTTTTTTATTGCTCATTTTTCTATTACGAAAAAATGGTACGATACAAGTACGGTTTGATTTCATAGTTCAAAAAAAAGAAAAGAAAAAAGTACGGTTTGATTTCATAATAATCTTACCGGGTCCTGTTTCAGTGTACGAGAACTACAGACCTTTGAATGGAATCCAGCAAAGCAAATAACCACGCAGGACATGAGGTAGTCACATTTCGTGGATTGTAAAATATTGGCGACAGATACACCATAATTTAATACACTGACACACATCGGATACACTCCATTACTCACTTGTTAATCTCAACCGTTCGATTTTCTTCCACCTGTAGCTAGTCAGCAACCACATTGTCCATTGTCCATTCTTAGACTATGTTTATCAAGAGGGTTGCCAACCCAACCTGAATGATATAAGTATGAAAATATTATTTTTTTAATGAAGTCATCCAATCTTCCTATCCAACCAAGATCATATGACAACTCAAGTTGGCAATCTTCAATCTGCCACATGTCAGCTCACAAATGGTTAGTTGTTATTTTTTTCCTTTTTTCTTTTTCTTTTTCATTTTTAATACTTATTATTTTATGTTATTAGGTTGGGTTGTTGATAAATGGTAAAAAAATATAGATTGATTGTATGTATTGGTTGTGTAGGTGGATGAAAGAGAAAATAATATTTTATTAAGAGATTGGGTTGTGATGGGTTGTTGATAAAGATAGTCTTAGGGGTGGATGTTTTTGCGGTGAATAATAGTAAACGTAATAAAAAATAAAGTGGTATGATCACTAAAAAATGTTCACAAAAAGATGTGTCAGTATTTGATTGGTTGAAGATAAAAGAAGAGAGAAAACCTAACCAATCAAACACTGTCACACCAATCAAACACCGTCACATCTTTTTGTGAACATTTTTTAGTGATCATATCACTTCTCTAAAAAATAATGTTTGATGTTTTAATAGTGAGGTTGATATTTACATCATTTTTTTTATACATACATCATATTGTATAATATTTTAATGCACATTATACAAGACAGTAATACATAATTGTAGTGTATGTATAAAAAAAATAATGTGAGTATCAACACACTTTAATAATAGATAATGAATCATTATTCAATAGTGGGTAATAGACTATTACCCAATTAATAGACCATTACCCAATTTATACCCTTACAAGATAAACATAACTAAAAATAATTTGAGGGTATAAATGTCCACACACTCAAAATTTGAGTGTCCCAATCATTTATAGAAGTGTGCAAATCACCTCCCCTTATAAATACTCACCAGTTCATCATTTTTTAAACACAAACTATATATATATATATATATATATATATATATAGGGGAGAGTTAATGTGAGATCAAACTTAAAGTTGTAAAAATAAGATCTAGTATAAAAAACCACTAAAACATTTATAAATAACAATTTTATCAATAATGCACAAAAAAATAAGATTTTAATAATTAACATTTTAGCAACTAATAACCAAATGATACATGAGTTTAGATTAGTGATACACCTGATACACATTACACTAATAAATATTCCAAAACCTGATACACGTACAAAAACCTGATACATATTACACTTATAATTAAATTGTATCATCTAGGTTTCATAAAATTTTAAAAAAAATCTATCAAAACTTTAACAATTTTAGTTGTAGTTAATAAAAAATTTATCTTTGTTGTAAGGAGAGTCTCACTTGTCAAATTTTAGTTGGATCTCATTTTAACAACTTTAAGCTTGATCTTATTATATATATATATATATATATATATATATATATATATATATATATATATATATATATATATATATATATATATATATATATATATATATATATATATATATATATATATATATATATATGTCTCATGAAAAAAATTACACGCTACCTCATATTTTATTTATAAATACCCCAAAACTATAACAATTTTATACACAACTTCTCATATCTCATTCAAACAACATATATCTCATTCTTTTTATTTTTAAAATGAATTCCGAGAAACCAATGGGCCTTTAGTAAAATAGTAAGAGCTTCCAACCTTGTGTCAATAGATCGGGGTTCGAATCTCTCCATTGGCCTAAAAGCTTTCAATTACCATTCCCCCACCGCAAATGCTCAGATTGACTGGTCAACGAGGGGCCTATTGGAGAAAAATGGCCAGGGTTCAAAGCCCACCTCTTGATAAGTACAGTCACTGGGACATGTGCTCATTGCCTGGGGCTGGGTCCTTGGGGGAGGGTCCGGTTGGCATCCTTAGGATGCATGGAACAGGGTGATCCCACCGGTCTTCTCCTTTTGGAGAATTCCGATATGATTATGTTCACCGATTCAGAAGAAGAACAAGAAATTGAAAGTCGGAACATGAATTTTATTGCAAGAGCGGTGTCGTTTATTAAAGATAGACAAGAACCAAATCGCCCGGTGATAAAACGCATCAATCGAGATCATTATGGTGCGCATGACCGTTTAGTCGAAGCTTATTTTTCTGAGAACCCATTGTACGATGAATATAGGTTCCGGAAAAGGTTCCGAATGAGTCGCAATCTTTTCAACTGGATAGTTCGGGAGGTAACTATTCATTGTCCACTATTTAGTGGTAATATTGATTGTACCGGAAAAGAAGGCATTTCACCGTTGATGAAGTGCACCTCCGCAATTTGTCAATTAGTATACGGCGCGGTTCCTGATGCTTTAGACGAATATCTGCAGATAAGTGATAAAACTTCTCGTCGATCTCTTGATTATTTTTGTGATTATGTTATGGAAATTTTGGTCTAGAGTATTTGAGGAAACCCACTATGACTGATGTCGTAAAGCTTTATCGACATCACGAAGAAACGCACGGGTTTCCGGAGATGATAGGAAGCCTTGATTGTACAGATTTGGAGTGGTTTGGTTGTCCGAATGCACACAAAGGGCAATATGTTAGACATGATCATGGTCCGAATCTGTTCATTTTGCTAGAAGCTGTTGCGTCTCAAGACTTATGGATATGCACGCTTTCTTTGGTGCATCTAGGTCGAACAACGAAATCAACGTTCTTGATCAATCCCCTTTATTTAACGATCTTAAACAAAGAATAGCACCGAAGATTCCGTTTGTTGCTAACGGGGTAACTTACCCATTTGATTACTATCTTGTTGACGGGATATATCCGGAATTGACAACAGTCATTAAGACGATTTCAGAACCATCAGATGATGACCACAAGAGAATAAGGTATAAGAAAATTCAGGAATCGGCAAGGAAAGATGTGGAACGAGCGTTTGGTGTTCTGAAGAAGAAATGGGCGATACTTGCCAATCCGGCAAAAGCGCTGAAAAAAGATAGAATAATAAAAATGATATATACATGCATCATTTTACATAATATGGTTCGAAAAGACAAAAAAAAAGGCGATATCTCCCGAATGGTACCTGGAGGCAGGACATCAACCAAACGACCCCATATGATCCGATGAAAAAATGCGCAAAATGATGAAGTACATCAGATCACATCAAGCGCATCAAAACCTTCATGCCGATTTGGTCGAACATTTGTCTCGTAATATGTAATTTCAGTTTTAAATGTTACATTTTTAATATTTGAAGTATATGTAATGTTTTTAAATTATGAATAAAAGTTTTATATTTCGTATGTTTACATTTTTATATTTTTACGTTTACGTTTTTAATTTTGTAAGTATTAAAACAGATGAGATTTAAGGTGACCATAAAAGGCGACCTTATCCACAAATAAGTGAATGGGTGTGAGGGGAAGGGAAAAGAGAGAGAAAGTTGAGGTGGCGCTGAGGTGTAATATGAATTGGTGTTTACCTTCGTCTCTAGTCTTATATTCATACCCACCTTTTTGTAAAATACACCACTACCTTCATGTAAATCTATCTTGGCTTCGTTAAAAAAATAATAATAATAAAAAAAAGGGCTATCTTAGCATACCAGTATTATATTTGCACAATTCATACTCCTTCCGTGTTAAAATTATAGTTCACATTTTTTTGAGATGTCTAAAAATAATTGTCCAATTTTCTTTTTATATAAAAATTAGAGAATATATATTAAAGGAATATTCTTTTGAGTGGTTGAGATTTATAGTGTTCATATTTTTATTAAACTTTGTGGTTTATCTCTCATGACAATAATTTTGAGATGAAAGGAGTAAATCATTTTTAGGGCCCGGTTGGTTTGTGGTCGGGTTTAGGATTAACAATTGAATTTGGATTTAAATTTGAATTAAGATTTCATATAGGTTTTGAATTAAATGAGAAGAGATAAAAAGAGTCTACATAAAAAAATTTACAAACTTATTATTTGTGTAAAGTCGAAAAATCAAGTGGACACAAACACTTACACGTCATAAAGTCAAAAATCAAACAATGTTTTTCTTAAAACCCTACTGCCATGCCTCCTTTGCAAGAATGCCAAATATTTAGATTGATGTGGGCCCATCCTTACTTATCTTTTCAACCAAACATATGTTTTTAAGCTAAACCTTAATTTTAAGAGTGAACCTAGTGTACCAAACGGACACTTAGTTTTAGTATTTCTTAAACACCACTATCATTACATTTACATCAACGTCACATCATCATTCAACATATCAACACTATCACCACCTTTTACTTTTATGGTCATCACTTTTATCACCACCAAAACCATTTTTTTACCAAATTTAATTAAAGCTAAAGTTAACTTATATTCATAATTTAAAAACATTAGTTGATAATTACTCTATTATATATTTATCGTGAAAATCAACGCCGTTAAGAGTACCACCAAAATGACTTTTTTTTTTTTGGGTTGGGCTTGAACTATGTTGTTTCATGTTTGAAAATAACATTAGCAAAAAAGACGATGTCATTTTTGTTTATGTTTACGTGTCTTAAATTAAATTGATGGCTATGTGACCCAGATACATACTCTTCAAGAATATGTGTGCATCAAATCATTACTTACAAACTGAGACTGTGTGTGAGACTGAAAGAGAGATTGATTGTGAGATCGTGTGTGTGATATTGTGTGTTTTGCGGTAGGTTCAATTGCATGTTGATTGTTTCCTAATAATTTTTGGAATTTAAGGTAGAGGAAGATCACATTCAAAGATTCAATTGCATGTAGTGGGCTAATCTTTGTTTGAAATTGTAAGTTTTTGGGTAAAAGGTTGTTACACCCAATAAATTTATTACTCCAAAAAATAGTTAAGTACATAGGATGTGAGTAAATCTCATATCTCAGCCCATTATAAAGGTGAAATACAAATGCATCATTTTTGCTTCAAACCAAGCCAATCATAAGAAAGACAAACCAATCTTATGAAAAAATACATGATAAACTACTTATGCTTAATATAACTATGAACCCTTATATCGTAGGCGTCACAGAAAGCTAATTGCGCTTATGTTAAATCTTCACACTTTTCATCATCATATGAGTTATCATCATAGTCATCATCATATGAGTTATCATCATAGTCATCTTTAAAACTCTCATATAAGCTTTTCATTCCAGTTCCATGTGACAACCCGTACTTTCAGGTCATTTCTCGACACAATTCATGTCTCATTATTTCAACATTTATAGTAAACTTGGTTTACTTGTTTCAAATTCGCGTAACCTTGAAGGTTTAGCGGCGAATTCATGATCATAACATCACGTACATTTCATATGGACTATGATTAGTCTACATTTCATTGACATCATGTGCATCTCATTAGTTCATTCACGACATTTCATTTCACCTTTATACGCGTAATTTTTATATTTAATAATCTTTATCGCGTGAGTTATTATTTTAAATATTTAATCCGTTACTTTCAAAAATGATCCCGAGGTATTTTTAAACTTACATTTAGTTTATAAAAACTATATTCTTAGTTTTCCTAGTGTTTAAAATTTATTTGGTACATAAATCGTTAAAGTTAAATTATTACGTCGTTTTTCTTAAAAATTATACGATAATTAATTTATCACTCAATTTTCACAAGGAAAGTATTTTTACAATTTTTATTAACTCATTACATTCTATTTTGATTTACTAAAAACTTACTTGTACCAAAATTTTCCAATTGCCTATACTTGTACATTTCTTACACTTTTACTACACTTTCTTTACAAATAATACACAAGTTACAATTTAAAAAAAAAAAAAAAAAAAAAAATCTTGGAGAGACAACCCTCCCCTAAAACCGGCCAAGGGGGAGGGTGTGTTATAAATGTGGCATGGTTCTATTAATGATTTGTCTCCAATGATAATACATAAGTCTTACTTGATATTTTACCTCATTCATTTCTCATATTCATAAGTGTTAAGAAAAATATAAGTTCTCTCCTTTTCTTTGGGTTCTCATAACCGGTCATAACATCAAGACACAAGGGATCAAAAAGTTTTGCAAGATCAAGTCATTTACAATCTAGTTATATCCTTTATATGGTTTTGAAATAAAAACCAAGGGTATTTAAGTTTAATCCTTGTTACTAGCACCTCATCATACTCATTTGTAAGCTTGTTTCTTTCATTTTCATGTTTCCTTTTTTTCATTTCATATTCATCTTTTCATTTTTGGAGATAGTATGCATGATATGTGATTTATACAATTTTATTTCATGATTTTAGAGTTATTTATATACTATGGTCATCCTATAAATATTCCCATGGTATTCTTTGGTCTTGATGGTGATTAGGAACCCATGACACCCTAAGAAGGTGTATGGTAGGATTAGATTAGTTTTGGAGTTGATTTGAAGGGATTAGAATAGGTTTTGTCCGAGAAAAACTATTTTCGATAACTATACATTTATGTTCTGTCCTTATTTCGAATTTCTGGAAAAACCTACTGTTGGTACGAAACTTTGGCCTTGATATTTAGAAAATATACTTTAAAACGAATCCGTGGCCTTTTGAACGGATAAAAACGGACTTATAACGAAGAAGTTATGGATTTTTAAAGTTTGACGACGAAACGTATATTTTTCAGAAAATTCAGCTTGCTGTTTTTAGTTTGTTCGGGTAAAAAACGAGCCTTAAGCTTCACAAATTATTTCGACTAGTCAAAAATATATTAGTTTACTTCGATACGAAGCTAAGGACATATTATACGTAGAAAACGGATTTGAAACGACAAAGATATGCACGTTTTTATAAAGTTGCCGTAACTATTATTTTCTGAAAATCTATATTATTTTTACGATACAAGTATTTTAGTAGCTGTAACGTCCATGTTTGCGGCTGTTTTTAGCCATGATGTGAAACTTTTTGGAACGAAATGTCTTCTAGTAAAATCAAGTTCACCGGCCATATTTTTCAAAACAAAAAGCTGTTTGTAAAGCGGAGTTATAGTAAATTAATTACGGATGTTCAAACTTGGCCGAAACTCATTTTCTGCACACAATTAGCCAAAACCACTATCTTTAACCCTTGATATCTTTATGATCGAGACCTTTTGGACGAAAACTCCTGAACTGAAACTTTTAGATATCGATACAAACTTTCCAAAACCGTCGAGTTCGTTCTCTAACGATCGACGTACACCATTTTACGACTAGTTTTCCAAAGCCATTTTTGTTAATTTCATGATTTTTCCGACAACATTGTTTTGCGACGAAAAGTGGTAATTTCACCAAAAATCATTATAAAACCATTGTAGGATGACATTTTGACGTAAAAACATGTAAAGTCATTTTTGAAGGGTCAAGACGTCAAAAGAGTATTTTTCGTCGACGAGTAATATTTTCAAAATCCGCAAATGGTATAAATAACATATGGAATGCATGCATAACATTACATTGCAACTCATGACATATCATATCATTGCTAATAGGTCCCGGTTGACGCATCACATTATACCTCAGTGTACTCACTTTTGCCATTATTCCAGTTTATCCAAGTGAGTTTTCATAGCCCCGTTTTACATGCTTTCGATTATTTTCAAACCCACGGGGGAGAATACATTGCACTACATTTTTTTGTACGATACCAAGTATGTTAAATTCATTACATTGCTTAAGTTACCACATTTGCCAATTGAAAGTCCCCATTACCTGAACATGAACCGTTAATCTTTGGAGCGAGGATGAGTGGATAGATCTATCGAGGGTGACGCCTCCATCCGGGTTGGTGAATCCCAACCAGGCAAACGGATGCATTTCATTTGATAACATTACGGAGTTGTCTGGCAAACACTCTGCAGGGGTATACATTATTGAACAGTCTAGTTTCGGGGTCATGGGCTTAGAGCAATTGTAACATTATTTTTACGTGACTTGATTGTCATGCATGATCTATACTTGTGTAGTCGTATAAAACATTTACATAAACCTATGATTTCTCACCAACATTATTGTTGACCGTTTTTAGCAATGTATTTTCAGGTAACTGAGGCATTCATCATGACATGGTTTAGGGACCTACATTTTGAGTCACGGCGTCGACTTACATTATGTACATTATGGCACTTTATTTCAAAACATCGTTTGGATTTGTAACATATTTGTATTTCCGCAAACTTTGTAAACCTTTTGGGACCGATGTTGTACTCTGATTGTTTTTATGAAATATCCAACGATGTGTTTTTAAAACGACACTTTAGGTCGTTCAATATAACTGTGATGTGGTGCTATGACAGTCAATCCCTAGGAATTCCATTCCGCTGCAAAACAGGTAAATTGGGGGTGTGACAGATTGGCATCAGAGCTTCAGTTATAGAGAACTAGGTTGCATCATTGACCCTAGACTATAACTACATTATCATAGCATCTCATCATTTCATCATAAGTGCATGTTCACTTTACATGCGGTTCATACGTACATTTTCGAGTTATTTACTTTCATTTCATATCGATTGTCACATGGATTCCTTTAAATGCCCATTCCATTATTCTTTCTTCATACTCCAATGTGGAGAATTCCTCGTCAGTCCCTATCACAATTTCCACATCAATCGACTCATCACCGATAACGTCGAATGCCGAGATGAACCTTTAAATAGGGCGAAGTCACGTTCACTCTTTTGTTTCACCACTAACATGTCGAGTTACACTTTATTCACACATTAAGTCACTAAACCACCATACATTTGAAACATTTACAACACCTCATAACCCATCTTTTCGGAAACCGTCGATCATTTTGAAAGATAACCTCAAACTTATCATTCTTATCACATTTCTTTGGAGCGTTTATTATTAACATCGGATTTTGCTACGTCTCACATTTCCTCTTGTTTTGAAGAAGATATGGCACCGAAGAAAGCTACACCTGAAATGACTCAAGCGGCTATTCAAAAGTTGGTAAGGGATAGTGTAGCAGAGGCATTAAGGATTGAAAAAGAACGAGCGACAGTAGCTGCTATTACCGAGGCCGCAACTGCTGCTGAAACTGCGAGACTTGCTTACATCAAAAGGTTTCAAGAGTTGACTGTTCTTTGTCCAGCTATGGTTTCGGATAATGAGAAACTATTGAAAAATTTCATTGGAGGACTTTCACAAAATATCCAAGGAGATGTAACTTCTTTCGATCCACAAACAATTGAAGAATCTACCCGTATTACTCAAATACTCATGGCTCAAGTTGTGAAAAGGGAAAACATTATCAACAATAACCACCACAACAATAACAACAATCATACCATCAACAACAATAACAACCGCACCAACGACAACAATCAAACCAACAACAACAAAAGGAAATGGGAAAATGACCAGGGAGGTTATAACAACAACAACCAAAGCCGTAGCACTAACCATCACCAACAACAGAATAGAAGACAAGAAGCCGTTAGGGTTTATGTTGCTGCACCAACAAAGGAAAGAACTTATACTGGAAACTTACCACGATGTCATCAATGCACGCTACATCATGATGGTCCATGTGGTATATGCTTTATCTGTCAAAAAGTGGGACACCTTGCTAAGGACTGCAAAGGAAAAGGATATGTTGGAACTCAACCACTATGTAATCGATGTAATTTCCATCACTCGGGTCTTTGCCCTGCCAAGTGCCGCGAATGCCGAAAACCGGGACATCTAGCAAGGGATTGTAAAGGTAAAGCCGTAGTCACATGCTTCGGATGTGGGGAGCAAGGACACTATAGGAATCAATGTCCTCAAAACCAAGGTCAACAAGTTGAAGGTGCTCATGGGAATGCATACATGTTAGGAGGAGGAGAAGCTCGTCAAGGTAGCAATGACGCGGAAGACTGAAGAAGTTCGGAAACTAACAGTCTTGTTTTTCTTTATGTACCAGGTTGTACTAAGTTTATGTTTTCTATCGTATCCGAATCTTTATAACCTAAGATGTACTACTTTTGCTAAATCTCTCATTGTAAAATATTCTCATCTATCGTACTTTATTTTCTTTCCGATTTGTTATCATTTACGAGGATTTTAATTCTTTTTACTTTATCGATCATTTTAGCGACACTTCTCCATGTCTTCTCTCCTAGATGTTCATCACAATTTTAACATCTGTTGACTCAACACCAAACAACATATGAGTCGATTAGTCCAAGCATTGCATAGTTACTCCTAAATTATACATAGCCTGATCACCTATGTCTAATTCAGGAAGAATCATGCAATGAAGGGAGTGGTAGGCTTATATGTGTAAGCAATTCCGTAATCGAGCCAAATTTTCAAAAGTCCTCCTTCAAACCAATTTAGCCTAATCTCATGACAGTTCTTGTTTGATGAGTTGTGAGATTAAGTGAAAATTGGTTGGTAAAAAGTCTTTTGAGGGTTTTGCTCGGGAATGGGAAAGTTTGCCACATCAAACCCTAAACCCGTTAGACCTAACAACGATTGAATTCAGGGACTGAATTCCTTTTTGGATGGGCGAATGTGACAACCCGTACTTTCAGGTCATTTCTCGACACAATTCATGTCTCATTATTTCAACATTTATAGTAAACTTGGTTTACTTGTTTCAAATTCGCGTAACCTTGAAGGTTTAGCGGCGAATTCATGATCATAACATCACGTACATTTCATATGGACTATGATTAGTCTACATTTCATTGACATCATGTGCATCTCATTAGTTCATTCACGACATTTCATTTCACCTTTATACGCGTAATTTTTATATTTAATAATCTTTATCGCGTGAGTTATTATTTTAAATATTTAATCCGTTACTTTCAAAAATGATCCCGAGGTATTTTTAAACTTACATTTAGTTTATAAAAACTATATTCTTAGTTTTCCTAGTGTTTAAAATTTATTTGGTACATAAATCGTTAAAGTTAAATTATTACGTCGTTTTTCTTAAAAATTATACGATAATTAATTTATCACTCAATTTTCACAAGGAAAGTATTTTTACAATTTTTATTAACTCATTACATTCTATTTTGATTTACTAAAAACTTACTTGTACCAAAATTTTCCAATTGCCTATACTTGTACATTTCTTACACTTTTACTACACTTTCTTTACAAATAATACACAAGTTACAATTTAAAAAAAAAAAAATATATCTTGGAGAGACAACCCTCCCCTAAAACCGGTCAAGGGGGAGGGTGTGTTATAAATGTGGCATGGTTCTATTAATGATTTGTCTCCAATGATAATACATAAGTCTTACTTGATATTTTACCTCATTCATTTCTCATATTCATAAGTGTTAAGAAAAATATAAGTTCTCTCCTTTTCTTTGGGTTCTCATAACCGGTCATAACATCAAGACACAAGGGATCAAAAAGTTTTGCAAGATCAAGTCATTTACAATCTAGTTATATCCTTTATATGGTTTTGAAATAAAAACCAAGGGTATTTAAGTTTAATCCTTGTTACTAGCACCTCATCATACTCATTTGTAAGCTTGTTTCTTTCATTTTCATGTTTCCTTTTTTTCATTTCATATTCATCTTTTCATTTTTGGAGATAGTATGCATGATATGTGATTTATACCATTTTATTTCATGATTTTAGTGTTATTTATATACTATGGTCATCCTATAAATATTCCCATGGTATTCTTTGGTCTTGATGGTGATTAGGAACCCATGACACCCTAAGAAGGTGTATGGTAGGATTAGATTAGTTTTGGAGTTGATTTGAAGGGATTAGAATAGGTTTTGTCCGAGAAAAACTATTTTCGATAACTATACATTTATGTTCTGTCCTTATTTCGAATTTCTGGAAAAACCTACTGTTGGTACGAAACTTTGGCCTTGATATTTAGAAAATATACTTTAAAACGAATCCGTGGCCTTTTGAACGGATAAAAACGGACTTATAACGAAGAAGTTATGGATTTTTAAAGTTTGACGACGAAACGTATATTTTTCAGAAAATTCAGCTTGCTGTTTTTAGTTTGTTCGGGTAAAAAACGAGCCTTAAGCTTCACAAATTATTTCGACTAGTCAAAAATATATTAGTTTACTTCGATACGAAGCTAAGGACATATTATACGTAGAAAACGGATTTGAAACGACAAAGATATGCACGTTTTTATAAAGTTGCCGTAACTATTATTTTCTGAAAATCTATATTATTTTTACGATACAAGTATTTTAGTAGCTGTAACGTCCATGTTTGCGGCTGTTTTTAGCCATGATGTGAAACTTTTTGGAACGAAATGTCTTCTAGTAAAATCAAGTTCACCGGCCATATTTTTCAAAACAAAAAGCTGTTTGTAAAGCGGAGTTATAGTAAATTAATTACGGATGTTCAAACTTGGCCGAAACTCATTTTCTGCACACAATTAGCCAAAACCACTATCTTTAACCCTTGATATCTTTATGATCGAGACCTTTTGGACGAAAACTCCTGAACTGAAACTTTTAGATATCGATACAAACTTTCCAAAACCGTCGAGTTCGTTCTCTAACGATCGACGTACACCATTTTACGACTAGTTTTCCAAAGCCATTTTTGTTAATTTCATGATTTTTCCGACAACATTGTTTTGCGACGAAAAGTGGTAATTTCACCAAAAATCATTATAAAACCATTGTAGGATGACATTTTGACGTAAAAACATGTAAAGTCATTTTTGAAGGGTCAAGACGTCAAAAGAGTATTTTTCGTCGACGAGTAATATTTTCAAAATCCGCAAATGGTATAAATAACATATGGAATGCATGCATAACATTACATTGCAACTCATGACATATCATATCATTGCTAATAGGTCCCGGTTGACGCATCACATTATACCTCAGTGTACTCACTTTTGCCATTATTCCAGTTTATCCAAGTGAGTTTTCATAGCCCCGTTTTACATGCTTTCGATTATTTTCAAACCCACGGGGGAGAATACATTGCACTACATTTTTTTGTACGATACCAAGTATGTTAAATTCATTACATTGCTTAAGTTACCACATTTGCCAATTGAAAGTCCCCATTACCTGAACATGAACCGTTAATCTTTGGAGCGAGGATGAGTGGATAGATCTATCGAGGGTGACGCCTCCATCCGGGTTGGTGAATCCCAACCAGGCAAACGGATGCATTTCATTTGATAACATTACGGAGTTGTCTGGCAAACACTCTGCAGGGGTATACATTATTGAACAGTCTAGTTTCGGGGTCACGGGCTTAGAGCAATTGTAACATTATTTTTACGTGACTTGATTGTCATGCATGATCTATACTTGTGTAGTCGTATAAAACATTTACATAAACCTATGATTTCTCACCAACATTATTGTTGACCGTTTTTAGCAATGTATTTTCAGGTAAATGAGGCATTCATCATGACATGGTTTAGGGACCTACATTTTGAGTCGCGGCGTCGACTTACATTATGTACATTATGGCACTTTATTTCAAAACATCGTTTGGATTTGTAACATATTTGTATTTCCGCAAACTTTGTAAACCTTTTGGGACCGATGTTGTACTCTGATTGTTTTTATGAAATATCCAACGATGTGTTTTTAAAACGACACTTTAGGTCGTTCAATATAACTGTGATGTGGTGCTATGACAGTCAATCCCCAGGAATTCCATTCCGCTGCAAAACAGGTAAATTGGGGGTGTGACATTCCACCTCCGCTTTTTGAAGATTTCGTAGCTTTAGATGTCGATGCTATATATCTCGCGGTATCATTAGCATCCTCTCCCACTTCATTCTCTCTATCAGTATCCTCATTATCTACGTTAACAACTTTATTGTGACCTACATTCCTATCCTCACCTTTATGTCAATTAATTTAAGAATTTTCTTTTCCGGTATGTTTATACATGTATAGTTTATGATATTGTTTTAAAAAATAATCGGGGTTTCTTTAATTTGTAGTGTTAAGGGAAAATTTTATGTCGGTTTTTTTTATTGGTTTGCTGTTTATGGAGAGATGATAGGGTAAATGTAACTTTGGGCCTATTTGAGTTTTGATGATTTTGAAGATTTCGGCTTCCTTTGTAGCAGCTCTTGAAGGCTCATATATGTTCGCATGTGTGGCTTTTATATTATTTTTAGAGTATTGCATGTGGCTGTAAATTCTTGATTCTATGTAATATGAGTAAGCTATTGTCAGAGGTGTTTCGTAGTGTTGCTTGTGTTTTGTGTTCATAGGATAAGGTAAGAGGTTGTGATGGTAGTATATAGATGTTTTTAGGGTATTGGATCAATTGTTATTTGGTTTGTTATAAATGGTAGAGGTTAAAATGTATTCTGTCATTTGGATTATTTTTTGGTTGATATTGTTCCTCTAATTTTTTGTGCTTACATTGGTTGAGGTATTGGGTATAATGGCTACAACCAGGTTTGATGGGAAGTGGTGACAATCAATAGAAAGTGAGATGTGGTGATAATTGGTAATTGCATTCATAGGTTCTATATGATATGTTTTGTTTAGTTTGTAGTCTTTATTTCTACTTTTTAAAGTTATTTGGTCTATTTTTGATACTACCTAGAATCTGCTATGTGGTGGTATGAGTTATAGTCAAAATTTGTGGATACACGTTTTTGTTTGTTCATGTTTTGTGATAATTCTGATTTGTGATGGTGAATGCTGATTTTATATAGTGTTATATGAGTTATGTTTTGATGTTTTTGAATGTTGGATTTTGAATTGTCTTTAAAGTTCCAGGGCTGATCAACAATATGTTTTTAGATGCAAATATGTGTTTTCAGGTTCCTGTCGATGTTGTTCACATGGAATGACATACACGGGTTGGCTATAGCGTAGGTACAAATATAACCACGTTGTTTTACATAATTCTGTTATACATTAGTCATGGCTGATTCAATTAAAGTGTATATATTATAGTTTCTAGTCATGGGTTGTTTCTATATTTTACTATATGTATCTTTTTAATACTGTAAGATTGAATGTTTTGGTGTATTTGTTACTAAACGATTTGTTATCAAATGTGATGTTTTTCAATGTTGGCTTTTGAATTGTATTTAGAGTTTTAAGGCTGATCATGCATCTGTTTTCATATGTGAATATTTGTTTTTCAGGTTCCTTTCGATGTTGTTTTCATGGGATTATATCAAACTGATTGGCAGTAGCACATGTACAAATTTAATTTGTAATTGTTAGTACAAAAAGTGTGACGGGTTGTAATGGGTGTGAGTGTAGCTTGCCGGACTGGGCTAACAAGCTACCAATGGGCTGATCTTGTACTAATCCAAGTAGTTTGATTGGTTTCCCTGCACAAGAAGAGTAAACCGTTAGCCTTACCGTGGGGACGGACCCCACGATTAGACTCCGGTGTGAGAGTAAGTACACATCCTTGTCAGATAAAGTAAGAGTATGTGTGTGTAATTATGAGAGAGAAAGTTGTTACCTTATATGGGAATTAGAGCCCCCTTTTATAGGCGAGGCTTACCGCTATGGTTTCCTAGTTATTCGCATATAGTGGTTAGTCGCCGGAGCCGGACCCTTGTCGGACAGGGTTCCGTGTTAATCGCGGATGCGGACACAGGATACCTTCAGCGGCCGAGCCCTGCTATGTATCTTGCGTGCGTCTTTTGGTCTGGACTATAGCCAATTTCGTCATTGGGCTTACTGTTGGTCCATAGTTCATAGTTATTTTATCGTTATTGGGCCTGGGCCCATTATGTGTATATTGTGTATTGGGTCTAGTGGGCCCGTTATACATACTATGCGTCATCAAGTCCCCCAGTCTAGTATGTGCATTGCGTGCGGATATTGTCGCGTGCGGTGGATGCTACTAGACTTGAGTTGACTGAGCACTTTCCTTTCCGTGCCTTTTTTGAAATGCCCTTCTGATGTTCCTCTTTTTTAGGGACTGCTACGTCATCAAGTCCCCCTAGTCTAGTATGTGCACTGCGTGCGGATATTGTCGTGTGCGGTGGATGATACTAGACTAATTTTGGCGGAACGTTTCCTCTTCCGTACTTTTGAAGCGTTTTTCTGACGCTCCCTTTTCTTGGAAAGTGTTTTTTGCAACGTGGGCAGTTAATGACTTTTCATGCTCTGGTTGATTGGACTCTGTGGGCCATTCGTCTTTTACTCTCCTTATCCCCATGTTTTTTATTTGGGTCGTTGGATCAGATCGTTTTTGGACACGTGTTCTTCCTTAGGGTTTTTCTTGAGGGATCATCATTCCGCTTGTATAAATACCTTTTATTTTTTCATTACCCCATTTTTTATTTTTACTGTTCTTCTCTTGCAAAAGCTACTTTCTCTTTCTTTGATCCAATTTACCTTGGGTTGGATCCGCCTTCCAAGTTCCTTGTCCAGGTTAGGTTCTTAACTCTTTTTCTTTTTCCGTTATGGGTATGTTTGCATCTGCTAAATCTAAACACTCACAAGAGGCGCTTGATCGTTTTTGTATTAAATATTCAATTCCGCAATTTGTTCATCCGGAATTGCTTGAACCTGACCAGACTATTCAGGAGGCACCGAATGGGAAGATTGGTGTATATACCCATTTTTTCGAGTATGCTAACTTCCGCCTCCCTTTGTCTGTTTTTCTTGTTTCGATCCTTGACTACTATCGTATCCATATATCGCAGCTTTCTGTCATTGGTGCTGCTAAATTTTTTCAATTTGAGATTCTTTATTTTGCCCTCGGCATCAAACCCTCAGTTGGTCTATTTAGGTGTTTTTATGTTTTGTTTCAGAAAAATGGCTGGCTGTCTTTTAGTAAACGGGTTGATAGTTTTGGCGTTTGTTACTCTAAACCTCTTGATTCTCTTAAAAGTTGGAACGACCACTTCTTTTGGGTTGACTTCTTTGCTCGTCCTACTACGCATCCTTTCCATGGTTGAAAAAGTTTTCCTAAGGATGTTATCCCTGGGGGTGCGGAGTTTGATGTTAGGCATGTTGCTTCCCTTGTTGCCCATGCTTCTCCTTTCCTCAAATTTTCAGAACCTTTTCTTTGTTTAGTTGGGTTAAGTCGGAATTACACTTTGGGCGAAGATTCTTACCCTGTGTTCTTTGATCAAGATTGTAGGATCTTGGTTTGTTACACAATCATATATGCGGCGCTAGGTTAAGAGTTTAGAGAGAGAAAGTGGGAGAAGATGGGAACCCTAGAGAGACAAAGAAAAATATATTATGAAGGTCCAACCCTTTGCCTTGGAGGGCAAAGGGTATTTATAGGGTACAAACATAGACGCCTACTTTAGGCTGTGGATCAGGCATACAGTGGGTAAAGACCCGTCCGTCCTTCACGGTGTTACAAGGTAATCTAAATACTAACACTGAATAACTACGACTACGAGCTTTCTAACGAGTATACATACTTGAGGTGACCGACACTTTAAGTACTGGATTTACTAAATCCCAACAATCTCCCCCTAAGGGAGGTCACCTCAACTTACAATGATTACAAACTGATATAACGTTTCGATGTTCTTGGTTTCTTTGATTAAGCACTTTTGTTCTTTAGCTCGTAGTCTTTGATTCATCATGTTCTGCATGTTTTGAAAAATCGAGTGGAGGTCTTAAACTGATCCACGTGATGATAGAGTATTTGAACCAGCTTTGAGATTATCATCAATCATAAATCTCTGACTCATCCATTGTGGTGTTGATAGTATGTGATGTTGTGACTTTTGGACCGACATGCTCACATTCTGGATCATGATATCTTCTTATCAGAGTAGCGGAAGCTTTAGCTGATTCATGATATTTGCAGCAGCGTAGCAGAAGCATGGAGTGAAAACATCAGAGACATTGATGCACTTATCATGATTTCTTTAGAGATGAATGTAATGTGTGAGCATGCGGCTATGGATTGACCGCTTCATTCTGATCAGCTGCAAACGTCGGGTGTTCCTGCATAAAACAGTTAGCAATAAATCGCACAAAAGTGTCTTTGATCGCTTTTGTTGAATTGAGGTACACGGCCCACGGTTCCCCGTTGAACAGTACAAGTACTGCCTGTGATCAGGTATAACTCTGAAGAATTTCCTTGACAGGGTTTCGCAGCTGCTCTAGCTATTCTCAAACCGGAACGTCTCAAAGAAGACAACACTGAGTGAGTGAACCAGCGAATAGAGATTCACTGATTGATGAAAAGCGATTTGAGA
The DNA here is from genome assembly GCA_019973895.1 of Chrysanthemum seticuspe. Lineage (NCBI taxonomy): Eukaryota > Viridiplantae > Streptophyta > Magnoliopsida > Asterales > Asteraceae > Chrysanthemum > Chrysanthemum seticuspe. Next base: position 122,975,192 of record BPTQ01000008.1, read on the forward strand.
ACAGTCGTGTATTGCTTTATAGAAAGTGTTTTGCAATACCACGAAGGTTTTATGGAAAATCAATTATCAATCATAAATACCCTTTAATTTTAAAACATTAATACACAGTCGATGTGCTATGGAAAAGAACTTTTAATCACAACGACTGGTTTTTCAAAGGTATCCGTCAATCCATAACCTGAACCAGGATTGATTCAAAAGATTGAATCGCCCCATTGTTTCTGTTCAGTTGTCACATGGTTGATCTATTGAATAGATCTCACATGCCACCCACAGGAGCTTGTTTGATGTTGGCTCCAGAGGGCTTTCCATCTTCATTGTGCATATGTTTGCATATCACTCAGATGTTCTGGCAATACCACAAGGATAATGCGTAGGACTCAAGATATAATCTCTCTTTCCACATTATGTGAAACAGAGAGTCTTTATTGAAAGTGTCCTAATGAGATTTATTGATGATCTCATGGCTCTAGACTCAATTAGTGCATATTTGGATCCTGTATCGGAGACTAGGGAGAGAGTCTCCTTCTTCAATATCAACCATCTCTGAGAGAAAGTCGATAGATTATGTCGGTTCCCCGTGAGAATGAAACAAGCCCTTTTAAGAGGAACTTGAGTGGCTTGGGAAGTTTAGTGCAGTGCGTCACTGGGTCCATGACGTCTTGTCTTCAATACCAGTGTTACCTAAGTAACAACCAGTAGCATATGTATTGAACCCGGTTTCTGCCCTAAGGTTGAATTGATGGAGGGCTATTTCTTTTCACCCTTTTTCACATTCAGTTCTTTTTCATTCTTCAACCCCTTCAGTGCTTACCGAGACTTCATAGCTAGAACCTTGTTGGGTTTATTCCAGTACTAGCTCTGACTCAGTCCGCACTCTTCCCATATCTCATATTTCTCCTTTTATCATCATACCTAAGGACTTCTACACTAACTAGTGGATTGTCCCTGGGTAGATCCCTCCGGTTCTGGCAGATCATGGGAACAAATACCTAACCTTATCATCCTTATATCACCATACATAAAGTAAAGTTGGTCGGTCTATTTGGTATTGTTCATCTGCCGTTGAAACCAATTGAAAACCATTTGAAAATCAATCCAGATACTTATGATATATTATCAAAGCATTTTGTACCTGAATTGTTTTTCGATATTTTTAGAACAAGAGTTCCCCCTCAACATGTGCATCAAGTATTTGAAATCGTTTTGCACATGGAGGCAAGAGAAAGAATTAATTCTTTGATTACCATTTTCTAAAAGATATCAACATTACTTCCCTAATCAAATCAAGTAAAAACTCCCTTAGGCGTAAGACAAGCTTATGCGTAAGAAAAAGCTTATGCGTAGGAATTGTTACGCGTAAGTTTATGCTTATGCGTAGACTTAGGGTTTTATCCACAAAAATCTCTTGCACTTCACAGTGCACGAGATATCCAAAGTCGAAGTGTTTTTCAGGCTTATCCAAGCAAGAATAACACTGAGTAATCACCAGAAACGAAGATCAAGTGAAAAACACCTTACGCGTAGGATTAGGGTTTTGATACGCGTAGAAAGTACAAATTTTGCCAAACACGTTTTTATGATCAAAACCTTTTACTAAACTTGATTATGATGATGAAACAACATTAAAAACACCAAAACAACAAAGTTTGAGGATCAAAACCACCTTTCTCTCTTACGCGTAGGTTCGTACACACGTATCCAAACACTCTTAAAAACCAAGAAAAACTCGTAAAGTTCTAAACTTTTTACAAGAAACTGAAAGTTTAACACTCAATAAACCTTAACCCACAAGAATCTTGGATTAAAAAGTGAAAAATTTAAAGCTTTAAAGATTCAAAAACTCGTATGCGTGACACCCTTTTTACGCGTAACACAACAACTAAACCTTAACCCGAACAATAACTATCAAACCAAGAACATGATCAAACCTTGGCTCTTGATACCATTTGTAGGATCTTGGTTTGTTACACAATCACATATGCGGCGCTAGGTTAAGAGTTTAGAGAGAGAAAGTGGGAGAAGATGGGAACCCTAGAGAGAAAGAAAAATATATTATGAAGGTCCAACCCTTTGCCTTGGAGGGCAAAGGGTATTTATAGGGTACAAACATAGACGCCTACTTTAGGCTGTGGATCAGGCATACAGTGGGTAAAGACCCGTCCGTCCTCCACGGTGTTACAAGGTAATCTAAATACTAACTCTGAATAACCACGACTACGATCTTTCTAACGAGTATACATACTTGAGGTGACCGACAATTTAAGTACTGGATTTACTAAATCCCAACAAAGATGATCGGGGTGGGTATACCATGTTTATGTTTCTTCACTTGCTAATCTATTTTTGTTTGGTCTGACATGTGTTTCTTTTTCTTCTACTTTCTGCAGCGATGGATTTGATATCTTTGGTTCGGATGAAGGATCCTATGAAGTTAAAGGTTGATACTCGACCGCTGGAGGAAAATGAGCTCCCGTTGTTAAAATTAACCGAAAGCCGGACTGTTTCTCTTACCCCTTCATCTTCTTGTGACGATGGAAATGTAGTTTCCTGTTCGGAAGCCGGGGCCTCTCGATTATATAATAGTTTTGTGGATGTTGTGTGACCTGACTACTCTGCTTTTGAGGCTGGTCTTCTAGTGTCTAATAGTGATGTGCCTTCCAGTTCTAGGAGGAAAAAAAAGAAGGTTTGCACCAACCCTGTCTACCCTCCTAAGAAAGTGAGGAGTGACCATAATGATTCTGGTAGGGCCTCTACTAGTGGTAAGTCTTCAGAATCTATTCAGAAGTTCTTAGCTCAAAGTACGCACACTCTTGAATTTTGTTTGAATGCTTTGCCCACTCATTCTTCTTCTTCTCATTCATTATCAATTACACCTATTCATGAAGCTGGGACGTCTACTGAATCTGATTTTAGTTTGCTCCATCTTGATGGTTCTCCCCTTAGGTTTGTTATCTTTGTTTTTGTTTTTTCGTGATTCCTTTATTTTTCTTTCTTCAGTTCACTTTTTTTGTTCTTTATTTGTTTTTTGACAGCTCCCCTGCACCGGTTATGACGGATGCTGTCGTTATTACTGTCCTTCCTATTGAAAAGGAGAAGGATCAAGTGATTGTTCCTTAATCTGTTCCTGACAGTTTTCATTCTGCCGGTAGTGTTCATTCCATTCTTGATGACCTTTCCGACTTTGATATCTCGGCTGGGGATATCCGTACTGCTGATGATTCAGATTCCAGTTCTTTGGCTGATATTTATGTTCCAAAATGGAACGTTACCAAGAATTCGCTTCTTAATGATGTTGATGAATGCCGCGTTATGGTGGATGAGTTTGCCCCTCCTAACTACTTTTCTTCCGTTCGTGAAATGGGGTATGAGCGTCTCCTTGCTGAATTCAATGTTGCTACGGCACGAGAGGTGTGCTTTAGTTCTGAGGTCCGTCTGCGTTTGGAGTATAATATGATGGAGCGGAAACGCTTATTATCTTTGTTGGAGAGTAGGGACAAGGAGATTTCAATTCTTAAGGCTAAGGCTGCTGAAGCTACCTCTTCTGAGTTGTCTTCCGTTGTTGCATCCTCAGCAGCTTCTGCTGCGGAACTTATGTCGTTGAAGAGTCAAAATTCTACTCTTTAGCAAGAACAAAATTCTCTTCGGGTTGAGCTAGCGTCACTTCGATCGTCTCTTGTTGGGAAAGATTCAGAGTCTTCTTCTTTGAGAGCTGAAGTTTATGTTTTCCAATCTCAGAATTCCAATCTTTCCGGACAGGTATGCGTCCATGCTTTTCTGGTCAGTTGTTTCGCTTGCTTGCTTTTTTCGCTGTCTTCTGACTTTGTTTTGTTTACAGATACGCACCTTGGAGGAGTCATGTTCTAACCTTCGTAGCCGGATTCCTTCTCTTGATGCTTTGAAGGAAGAATTTTTCAAGATTCAGGATGCTAAGTCAGCCGCACTTATGAAGAAAGTTGATTCGGCTCTTGCCGACTTATACGCGCTGGCTAGTCACCTTGATGAGGAGTTTTATCCTCGTTTCTTAATTTGTTATCTAGTCGGCGTTGGTTGTTGACTAATGGCATGAGATTTGCTGTGTTTAAGTGTTTGAATTCTCCAGAGTATTCTGCAGCAATGGCAGAAGTTATCGGCTGTGCTATTGATAAAGGTATGCAAGTTGGTTTAGCAGCGGGTATTATTCATGGCAAGGAGGAAAAAGAGCTTATTGGTCTCGCTGCGTATGACCCTTCTACGGAGGCTTATTATCTTTCCGCCGTGAAAGCCCTTGCGGATGTGGAGTTTTCCTTACTTTCCGCGCTTAAATCTAGCAAGGATGATGGTATTGCGGAGATTATGGATCTTCTTCGTGTTGAGGGATCTCATGCGGATACTCCTATGATTGCTGGGTTACAGCCTGATCTTGAACAACTTGTGGTCCCTGTTTATGATAGGGATGATAACGCTATTGTTGGTACTAGTTCTTTGACTCGTTCTCTGGGAGTAGTTCAGAGGAGAGTTGATCAGGTTAGGAAGCGCCTTGCTGCTCATCGGCTATCTGTTACTGATGTTTATAATTCTTCTGTTGATCCTTTGTCTGCCCGTAATGTTATGGGTGTGGAAGTACCTTCAACTGGTGAGTTAGTTTTGGCGTGTACTACTTCTTTGCCACTTGTGCTTTTTCCTGCCAGTGTCTTTGACGTCCCTGTGAGGCCTCTTTCCATTGATGATTATGATGTTGGGGGGTCTAGTGCCCTTATTGATGTTGCGGATGATCCGCATCCTGAGGTTAGTGAGATCCCCTCTGTTCTGTCCGAACATGAAGCGAGTGCGACTGCCTTGGTGCGGACTTAGTTTTTCTTATTTTCCTGGATGTTTGTACTCCTTTGAATAATGTTTAGCTTTTCTTTTCTTGTAATGCCTATGGTAGCTGCGTGCAGCTTTTTTTTTTTTTACTTCTGCACGTTGTTCTTTGACTTTGTGCTTATGCTACTATCTTTTCTTTATGCTGATATGCATGTTCTGAAACTTTTGTGTATGTTGTTTTTCATTTTTGTGTTGCTATTTTAACGTTATACGGATATGAACGTTATTAATAGTCTTTTATGCACACATTTTTATTTGTGCGGTGCTATTGTTTAACGTTATACGGATATGCACGTTTGTAATAGTCTTCGGATAATTTTGGGCTATCCTCCTAGTACTGGGCTTGCAATACCTCTTATGTACTTTGGTGATTACATTGTTCACCTATTGGTTATTCGTGATAACTCTTTGTTATTCGGAAATAACATGTTTGGGTCGTGCCCAGTGTCTTATGCACTTAATCAAAATGAATTTATTGGAAAAATAAAATAATGAAGGTAGCTAATCTTCACTTTTTATTGATTTGACATATTTCGAAATACATTACAAAAATTCAAATACATTATACATTTCTCCTATTACCAGTTTCTCTTACCCTTTTCACTTTTAGTCTTATGGTCGCTGGAGCCTTGCTCCTTTCGGAACTTTGTTGATGGCGGGCGTCATTTTTCTTTGAGGCTTCGCTTCTTGGAAGGTTTCCTCGTTTATTTTGTTCTTGCGGAATTCTATTTTAGCGGATGTCCGCAATGGGTTGTCTTGCTTATGATAGCTGTAATTTTCTTTCTTGAAGAATTGTTCTGGCTGAACATGCTGTTGCTGCCTTTGTTACCTTTCGCCGGCTTTCCCGGTGTGGGTAACGTCTTTGAAAGTATTCTTTCTCCCCCTATGGGCTAGAATCCTTTCCTTGCCTACTACCCTTTTCTTTGGGGAATCTCCTGTCACTCTCTTCTGACGGTGAATCCTGAGGAGCTACCAGGCTTGCTATTTTTCCTTGTAGGGCTGGAATGCTCGCCAAGCGTGCTTATGCTTTTTTAGCGGCGAGTTTGCAATGTTGTAGGTCATACAGCAAGTGCGATAGACCTTTCAAGGATCTTTTTCGGATAGTTCCGTCTTTTTGAAAGTGTAGCCTGTTGGGGTAGCTTTTACACATGTATCCCGGCCCCCCTGCAAGTTGGTCGTCTTTACATTAAATTCGGTCTGTCCAACCTGATTTACTCGGATTGGTAGACGTGTGCTTGTTTGGGGGCCGGGATACAACAACAATAGGATGAAGGTGTAATTTACATATGTTAATACAAATAAGCCGTAAAAATGTTTATTTATATTTTACGATCTTCTAATGTTTTGTCAATAACAAACGTAAAATCATTTTAACGAAAAAAATAAAATACGTAAATTGTTTGAGCCAATAGTTTTCTAACACACTTACGTTTTCACATAAAACACTAAAACACTAAAACAAGTATAAGTGATTTTATGATTTAATAATACATATGTACAACAACTAGTGTTTACATATTGGGCAAATATATACATAACTAGTATGTATTATAATGGGTAAAAACTACAACCCATGGAGCATATCCATAACCCATGGTATTGACCCATATCCATTTGACTAGATGCATTGCATCTATTAGATACATTGTATCTAATGAAATACCCATGGACCAACCCATAAACCATGACCCATGGGCAAAGAGGAGCGTCCCACGGATCCCTAGCTTTACACTAGACGGATCCCTTAAGGGAGGGATCCGTGGGATCCATGGAACAGTAGTTGTTTTCCTCTATAAATAGTGAGCCATTTCTTCCTTTTGGGTTGCCACTCCTACACATACTTTCCCCAAGTATTGTAACTCTCTAACCACTGATCCTAAGGGATCTTTCTATGTAGTTTGTCTTTTGTTTTTGTGTTATTCTCTAGGTTCCTATTTTAGGCGAGATCAACACTTTTTGAAGTCGAGCAAGCTCAAGTCCATGAGTTGCCATGCTTCGTCATCATCAAGACTACTGAGGTTCTCTTGTTGATACTTCTTTCTTCCTCCATAGAAGTGTTGTATCCAAGGCATTAGTGAAGGATGCCGAAAGAGTCAAGACGAAAGCATTAGTGAAAGGTGCTTAACGCCCGTGTCAAAAGCATTAGTGAAGAATGCTAAAGGAGTCAAGACGAAGGCATTAGTGAAAGGTGCCAAGAGTTCGTGTCAAGGGCATTAGTGAAAGATGCCTAGGTCGTATAATCGATGAGGTGCATCGTTGTACAAATAGTGATAGTTTGCTTCCAAGGATGTTGATATCCTTGATGGTGTTGTAATAAGGAGTGGGTCTCCTTTTGGGATTAGGTGTTGTGTAGTGTTGGGTAGTAGTTCCTCCATTGTAATGGAACTCGGTACTTAGCCTAGTATCGGATAAAGGGTAGGCGACGTTGTGGTAGGTGTGGTTCACATTGGTGAAAGAACCCGGTGGTTAGCCTAGTACCGGAATAAGAGTAGGCGATGTTGTGAAGGCTTCTCCGCCATAAGGAGTTGGTGTCGTGTAGTGATTACGAACTCTCGAGTAGGTGACTCGGGGAATGGAGTAGGGAAAGAAAGGTGTCCTTGTAGCCGAACCACTATAAATACTCGTGTCATGGTTATGTGCTTCTTACTCTTTATCTTTCATTACACTTTTATATATCTATCTATCAACGTCCAGCATACACATCTAAATAGATTGACATAAGTCGATCTAAATATTTTAAAACGAAGTTTTAATTGGTAAAACTATTCCACCCCCCCTTCTAGTTTTCCACAATTTGCATCAGAGCTTCGTTACCAAGTTTCTTAGAGTATGTTGTACTTTAAAAACTTGATACGATCCGTGTATGTTTGAAAACTACAAAGAAGGATTTTTTAAAGTCATGTTTTAAAAATCATTATAGTGTTTATTGTTGGACAATGATAGAACGTTCTAATATTTTCCTTGTTAAGAATTCTCCATACTTGGATTTGGGCGTACCAAGAAGATCATGAAGAAACTATCTAAATATTTCTTTTCGTAAAAAGAATGTTTAGCATTGTTTTCCTCACACATGGATCTGGAGATTCTAAGAAGATCACAAAGCATTTTCTATAAATATTTCTTTCCTTAAGAAGAATATTTAGCAAATGTATGATCGTTAATAATTTACATTTTTGATATTATTATTAAAGTCTTAGTTGTATGATTAATCTTTATTAGTAATTACTTAAGTAGTTATCTATATTAAAATCATCATCAAGAATAGTATTCTTTGATTGATTTATATAGACTACACTACTAATCTGTAATAATGATATCTCGGCTACTCGATAGCCTCAATCATTATTCATCACAAAAGGATTATTGACACTTCATCTATGTCAATGAATATCCATGTGAAATTTCTTATATTATGATAAAATGGGATTTTATCATAATCTTTGAAAAACCTCTCAAGAATTGTGACTAATTCATAAAAAGGGAATCACGTCAAATAGGATTAGTATTAAACCTTCAAAACCCCAAATCACAAGTTATAGAGCTTAAACATCAAACTCTAGGCATTTTAGAACTCTCAAACCAAAGTTATCAAGGAATGCTTAAGCTGATTTTTTGCTGTCATGCCGGATCCCTGAGCTTGAACTAGCCGGATCCCTAATGAGAGGGATCCGTGGGATCCGTGCAACAAGACAACATAAGTTAGAAATGATCACTGTGGAAGTTCTACAACCACTTTCCCTTTAAAGACTCACGAACAAAAACCCAATTACTGTTCACAGGAGCAATTTGATCATTTCCTTCAAGCATAACAATCTCTCGTGTAAGTATAATCTTCGCTACATTGTTAATTTAATTCCTTGATTTCTAGGATTACAATTTTTTCATCTTTAGAAGTTGGGTTCAAATGGATTTGTCATAATTTGTTACCACATTATTTTCTAAGATAATCTAAATCAAAGAATTAACATTGTTAATACAAATTAAACTCATTTCTTGAATTCAATAAAGATGATTTGAGCAAAATTGTGATCAAACCCTTTAGGTTACTATTCACAATTGACACCACATTGTGGTTGTGTTGTATAGGAACAATCATGCCAAGTAACCGACAACAAGACTATCAAGATACCGCCCACTACATCCCAATGTACCATAGAAAGCGTGGACTTAGCCCGGAAGATAGGAAAGCCTTCAAGTTGCTCGAAAAGAGACTTTTTCATGAAGCTCGTGTTGTAGAACCATCATTTCTTGCCAACACCGACATCCGACAAGTTTTTGAGACCATTGGCTTTGATTGTTTATTGGACATAAATGAACAAATTTGCCCGGTGTTCGTACTCGATTTCTACAAAATAATGAGGATAGTTAGAAATGATGACGGGACCATCTCTATTGTCTTCATCATAAATGAGCATGAGTACACCCTTTCACTTGTGGAGTTTTGAAGAATACTACGGGTACCATATCAAGGAGTTTGCATGTTTTCCAATGAGTGGTCTTTCGCGGAGATACACGATATGGTTGATCATCATGAAATCTACCACATGAGAATCCCAGAAGCAACCACGGTGAGGGACACCGTGTTCATGCAAAGGGCATCCCCATCGAGGGTCACTAGAAATTCGAAAGTGATCTATAGGGATCCTTTCCAAATAGAGCTCTCCGAGATGTATGCTTTGTATAGGAAATGGGAAGTTGTGGTGAGGGAGAATGTGTTGTGCTTAGGAGGGAACAAGGATCACCCTAATGCGTGCCTAAGTTTCATGATCTATTGCCTTGTGACTGAGACTCGCTTCAACCTTGCATACTACATGATTAAGAGAATGGAAAGTGTAAAAATCATGGACAAAATGGTGCTCCCGTACACAATGCGCCTAACCCGTCTTGCAATGTTCATCTTTGCCTTAGATCCTTCTCCGTACTCCTATGATCATAGATTTTGCAACAAAGTTATGGTGTCATTGACCGAGGGTAGAACTACAAGGTTTATGGTGGAAGGCAAGAGACCTCACCCACCCATGGATTCCTCAAATGAACGGGAGAGGCAAAGAGAAGGTGAAGGTAGTAGCAACCCACTCGGAAACACCGATCTCAACCCTTTAGATTACATCAATCAATTGACGGACATTCCTAGCCATCAAAAGAATGGCAACAAACCAAGGGGATCTTCAAGTGCTTCGCCAACTTCTTGAAGAAAAAGAAGTAGAGATGGTGTGATAAAGAGTGGAGGAGGGATGAAGACGAGGAGTGGTGGGGAAGTAAGGTAAGGTCATAGAACCTTAATTTGTGGAAACAATTTGTAACAATGGGTTGTAACATCTAAACAATACTTATGTAGAGTAAGATGTAGTATGTAGGTATTGCCATAACTTGGCATTGAACAATTTTAACTTAGGAACGTGTATGATGAGATTTTATGACTTCTTGAAATCATTCAAGTAGTCGTCGTCACTCATCTTTAGCTACCTTTAGTTCCCCCACACTTGCTATGCGTTATACTTGATGTGTTCTTGCATTTAGTCTTTGTAGAAACAACTAGGAGAAGCATTTGCTAAGAGTGCAAGAATTGCACATTTGCTGAAAGCCTTCTGATCTGCAGTAGGCGGATCCCAGCATTATAACTAGCCGGATCCCTCCCAAGAGGGAACCGTGGGATCCGGGAAGACAATTATCTGATACAGATCACCATACACCTAAGTTATCCCCCCAATCACATCACGATGGCTAAACATGATTCTTTAACACTACTTAAGGCTTCCTCAAGCATATTAGGTCTCACATTCATCCGTAGATAACTTAGGAACAAATCCAAAGTACTTTTGATTTTTCAAACTCACCAATATCCACCATTTTTCTGCTCCAAACGCTCACACATTATTCCTCATATCTCATAACACTTAGTTCGATGTTTCTATCAATTTTAGCAAATTGATTTTAGTCACTTTTAACTCTAAAATAGGCTTGAAACTAGTTTTTTATTTTTCTTTATTTCTTAAGATTTTATCAAATTTCTTTTGAGCTATCATCTGACTTCTAGGACTAATTACCACCATTTTTCCATTTCAAATCAAATGGTATCCTTCTCAAGCACTTAATTAGACTATCTAAAGTCCACTTTCCTACCCAAAACCATCATTAAGCATCCTCACTCCTTATGGTTGAGCATTTAAGACATCCACCACTCAAGACATCAAAGGAAAGTCAAAACCTCAAAATACATAGGCACTAGACCTTACAAAAAGCATAATCATTTCATCAGATATCTGTCTGAAAAACTGAACCCTGGTTTATAACCAGACGGATCCCTGGTGAGAGGGATCTGTGGGATCCGTGTCTACAGAAATACCTTAATCAGCTTTTCTCTTCAAATTTTAGTCACCTTTGGTAATCTAAACACTTTTAGCCACCATTTAATGTTTTCCTAGAGCTGAACAATATCTTAACTAACCTTAGTGCATGCTTAATCCCCTTAGTGGTCAAGAATTTAATTCCCTAATTCAAAATCATCCTTATAAACCAAACAATCTTGAGGTTAAGTCATCACTCTTACCTAGCTCTCAAAAATCAGTAGTTAGAAGCTCATATTGCATCCCCATCATCACCATGACTAAAGCACTTAGCAAAAACTCTTCAACCAAAGGATCATCCAAAAGGAATGGTTATATGATTCATGAGATTTCATCCACCGAATCATCTCCCGTAAGAGATAATAATGCTAGAATCCCACCTCAACCAACCCGTTCAACAATTGCTAAGAAAACCGCAAGAATTAGCATTAAACCTTTTGAGCTAGAAAAGAGTTCATCTAGCTCTAAACCAAACATAGCTAGTTCTAGCAAGCCGTCTAAGCCTTCATTCATAGAGCATAGACTACACTCTTTCACCAAGCCTATCTCTCACCCAAATCTCTACTCACTAGAGCATTCAACACCAAGAACCTCCCAATCACCAACTTTCTCGTTAAATAGGGAACCACCTACAACACCATCAAGTCCATCATTGGAAACAAGGAACCACCAAGGACTTGATCATATGGAGGAATTTCCATTACCACCACCCTCATTTTTAGTAGAACCTCATCCTACATCTCTCAATGAAACCCCACCATCATCCGTAGAGCCACCTCAAAACATTCAATTTCCCCCGGTTCCAAATCAAGACAATAATTGCTCAAATTGTCTAATCACCCAAGGACTTGTTCAAGAAGTACGAAATGAGTTGCATTTCATGTTTAATCATTCTTGAAAGATTGGACCAAATCAACAAGTCTACTCATCCTTAGACTCAAGCACATTGTTGCTTTAGTAACTTACTAGTATTAGAAGAATGTGTATTACATGGCTAAATCATTCTCTTAGTTTTAGAGATTTGTTGATTATCTCTTATGTTTTATTGAATGATAGCTTATTTTCCATATTGCTTTGAGCTTATGTGTGTTGCTTGAATACATATCTTTCGTTGATGTTAACATTACTTGGTACATCACCATTGCTGAAATCTGTCATCAGATAGACGGATCCCTGGAAATTGCCTAGACGGATCCCTCCAAGGAGGGAACCGTGGGATCCGTGCAAAAGAAGACCAATTTTCTACTAACTTGAGTCTTATTTGCAGGAAATTATGCACTATATACTTGTTTTCTAACCTTTGTTTTGTAGATTTTCAAAATACACATGAAGACTTTGACACCCTAAGCTAGGGGGAGCTTTGTGTCAAACCATACATTGCAAAATCATTTGCAATATAATCCTCACTTGGATTACATTTCATGACGCAAAGTTGCAATTATTGATAAGGATTTAAAAGGTACACTTTTGAGGGGTCATTTAATCCCTTAATTGATCACCTTTTTATCCGTTACTACTTAATTTCGTTCCTTTTCACTTTTTAGGTCTCTTGAAGGCAAATTGCTGGAATGACACTTATTCTGACGAAAAGGCGCGAATATACGAAGAAAATGGCCAAAGTCAAGAATCGAGACACTCAAGCTGCTGGAATTGAATGGGACGACGTCACTGCTTAAATGCGATGCCGTCGCGACACATCTTGAGACGACTCAGAGAGCAAATTGCTATTTTACAAGTGACGGCATCAGGTTTAAAAGAGTAGGGCATCGCAACTCAGACGGCCTAGATTTGGATCCCGACGGCGTCAGAGGTTGAAGCCGACGGCGTCACAAGCATAAGGTGACGCCATCACATAGTTGACGTGGCCAAGACGAAACCCTAATGGCGGTGACTCGACGGCGTCACAATTAAAGAGTGACGCCTTCGCATATTGTAACACTATATATAGAACTCGAATTTTTTAGTTTTTTAGAGAGGTAGTTTTGTGGAGTAAAAACCTAAACCAAACCAAGGCTGTCTTGGGCAGTATCTTAGGGTTCCATACCCTATTTTACAACAAGATAAGTGTTTTACTTCATTAATTCAATCATGTCTTCCATTGTTTGTGTGTATGCTTGCATGTTCTCCATGTCCGGCTAATTTATTTGTGTGTTTGCTTATATATATGAAACCTAGGTATTGAATATTGATTGGTTGTCTCTTATCTTAATTGTGATTGACCTAGTATTGCAATAGGTCATCCGTTGTGTTATTAATGCTTGATTAGTCTTTGTTGAACCTTAGCTTATAGTTACTAGTGGAATTGTAGGCTAAATATCCAAAGATAACCTTAGTGTTAAGTTTATGAATCCTAGAGATTTCGTAGTCATTTACCTTAGGTAGCTTCAAAGATTTAGGGATAAACGCATACCCTACGACCTTAGAAAACACAACGCATTAAGAATAAGGACGTGACAATTCAACCATCAATAGGAGATAACTAGGGAGTAATAACATCTAAGTAAACACATTTTTAATCATCATAAGAGCACACAACAATAGACATAGACTACACTCACCTTAGTTTAGATAATTATATAATTAGAGTAATCGGTAGAAATACCAACCCCCCAAATCCAATACCCCAAAATTCGTACCTTTCCATTTTCTAAAAAACATAAAAAAGATAAAAAAATAATCTTCCTCAACCCCAACCTTAGCGTAGTAGTTTCTCACTAGCATTCCTATTCCCCTAGAGAACGATATCAATGCCTGAGGCTTACCCTAATACTACACTACAACGATTAGGTTCACTGCCTAGGGTGTTGAAAAACTTGCTCGACGAAAAGGAAGTTCCTTTGACCCCGAACGCGCGTTGTACGCGTATCAAGTTTTTGGCGCCGTTGCCGGGGAATAGAATAACTAGTTAGATTTCTACCTCGTTTAGGTTTCCTTACTTGATTCCTATCAAGTAAGCTTTTTTCCATTTTTAGCTTCCTCGTAGTCTATCCCCCTTCTTCGTGACCTTTGTTCTTAAAACCCATCAGACCATGATTCGCATATTTCGCCGAAGAGTCTTCACACTACCTGCCCCCAATCCTCCTCCCAATCCCGAAATTGAGAACTCAATCCCACAAAACCCTTCACCCGTTCACCACTTTGGAAATCACCTAGGGCATAATGAAATAAATTGGCAACAACAAAGTCCTTTCTATGACTCGGATTCCGATGAGGAGTTTGATTATGGTGAAGCACTTGATAACGGGGAGGTCATCGATGAAGTTAATTTTGAAATGGAAGAAGACTTCTCCCAATGTTTTGACCCTAGGTGTAGAATTGAGGCTAATGGCCCTGTTAGCCGTAACATTTTTATTAGAAGTGATGGTCATTCATGTTTAGGAACTTTGTAACGTATGTTAGATATCGTGCTAGAATAGTCGACGGGCTCATGGATTGGGCTAAGCTAAATGGCTAAATGTTATGTTAAGCTAGCCTTGTATAAGTTGTCATCCAATCCAAGTCCAATCCAAGCCCATCCCAAAGCCCATTAGGGAATATGTAAGGAAGTATAAATACCCCTCAAATGGTCATTTGAGGGGTGTGCTTAAGTGTGTGTGTGTGTGTTTTCCTTTGATATTAAAGTTCTTATTTTCATCTTATTTCTCTAACACATATACGCTTAACATATCATCATCAAGTCACCATCTTTCCATCTTATTCTTTCTTGTTTTCATCTCTACGCATATCTTGTCTTGTTTGGTTTAACGTGTTCATCTTGTGGTAACGAGGGTATACGCGTAAGGTTGGAGTAAAACAAGGTCCTACAATTGGTATCAATCACCTAACAATGGTTTAGGAGTGTTTGTGTTGCGTTTTTGTTAAAGCTTGACAAACAAGTTTCGTTTTTTACATAGAACGAGAGCTTTTTATCTTAAAGTTTTGATTTTTACGTGTTTTTAAGCTTAAAGTTGTAGACTTTATTGATCTTTAAGTGTTTTGGAAGAAGTTCGTGCAAAAGAAATCATTTGGAAATGTGTTTTTGGGTGAAAAATTCGTGTTTTTGCATTTCTGGGCATTTTTTACGCGTAAACAACTTTTGGTCAAAACCCTCTTTTTACGCGTAAGAAAAAGTCAAAACCCTAGTTTCCTACGCGTAAGAATTGAAGTTTACGCATAAGTTTTTGGTGAACCATCTTCGTGCAACAACGGTTACTCAGTGTTTTCATTGCTTGGATAAGCTTGAAAAACACTTCGACTTGTGGATATCTTTCACACTTGGACGAGTGTGAAGGATTTTGGTTTTAAACCTAATCTTACGCCTAAGCAGAAAGCTTACGAGTAAGCACTCTACGCATAAGTTAAATCTTACGCGTAAGGTACTCTACTTCTAAAGTTTACGCATAAGCTTACGTTTAACCTTAAGTTTACGCGTAAGTCTGGGTCTACGCATAAGCATCATCTTACGCCTAAGGAGAGTTACGCATAAGCTGTTTACGCATAAGCAATCCTACGCATAAGCACTGACTCCTACGCTTAAGAACAGGTTTACGAGTAAGATTTTGATCAAAACTTCAAACGGCTATAACTTTTGAACCGTAACTCCGTTTTCAGTGTTCTACCCATCAAAACGATCAGGAGAACGAGGAGATTGGCACGCCAAATATATTATTTGGGTCAACTTTCAAGTCCTAAAAACGCTTCGAAAATAAGTTATTGAGGTTTTTAAGTTTTCAGACCTAATTTTCACTACAACAACAGAGCTTAATCTTCATCAAACACAACTCCTTTATCGTTGAATCGATCCTACATCAACTCTATTAGTAATACCTTCATCAATGGCAACTCAACAAGACATTTATGCAGCCGGTGCTGAAAACCGTCCTCCTATGTTGGAAAAAGGTGGTTATCTTCAATGGACAAGTCGTATGCTCCGCTACATCAAGACCAAACCTAATAGAAAATTAATGATTCAATCCATTACGAATGGACCCTTCAAGCCTCGACAAGTCCAAGACCCTGGAAATGCTGATGCAACACCTCCCATCCCACCATCCTTTCGTACTCAATATGAATCAGAATACACTGAAGAGGATAAGAAGCAAGTCGAAGCAGATGACATGACAATTCATATTGTCCAACTGGGTTTACCAAGAGACATCTTTGCTGCTGTAGACAGTTGTGAAACTGCTTTCGATATGTGGGAACGTGTTAGACGGCTTTGTCATGGAACAGAAATTGGTCAACAAGATACGGAGAACAAGCTGCTAACTGCATGGGAGAAGTTTACATCTACTCCAGGAGAACCCATTGAATCCTACTATGGAAGGTTTTGCACTTTAATGAATGAGCTTATGAGAAACAAGTTGGAACCCAGAACTATCGTGAGTAACATCAAATTCATGAACAATCTTCCAGAAGAATGGGGACGATATGTCACTATTGTCAACCAAACAAAAGACTTACATCAGGTGAACTTTGATCAACTCAACGATTTTCTGAAACAAAACCAAACTGAAGTGAATGAAGTCAGGAAAGAAAGATTGGCAAAGAATCATGATCCATTGGCACTAATTGCAAAGACTCAAACTACAGTGAATACACAACAACAAGCTTCATCATCTTCCACTAACAACAACTTGCAGCAATACATTCCACAACCACAAGTTGTTTTCCCTCAACAACAGTTCTATCAACCAGAACAACAAGTCATTCAACAACAACAGTATCCACAATACCAGGAACAAGGAATCACTGATCCTGAAACTAAACAAGAAGAGGCTTTGTCACATGCATTTGCATTCTTGGGTAAAGCATTCAGAAGTCGCTATTCCACACCAACTAACAACAACCAAAGGATTTCATCAAACACTCGCAACAGGCAAATTGCACAGCCGGGTTTGAATATGGGTAATCAAGGACAAATGGTTGGAGTTATTGGGAATCAACAGGGATATGCTACTGGATTTCGTATGGGTAATCAGGCGGTTCCGTATCAGGGTAATCAGTTGGGCCAGAATGTTGGAAATCAGATGGGTCAGAATGTTGGGAATAGAGCAGTGGGTAATTAGAATGGGAATGTTGTAGCTCCAGTCGTTGGGAATTATGGAAATGTGAATCAGGGTAATCAGGTTAAGTGTTACAACTGTCAAGGAGTGGGTCACATGGCAAGGAATTGTCCTACTAAGCCGAAAAAGAAGGATCTTGCGTATCTTCAGAAAGCTATCATGTTGGTACAAAAGGAAAAAGCAGGACTTCAATTGAGTGCTGAGGAACATGACTTTATGGCTATTATGGATGATTTGGAAGACCTAGAGTAAATCAATGCGAACTGCATCTTCATGGCAAATCTTCAGGAGACTAAGTACGACACTGACTCTGACGCACCTCCTGTCTATGATGCCAATGCAGTATCTGAGGTACCAATCATTGATCCATGCTATAACAATGTCATATTTGATGTGTTTACTCATGACGAATAGCATTCTGTGACATCCGCACCTGCTTATGATACATACCTGGACAATGTCATATGTCAGGAAGTATAAATACCCCTCAAATGGTCATTTGAGGGGTGTGCTTGAGTGTGTGTGTGTGTGTGTGTTTTCCTTTGATATTAAAGTTCTTCTTTTCATCTTATTTCTCTAACACATATACGCATAACATATCATCATCAAGTCACCATCTTTCCATCTTAATCTTTCTTGTTTTCATCTCTACGCATATCTTGTCTTGTTTGGTTTAACGTGTTCATCTTGTGGTAACGAGGGTATACGCGTAAGGTTGGAGTAAAACAAGGTCCTACAGGCCCCTTTAACATGCAATTCCCTTGTAAGATAGGATTTGAAAGTTTAAATGCTAACTTGCACTCATTCTTACCTTTAAACTTAATCTCTAGACACTTATATAATAAAATAAAGGTAGATGAATTAGCCTATCAAGGAGATAATGTTGTTGATGCGGTCACTTACTTGGATGTGTTTGTCAGAAGTTTTGCCTATGTGGTTGAATTCATGGTCCTAGAGGATTTAGGAGAATTCATTGATGGAAGTCTTACCCAAGTTATCTTTGGAACAAACTTTTGTAGGAAATTTTTTCCAGATTCTAAAGATAAAAATTTTCCAGAATTTTTTCCAGAAAATCGCAGGCCAGTTTCTGTCAGGATAACCTGACGGCGTTAGGAGGAGTAGAAACTGCTTACTACTTTTTCTCGTTTTCTGAGCTACTTATAAATTTTTGGAATTTTCCAGGTCTTAATTTTCCAGAAAATCTGTAAACATCCATTCCACAAGCATTATATCCTAGTTTAGTATAATCATATATATATTGTTACCACTGATTTTACGTGAAGGTTTCGTTTGTTTTCTTCAAGTGTGCAGGTTTAATTTATCAAGAAGAAGATACATAATATTGGAAGGAGCTTTTCACGCAAACACTCTTCTTGAAGAAAGATTTAACCACTACTTCACACGGATCCTACCGAGCTAATCAGGGGAGTACTAGTTTCTTTCGTTTTTAATTACCTTCCATTATCATAACTTTCATACTTTTGGGGAACATTGGGGACAATGTTCAGTTTAAGTGTAGGGAGGGAAAATAAAACGGGAACTTTGAAACTATGCTTATCCTTGACTATTTGCCTTGTCCAATTTCATTTGTGTAATAAACCATGAGAAATATCGGTTAGGGTAATTTTGGCACCAAATTTAAAATTTTTCATGACATGTAGGAGTGGGCCATTAGTCTTAATAAAGCGTCTCATGGATAGGAAGTTATATGACTAGCACAAAAACCCTTTACCACTTAAATTCCAACCAAAATGTGAGGATCGCCCTTAGATTTGTAAGAATTAAAGCATTCCACTTTAATGCTTCGAGTGTGTACCGGTAGTATAATAGATTCTAGAACTTGTTTTGTGATGCATTCCGAGATCGCTAGTAAGACTACACTTGTGTAGTTAGGAATAACTAAATGATAAGAGGCATTAGGATAACTCTTGTTTGATACCCGTAATATAATTACTTCTTCCACATCGGTTGAGTAATTCCCCCACACCCTTGCGTTGTACTCATCTTTAGTACACGATACCCCTAGTTAACCCCTCAGAGCCTATCCTTTTCGCGGTTCTCGTGATGTTTCGGTTTTCCAGAATATCAATGAAGAGCATTGTTTACAATCCACCCCCAAATGTACACCCAAATCGCCTTAGCCTACCTTGTATGCACTCACTTTTAGTGCATTATTGTTATCATACTAAACCCATAGTTCAATTATCTAGTTGCTTGCATAAGTTGCTAAGTCGAGTGGTTGGTGCAAAACCGTCAAGTTTTCTCACGCAAGCTAGCCACTTGTGAATGACCAACCGTAAGGAACTTAAAACAGTTCAAACACCAAATGCAATTTAGATCAGGAGAATATAGTGGATTCCCGGGTCGTTAAGTCCCACGGAGGATGAATGGTGTTTTACACAATCAGATGTCGAATAATCACTAAGGATAGTGATCAGTAAGGATTTTGAGTTATTTATACCTAAAGAAAAGATTTATAAATTACAGCGACTTAAATGCAAATTAAAGGAAATTAAAAAGATAAAAAATATTAAATAAACGCTATCACTATTTGCAAAATGATGTTTTTGTTTTTATCTTTTATAAAACTTAAAATTAAAAACTACGTGACGTACAAAATAAAATGTGAAACTGAAGCAATATTAATCCTAAAAATATGAAATTGACATTTTTACAAACCTAATGATAAGAGAAAATTATTAGAAAAAGAGAATTATTTTTATAACTATTTATCTAATTATTATTAATTAAAAACTATTTTTAACTATTTAATAATAGCCTAAAATACAAGAAAATATGAAATAAAGCTAGAAAAATAAAATTATGACTTGGAAAAATCTAAAATAACAAAAAAGAATTTTCAAAACTATTTTTGTATTTTTCTGATTATTTTTCTATTTTTTATGAATTTTAAACTATTTAAAACTAATTAAAATGCTAAAAATTACAAAATAAACTATGAAAAATCTGGAAAAATAATTTTTTTACTTTTTATATTTATCTAAACCTGAGAAAAATGAAAAATTATTTTTTTGAACTTTTTCTGATTTAATTGTATTAAAAGCTAATTAAAATGGCCTAAAAACTGTTTTTAATTAAGAAAAATAGTAAACTGACCTAGAAAAATATGAAAAATTCAGGAAAACTCTAAAATAATATTATGAATCTAGGAAAAATAGAAAAACATGGGCTTGTGTGATAGATTATGAAACTGCAGTTGTAAGTGCTTAAAAATAAGCACTTTGGATAAGCCAAAGAGTACAAATGAACAACAAACTGTTACAGAAGCTAAGTTAGGCTAAAATCACTCAAATGCAACTAGTTACAACAAGCTTTTACCCCTGAATTGCAAACTACTATGATTTGGCTATTTGAGTTTATGTGCAAAAACAGATTTATGGGGCTGCTTTGCAGCTTAAGCACAAGCCAACCAAATAAGCTAAACTCAAAACTAAAAATTGGAACCAAAACTAGACCTGGCTAGCTACCTTCAAACCAAAAAGCAGACCTAGACAAGCTCTACTGAGCTTGGGACAAGCCCTGCAAGTCACTGAGAAAACTCAGCTTTGACTGAGTTTTGTGAACAGGGCACATAAGCCCTGTTTGATAAGCTCTTTTGAAGCCTTTAGAAAATTTCTAAAAATCAATAAAAATCATAACAAGTAATTTGACCAGTTGAAGTTTTAAAAACAAAAAGTTTCACTTAGATTGAACCAAGGATGAATCAATGAAAAATCACTCCATTGGGGCTCAAACTGACTTTTTCAGTTTTGACTTTTGAAAGCAGTTTTGATAATATTGACTTTTGTGAGATTTGAACTTAATCTATGGACTGAATATGATGTTTAGTGATGAAATGGAACTGAATCAAGATACATTACTGATTTCTACACATGAATCAATCTTTTGATATGACAAAATCTCAACAGATGTGGTTCTAAGACAGATTAAAGGTGGTTTGACTTTTAAGCTATTTCAGCAGACACATATGAACTAAATTGACTTTAACATGACTATAGTAGACTGAGTAGACAAGATATGAACACAAACAAGAGCTCAAGCTCTTAACAAGCAACTGATCCAAACACTCTTGTTGAACTGATTTGCAAATTTTAAACTAAACTAGTTACTGGTTTAACTCATTTAACCATTTAAACTAACTCTAGCACCCTAATTACCAATAAGTAAACATGTCTACACTACTTAATGACCACAAAATTCAAATATGAACACAAATTGCAAACTGACTAAAAAATGAAAATGAGAAATAAACTTACAAGTGCCCAAGCTATTTGTGCAGCTTAAACCAGAACCATTACCACTAGTCTAATCCAAAACCAATCCAAATCAAGCACTGCAACAACCCATTCATTTCCAAACTGCTTAAACCAATTTTTGCTTCTTTAGTTGACTTATGTTGACTTTTTACCAAAGCTGCTTAGAACTGTGTTCCAAGCTTATCTCAAGCTATAATAAGCTTAGATAAGCTTGTTTGAATGATAAATAAGCTTATTGAAGCTTGAACATAACAGTTGGAATTTGAATTTTTGCAACAGTGAACCATATAATCATGAAATGTTAATACAATTTGAATTGCCACTTGAAAAGAGTTTTAATACACTTAAATAACTTAATTTGATATCATGAAACAAAAGATTACAACTTAAAGCTTAATTAAAGACATGAAAATAAAATACGACATTCATAAAATTAAAAAAACTAAAAAGCCGGTCTTCTCTCTTGTTTCTCTTCCTCTTTAAAGCACCAAAAAGCTTCCACGTGTTCTTCTGAGCAAATCCCACCTCTCAGCTTGGCCAATGGATGAGTTTGGAGCATTTTGGCCGTTTGATCATTTTGGCGGGAAAGGTAGTTTGACCTGTGGCTCTGTGTTTTAGCAACTAAGGGGGGGGGGTGGCATTTATTGTGGTGGGAAAAGTGGGTAGAGGTGATGATGAGGGGGAAGGAAAAGGTTTGAGGTGACTAGAGAAGGTTGCAGTGGTGGAAGAAGATAAACAGGACAGGTGGGAGGGAAAGCTGCTTGTTTGACTTTGGGTTGACCAAGGGTTCAAAAAGGTAATGACAGGGGGGTCAAAAGGGATAAGTGGCAGGGGTCTAAATGGAAAGGGGTCATGGCTAGTTTAATATTTCAAGGACCTTTTGTGCAATTTCTGATTTTTGAAGGACCAATCCTGCCAATTTCCCAAAGTTGTTTCAAGGGTCACTTTTGACAAGTTTCAATAGTGCAAGGACCAGTTTTGACATTTTCAAATTTTCAGGGACCAAACTTGTCATTTTTGAAAGTTGAGGGACCTTTTCTGCCATTTGACAAAAGATTTATTCAAGGACCATTTTTGACAACTTAGAATATTTCAGGGACCTTGAATAACATTTTTCTTTATTTTGTTTTACCAGGGACTGTTTTTGACAACTTTTGAAACTTGGGGGACTAAAACTGCCAATTATGCAAACTTGATACGTTTTTCACCAGATTTTGATATTTTTGCATTTAAAACATATAAAACACTTATTTGTGATATTTTTATCATTTTGATGCATTTCTGAGTGTTTTCAGATGTTTTTGCAGTCTAATTTGTACAAAAATGATGAGTATTTAGACACTCATCAATCCCCCATACTAAGATATTGCTAGTCCCTAGCAATGATTTGAGAAAAATTAATGGATTTTATCTCTTTACCAAAAGCCATTACTTCTGGAGTGGCCAATTGTTTTAGTTCAAGTAAGAACCTTGGCACAATGATAACCAAATGATTTTGAGCAAATCACAAGCTGTCAACGGATTTGATTTGTCTTTACCAGAAGCCGTTTGCTTCTGGACTAGCCAACTCTTAGATAAATTATCAATATTATCTTTGGTGAGCTGATTACCAATTATGGTTTTTCAACTGCCTTTACCACAAGCCATAAACTTGCGGGCTAGCCAACTCTTCACTTTTAAGGATATGCAAGCCGTCAACGGATTTGAGATATCTTTACCAAGAGCCGTTTGCTCCTGGATTAGCCAATCCTTTTGTTTATTAGACAAGGCGGACTGATAACCATAAGATGAGTAAGTGCAAAACACTTACTCAAAAAAAAAATTTTGGCCAAAAATGGGGGAATTGGGCGGTATAATTACTTGATAAAATTCGTGAGAATTCCCCCCACACTAGAAATGAATATTGCCCTCAATATTCAAAGTATCGGCGGTTATGCCGAAACATAGAATGTAAAAGGGAAATACTATGGCCATTATTTAGCAATTTTTTTTTTTTTTTTTTTGATTTTCTTATATACAACAGCGGGGGGCAACTCCCCCACACTAGGGTGGTACACACGGGTGAAAACCCATGTAGCATGCTACTGTTTTTGATTCCCGAGTCGCTAGCTTGACTCGATCCCCGCATTCATTGGTTCATGGGGAAAGTTTGTAGATCCGGGACAACCACAGATGGAATGTCCTCTCCAAAATAATGCTTTAATCGATGACCATTTACTTTAAAATTTGGACCATCGGGCTGAGATAACTCAATGGTGCCATAAGGATAAACCTTAGTGATAGTAAATGGACCAGACCAACGGGACTTAAGCTTTCCCGAGAAAATCTTCAATCTTGAATTGAAAAGAAGGACTCGATCACCAACGTTGAAAACGCGGTTTTTGATCTTTGAGTCATGAATCTTCTTTGTTTTTTCTTTATAGATCAAAGAGTTCTCGTATGCATGATCACGGAGTTCATTTAATTCATTCATTTGAACTTTCCGGTGATCACCAGCTGTCTGAATATCGAAGTTGGCATGCTTCAAGGCCCAATATGCCTTGTGCTCAAGCTCAACCGGTAGATGACATGCCTTTCCGTACACAAGCTTGTATGGAGTACACCCGATGGATGTTTTATAAGCTGTACGGAAGGCCCAGAGTGCGTCATCTAGCTTATCCGACCAAGAGGCACGGTTTTCGCCAACCGTCCTTTCCAGAATTCTTTTAATCCCTCGGTTGGAAACTTCCACTTGCCCACTTGTTTGGGGGTGATACGCAGTAGAGAGACGGTGAGTTACACCATACTTCTGCATGACTCTTTCAAACTGGTCATTGCAGAAATGCGTACCACGATCACTGATTATGGCTCGTGGAGTTCCAAACCTAGCAAAAAGAGATTTCAAGAATTTCACAACAACTCGGGCATCGTTGGTAGGCAAAGCCTTAGCTTCAACCCATTTTGACAGATAGTCAACGGCCACGAGTATGTACTTATTACCGCGAGAAGAAGGAAATGGCCCCATAAAGTCAATGCCCCAGATGTAAAAAATCTCACACACTTGAATGGCGTTTTGCGGCATTTCATTTCTTTGTGAGATATTCCCGTGACGCTGACAAGTGTCACAGGTTTTGACAAATTCGTGGGCATCCTTATAAATCGTGGGCCAATAGAATCTGGAATCAAACACCTTCTTGGCGGTGTAGTTGGGGCTATGATGTCCCCCAGTAGGTCCAGAATGGCAAGCCTTGAGAATATCATTGGCTTCCTGACCATACACACATCGCCGGATGACTTGATCCGCACAAATTTTGAACAAGTAGGGGTCGTCCCAGAAGTAATGTTTCACATCTTTAAAGAATTTATTTTTCTGTTGGGACGACATCCCTTTCACCACAAAGTTACCCGCATGGTAATTTGCAAAGTCAGCAAACCATGGGGTAGAAGAGTCTCCACGAAAAGAAACCGCATTGAGTGTCTCGAGAGGAAATGTTTCATTTATTTCCTTTTTCTCAAAAACATCCTGGTGAGGGTTTTCTAGACGGGACAGATGATCAGCAGCCAGGTTCTCAGCTCCTTTTTTATCACGTATAATGATATCAAATTCTTGCAGGAGGAGAACCCAACGGAGCAATCTCGGCTTTGCATCTTGTTTTGCAAAGAGATATTTAAGAGCCGAGTGATCCGTATACACTACGCATTTGGTCAAGATGAGATATGGCCGAAATTTCTCAAACGCATACACCACAGCTAATAGTTCTTTTTCTGTAGTGGTGTAATGGGTTTGAGCTTCAGTCATAGTCTTACTTGCGTAGTGGATAGGCTGAAAATGCTTGGTTTTACGTTGCCCCAAGACTGCACCGATAGCAAAATCACTTGCATCGCACATGAGCTCAAACGGTAAATCCCAGTCGGGGGCAACTAGAATGGGTGCTTCCGTAAGCTTTTTCTTTAGTGTTTCAAAAGCTTCGATGCACTCAGGAGAGAAGATAAAAGGAGCTTCTTTTTCAAGAAGATGGGTCATTGGCCGAGCGATTTTAGAAAAATCTTGTATGAATCTGCGATAGAACCCGGCATGACCTAGAAAACTCCTAATACCTTTGACGGTAGTAGGATGAGGCAGTTTAGCAATAACATCAACTTTTGCTCTATCGACCTCAATCCCGTTTTTGGAAATCTTATGGCCAAGGACTATGCCTTCTTTGACCATAAAGTGGCTCTTCTCCCAATTTAGACAGAGATTGGTGTCTTCACACCGTTTTAGCATTTTGTCTAAATGGGAGAGACATGTCTGAAATGTGTCCCCAATGACTGAGAAGTCACCCATAAACACCTCCATTGTTTCCCCGATCATGTCGTGGAATATGGCCATCATACATCGTTGGAACGTGCCAGGAGCATTACATAAGCCAAAAGGCATACGTTTGTAGGCAAAAGTTCCGTATGGGTAGGTGAATGTGGTCTTCTCTTGATCCTGTGGATCAATGGGGATCTGAAAGTAACCCGAGAAACCATCAAGGAAACAATAGTACTCATTCCCTGCTAATCTCTCAAGCATTTGGTCCATGAAGGGTAGAGGAAAATGGTTTTTACGGGTGGCGTCATTCAACTTACGATAGTCAATACACACACGCCATCCCGTAACCAGTCGAGTTGGAATTAACTCGTTTTCTTCATTCGTGACAACAGTTATGCCACCCTTTTTTGGAACACAATGAATTGGGCTAACCCAAGGACTATCTGAGATTGGGTAAATCAATCCTGCATCAAGAAGTTTGATAACCTCCTGTTTGATAACATCATGGATTTTTGGATTCACCCTTCTCTGATGTTGAACTGCTGGCTTGAAGTCATCCTCCATCAAGATTTTGTGAGTACAAAACTCAGGGTTGATACCCTTAATGTCGGAGAGTTTCCAAGCAATTGCTTGCTTGTGTGACTTCAAGACCTTTATGAGAGCAGCTTTTTCATCTTTACTCAAATCTCGAGCAATAATGACGGGTAATTTATCATCACCTTCAAGAAATGCATACTCAAGATGAGGTGGTAAGTCCTTAAGTTCGACTTCAGGAAATTCTTCAGTTTTCTCAACTGACTTGACTTCCTTGTTATGAAGCTCGACGGGAGGGAGTGGAGGAGAAGTGTCCTGATTTAACAACTTCTCAAGAATAAGAATATCTCCCTCCGAATTAATCTCATGGTGATTAATCTCTTCTGGAATTGCATCACTAGTGTGAGGGGTTGATGAGTGATCATCTTTAAGCAATTTCTCAATGAGAAGTATGTCCCCCTCGATGTCAATTGGAGCGTGATCAATTTCCCGTGGAACAGAATCACTAGCCAAGTATGCTTCAATCTCTTCCAAGATGAAGTCGCTTCCCTCAAACGGAGTGAGAGAAGGAGTAGAATTGGATATGATAGGTTGAGAAGATGTGGTGGGATCCCCACTCACAGAATTATGAGAATAACCAAGAACTTCTTGAGAGTACTCTTCAGAAGCAACATCAATGATATCTATTCGGTTAACCGACTCAGAATCATAGTTTGCGGAGTACCTCGAAGTTTGATCAAGGTTAAAGGTGACAGCTTCATTACCAACACGTAATGTGATTTCTTGCTCAAATACATCAATGAGAGCACGGCCCGTTCTCAGGAATCCTCTTCCAACAATGAGAGGAACCCGTGGATCAGCATCGAAATCAACAACTACAAAGTCAGCTGGAAAATGGAACTTTCCTACTTTCACAAATACGTCCTCGGCAATTTCAAGAGGACGGGATATTGTACGATCTGCAAGCTCGAGAGTCATGCATGTAGGAGTAAGGTCCGGAAGAGAAAGTTTCTTCCATACTGAATGAGGCATCAGGTTTATGCTTGCACCAAGATCGGCTAAGGCAAAGCATTCAACCATTCCTGGAAATACACAAGGTAAGAGGAACTTTCCAGGATCTCCAAGATTCTCGGGAAGCTTTTTCAAGATAACTGCAGAGCAGTTCTCGTTCAGAGGAGTTTTAGCCATTTCAAACAGCTTTTCCTTGTTGCTTAACATGTGTTTGAGAGTTGATGCAAACTTGGGCATCAACATGATAGCATCCGCAAAGCTTATGTCAAAATGTAGTTCTTGGAAAATTTGAAAAAATTTGTCCATTTGATGACTGGCTTTTTCGCGGAGCTTTTGTTCATTCAAACGTGATGGGTAAGGAATAGAAGTTTTGGATTTGGTATTTTCAATGGGAGCTACAGGAGGTTCAAAAACAACTCCTGGATTGGATTTGGGTTTCGGGACAACCTGAGGATGGACATTGCTGGTACCTCCGTTATTAGTAGGAAGTTCCTTGTCCTTTGTCGCCTCAGGTTCACTTTCCACTACCTTAGGGAGAGAAGAAGAAGAGGTAGTAGGAATAGCGGGTCCATCATATGAAGTACCACTTCTGGTTGTGATCGCCTTTGCATCGCCCCTCGGATTAGCGATCGTGTTGCTAGGTAAAGTACCTGAGCCCGAGGGTCGATCATTTAAAGACTTCTTTAATTCAGCGATCTGACTGACCAACAACCTGTTTGTCTCCTCTTGGGTCTTCATGAATTGCTTTAAAAGCTCATCATATGTTGATACAGGAGGAGGTGGAGGGATAATTTGAGGCCGTATGTTCTGATTATAGCCAGAATTCCCTTGATTAGGATTCATATTTCCCTGAAATTGATTCCCTCGATTGAAAGTGTTTTGATTAAGATTTCCTTGATGTTGGAAACCTTGATTGGGTCCGGAATAGAAATTACCTTGGTTTTGATAACCTTGGTTCATTCTAGAGTACGTATGATGTTGACATGACGGTGGCTACCATCAGGCAAACTTCGATTACGATATCGGCCATGAAGTTTAGTTCCTCCATTAGTTATGGCAGGAGTTTTACTTGGTTTGATGGCTCGATTATGAATAGTCCGTGGTGGGCCAAAATTGGTCTTAGGATTGGCCTTAGTCTTGGTTGGATCTTACTTGGTTCCAATAGTTTTGGTTCCATTAAAGATAAGGCCTGGGTTAGTTCCAAAGGTTGTAGTTCCTTTAGAATTAGTTTTGTGAAAGTTAGCTCCCTTAGTTAAAGTCCCTTTATACTTAGGATTAGTTCCCTTAAGACCGATATTAGTCTTGTATGCCGGAGTTTAATAGGGAGGTGGAGGAGGACATAGTTGTATACTACTCGAAAATTTCGTTAAGTACTTCTGGGT
>BPTQ01000008.1:123010515-123102975 GCA_019973895.1 Chrysanthemum seticuspe
TTCAACTCCGTACTCTCTAAGATCGAACCAAAAGATGTTAAAACTGCCATGAGCGAAGACAGCTGGTTCAATGCCATGCAAGAAGAAATTCATGAGTTTGATCGACTTGATGTATGGGAATTAGTACCTGCTCCAGATTGTGCTATGATCATTGCTCTAAAATGGATCTTCAAAGTGAAACTTGATGAGCATGGTGATGTCCTAAAGAACAAGGCTCGATTGGTTGCTAAAGGATACCGTCAAGAGGAGGGTATTGACTTTGAAGAATCATTTGCTCCTGTTGCTCGTATCGAGGCAATCAGAATCTTTTTGGCTAATGCTGCTAGTAAGAACATGGTAGTCTATCAGATGGATGTTAAGACGGCATTTCTGAACGGAGATCTTAAAGAAGTCGTCTACGTCAGCCAACTCGAAGGCTTTGTGAATCCAGAGCATCCTACTCACGTTTATCGTTTGAAGAAGGCTCTGTACGGTTTAAAGCAAGCTCCAAGGGCATGGTATGATACGCTATCAAAGTTTCTTCTATCTACCGGATTCAGCAAAGGAGCAGTTGATCCAACATTGTTCACCAGGAAGTCAGGCAAACATTTAATTCATGTTCAAATTTATGTTGATGATATCATCTTTGCCTCGACTGACCCCAATGAGTGTGACCGTTTTTCAAATGAAATGGGTTCTAAATTTCAAATGTCAATGATAGGACAAATGTCATTTTTCTTGGGATTACAAATTTCACAAAGTCCCGGAGGCATTTTCATAAATCAATCTAAATATGCAAGTGAGATTTTAAAGAAATTTGGATTCGATTCTAGTGACCCTGTTGACACTCCCATGATTGAACGTACAAAACTAGATGAGGACCACTCAGGGATCATGGTAGACCAAATGAAATATCGTAGTATGATTGGATCCCTGATCTACCTCACAGCTACTAGACCAGACATCTTGTTCGCTGTTTGCATGTGTGCTAGATCCCAGGCTAAGCCTACTAAAAAGCACCTTGAAGCGGTTAAACGGGTCTTTTGGTATCTCCAAGGAACCATCAATATGGGACTTTGGTACCCGAAAGACACCGGTATGTCACTAACAGCCTATGCAGGTGCTGATCATGCAGGATGTCAAGATACTCGTCGAAGTACTTCTGGAGGTGCTCAGTTTTTGGGTGATAAGCTTGTGAGCTGGTCTTCAAAGAAGCAAATGAGTACTTCTATTTCCTCTACAGAGGCGGAATACATAGCCATGTCATCTTGTTGTACTCAAATCCTATGGATGAGATCCCAATTATCTGACTATGGCTTTGTATTCAACAAAATCCCTCTGTACTGTGATAATAAAAGTGCTATTGCTCTCTCATGCAACAATGTACAACACTCAAGAGCAAAGCACATTGACATTCGACATCATTTCATCAGGGAGCAAGTTGAAAACGGTGTAGTGGAACTTTACTTTGTGAGGACTGAATACCAGTTAGCAGACATCTTCACCAAAGCTCTTCCTAGAGAACGTTTTGAGTTTATTCTTCCACGACTGGGTCTTAAGTGCCTACAACCAGAAACTCTCAAACGTCTTCAAGAGGAACAAGAAGAGTAAAAGGTTCCTTCATCTATCCCTTGTAAATATTTTTTCGAAAAACAAAATACAAAATTATAAAACCTTCAAAAAATATATATATATATATATATATATATATATATATATATATATATATATATATATATATATATATATATATATATATTGTCTTTTTGTCATGATTTTCTCGATTCGATAATATCTACGGTCTTTGTGCTGTTATTCAAAGAATGACACGGGACTTTAGATGTTGTTCGAATGTTTAAAAAAAAATCAAAAAATCAAAAAATATTTTTTGGGAGAAAGTGAAACAATGGTTTATTGTCATTTCAGGCAGTAACCCGTTTTTCAAAGACAGAACATAGCCATACTTTTTCTTGGTTTTCAAATTTCTTGCTCTGATTCTTTAAACTAATCCTTACTATCTAATGAAAACTAGTTGTTTTGAAAAATAACTCGGACTCTAATTTTTGATAATCATCTGGACTTAAAAGTTTGTCAAAATATCTATCTCTCAATCAGCAACTTATGTCATTGATTGAGGGGGAGAATGATTTCAATTAAATCAAAAAGTTATTTGTCATACAATTATTTTCAAAAGATAATCATGCATGTTTATTCAATGGAGTTTAAAGTCTCAAAATCCGATCCTTATCAGTTAAAAAGTTTTCATAATCAAGTCACAATTCTCCTTAAAAGCTTTCAAATTCAATTTAAATCTACAGAGATCACAAATCTCAAATGATTTTATAATTGTGATCGGGGGAGAATTTGTGATTTAAATTGGATTTAAACTGATAATTCGGTAAATGCTTTTATAAGGATGTACAAGCTCTCCTTCCCACATGTGCCAAACGATTTCAAATTTTCCATGCACATGTTGAGGGGGAGCATCTATCTTAAACCACAAATTTTTGAAACGTGATCAACTTATCTCAATGTGCAGTCTTTTCCTAATATGTGCAAAACATTTTCAAATATCTATGCACATATTGAGGGGGAGCAAGCTTATGAAAACCTCATCCTTCCCCAAAATGCTTTATCTACTTGATTTGATTAGGGAAGTGATGTTGATATTTTTTAGAAAATGGTAATCAAAGAAGTTAATTCCTTCTCTTGCCTCCGTGTGCAAAACGATTTCAAACACTTGATGCACATGTTGAGGGGGAGCTCTTGTTCTAAAAATATCAAAAACAATTCAGGTACAAAATGCTTTGATAATATATCACAAGTATCTGGATTGATTTTCAAATGGTTTTCAATTGGTTCCAATGGCAGATGAACAATACAAAATAGACCGACCAACTTTACTTTATGTATGGTGATATAAGGATGATAAGGTTAGGTATTTGTTCCCATGATCCGTCAGAACCGGAGGGATCTACCCAGGGACAATCCACTAGATAGTGTAGAAGTCCTTAGGTATATTGAAAAAGGAGAAAAATGAGCTATGGGAAGAGTGCGAACTGAGTCTGAGCTAGTACTGGAATAAACCCAACAAGGTTCTAGCTATGAAGTCTCGGTAAGCACTGAAGGGGTTGAAGAATGAAAAAGAATTGAATGAGAAAAGGGTGAAAACAAATAGCCCTCCAATTATTCAACCTTAGGGCAGAAACCAGGTTCAATTCATTTGCTACTGGTGGTTACCAAGGTAACATCGGTATTGAAGACAAGACGTCATGGACCCAGTGACGCACTGCACTTCAACTTCCCAAACCACTCAAGTTCCTCTTAAAAGGACTTGTTTCATTCTCACGGGGAACCGACATTATCTATCGACTTTCTCTTAGAGATGGTTGATATTGAAGAAGGAGACCCTCTCCCTAGTCTCCGATACAGGATCCAAATATGCACAAATTGAGTCTAGAGCCACGAGATCATCAATAAATCTCATTAGGACACTTTCAATGAAGACTCTCTGTTTCACACAATGTGGAAAGAGAGATTATATCTTGAGTCCTACGCATTATCCTTGTGGTATTTCCAGAACATCCGAGTGATATGCAAACATATTCACAATGAAGATGGAAAGCCTTCTGGAGCCAACATCAAACAAGCTCCTGGTAGGTGGCATGTGAGATCTATTCAATAGATCAACCATGTGACAACTGAACAGAAACAATGGGGCGATTCAATCCTTTGAATCAATCCTGGTTCAGGTTATGGATTGACGGATACCTTTGAAAAACCGGTCTTTGTGCTTAAAAGCTCTTTTCTTTAGCACTTTAACCGTGTACGAATATTTCAAATCAAAAGGTGTTTATGATTGATAATTGATTTTCATTAAAACCTTCGTTGTATTGCAAAAAACAATTTCTATTGTGCTATACACGATTGTTTTTCAAATCTCTTTTCATCAATCAGTGAATTTCTATTCGCTGGTTCACTCACTCCGTGTTGTCTTCTTTGAGACATTCCGGTTTGAGAACAGCTAGAGCAGATGCGAAACCCTGTCAAGGAAATTCTTCGGAATTATACCTGATCACAGGCAGTACTTGTACTGATCAACGGGGAACCGTGGGCCGTGTACCTCAATTCAACGAAAGTGATCAAAGACACTTTCGTGCGCTTTATTGCTCACTCAACACATTCATCTCAAAAGAAATCATGATTAGTGCATCAATGACTCTGATATTTTCACTCCATGCTTCTGCTACGCTGCTGCCAATATCATGAATCAACGAAAGCTTCCAGCTACTCTGATGAGAATATATCATGATCCAGAATGTGAGCATGTCGGTCCGTATGTCATAATATCACATAATACCAACAACACAATGGACTAGTCAGAGATTGATGTTTGCTGATGATCTCAAAAGCTGGCTCAACAATTATTATCACATGGATCAGTAAAAAGACCTCCATTTGGATTAACCAAACATGCAATGAGAAGAATTGATGACTACGAGCTTCGGAGCAAAGTACTACATCAAGAATGCAAGAACAATTTTTAATGTAATATCTGTTTGTATTCAATGTAATTTTAGTATATGTTTGAGGTGACCTCCCTTAGGGGGAGATTGTTAGGATTTAGTAAATCCAGTTATTAAAGAGTCGGTCACCTCAAGTATATGCAATCATTAGAAAGCTCGTAGTCGTAGATTATTATAAGTTAAGTAGTATTTAGTTTAAGTAACACCGTGGAGGACGGACGGGTCTTTACCCACTGTATGCCTGATCCACAGCCCGATAGGTGGCGATTTATGTAAAGACTATAAATACTCTCTACCTTCCAAGGTAGAGAGTTGTAGCTCATAATAAGACTTTTCTTTCTCTCACTAAAGTTCCCTAAACCTCTAACTTTCTCTCTCTAGAACTCTTTGTACGCCTACTTTGTGTTTGGTTTGATGTGTATGTGAAATCCAATATGTTACAACTAAAATTTGACAAACGACACTCTCCTTACAACAAAAATAAATTTTTTATTAACTACAACTAAAATTGTTAAATTTTTGATAGATTTCTTTTTAAAATTTACAAAACCTAGGTGATACACTTTGATTAGAAGTGTAATGTGTATCAGGTTTTTGTGTGTATCAGGTTTTGGAATATTTATTAGTGTAATGTGTATCAGGTGTATCACTAATCCAAACTCATGCATCATTTGGTTATTAGTTTCGAAAATGTTAATTTGTATTAAAATATTATTTTTATGTGTATTATTGCTAAAATTGTTATTTATAAATGTTTTAGTGGTTTTTTAGACTTGATCTTATTTTTACAACTTTAAGTTTGATCTCACGTTAACTCTCCCCTATATATATATATATATATATATATATATATATATATATATATATATATATATATATATATATATATATATAATCTAGATCAAATAAGATCAAACTTAAAGTTGTTAAAATGAGATCGAACTAAAATTTGACAAGAGATACTCTCCTTACAATAAAAATAATTTTTTTATTTACTACAACTAAAATTGTTAAAGTTTCGATAGATTTCTTTCTAAAATTTACGAAACCTTGGTGATACACTTTGACTAAAAGTTTAATGTGTATCAGGTTTTTGTATGTGTATCAGGTTTTGGAATATTTATTAGTGTAATGTGTATCAGGTGTATCACTAATCCAAACTCATGTATCATTTGGTTATTAGTTGCTAAAATGTTAATTTGTATTAAAATATTATTTTTTTTGTGTATGATTGCCAAAGTTATTATTTATAAATGTTTTAGTGGTTTTTTAGATTTGATCTTATTTTTACAACTTTAAGTTTGATCTCACATTAACCCTCCCTTATATATATAAATATATATATATATATATATATATATATATATATATATATATATATATATATATATATATACTAGCCGGGTACCCGCGCGTTGCGGCGGCGGGTACCCGTGTATGGGTTTTTATAATAGATAGGTTGGGACAAGGCTCGGTTTTAATGGTCTATTACAAGCCTTTAATGGGCTGTTATAACTTACAAGTATGTATCAATGTTAGAATTTAAGAAAATTATGGGCCATTAAAAGCTTTTAAGAGCAGTTACAAGACTTTGTAGGCTTTTAATTATATGTGCATGTATTAATTTTTCATAATAAAAATAAGACAAATATTTCTTATAATGAAAATGTTTTTGGTCTTACAATTTTAAGACTACCTCTTTTAGCAAGTCTCAAATCTATTATAAAGTAGTATATATATATATATATATATATATATATATATATATATATATATATATATATATATATATATATATATATATATATATATATATATATATTTATATATATTATTAACTGTTAATGGAAATGCCTCTGTTTTGGAATCTTGGTGTTATTTGGCTTAAAATAAGGATGTTGGTTATTTGCTTATTGTTGGAATCCGTAAGCACTTTTTAATTAGAACATGTGTAGGTGCTTAGTTAATGTGCTCGATGAATCTATTTTGGAATGTTGTGTTATACCTTATTTATATATTTAAAATGGTTGTTTTGTAGAAATAAGTAAATAACTTGTGAATAGGGATGTTTGGCCTTGCAAAAAAAGGGGATGTTTGGCTTTGCAAAATAAAGGGGTGTTTGGTTTGTAAAATAAAGGGGGTGTTTAGCTTTGCAAAATAAATGGGGTATTTGGATTTGCAAAGATAAGGGGTTGTCTGGATTTCTTAAAAGAAAGGGGGTGTTTGGCTTTGCATATAAAAAAAGAGGGTGTTGGGAGTGGATATTTGACGTGCTAGTTGGCTTACCGGATATTTGGCATGTGATAAGCTCTTTAGAAGTGTTTCGATAACTATTTGTTATCGATTGTTTGCTCAATTTTAGATTAATAAGCACATTGGTAGGTGCTAAGGGGGTGTTTGGGATTGCGTATTAGGTATTTTGATTGAAATGTGGTAACTGGCTTCTTTTTCTTTTTTGAGTAAATAAGCACATGGAGGTGCTTATTTTATAGCAGTAGGTGTTTTCTGAATGTACATTTAGTTATATTCAGAGATAATGATAAACAAAGCCAATAGTACCTCTAAAAATAAGCAATCCCAAACACCCCATATGCTTATGTAAATTACTTTTCCTTCTTTTGTGTAACGGTGAAATACATTAAGTTCTCAATGAACATGAAAAACCATTTCAACTTCTAAGGACAGACCCTTAAGAAGAAGGAAAAAGGCTAAAAATAAGTAACATTCAAAAAGTCTAAACAGTAAACATACACGAACAACTAAAACAGTGACTATAACCAACTGATACATCAGCGATGCACACGAATATTCCACAGATTGAGTACTTGAGTTACAACTTGTGACTTCTTTACTCTAAGACTTAATAGCTTGATATCATGTAAGTTACTTGATAATCAACATAAAATAAGATAGGAAGTTTTTAGTGTGTTAACTTCCCGAATTGGAGTTTCTGTTGCTGTTATTCGTAAGTTCTTATATGGGCTGTTGCATGTTTTTGTGGGTGTGGGATACCTGTTTCCATGGACCATGGGTTGGGTCAAAATTGCAAAGTGCTTTGTTTTGTGCGGTATTTGGCATTCATTGGTCAAAATGTTCCCTATCAGCTGGTTGGTGGTTTATTGACTTGTGTTTCATATTTCCACTTGTTTACTCCTCATGTATAGGTTGTTAGAATCTTTTTGGATGTAATGTAGCCTTGCTGTTGTATTTGGTATATTTGTTTTTAGGTACAAATGTTCATAAAACTTGTAATACATTCTTAGTGGAGCATTATTTATTGTGTTGATTAAATGTGCAATTACTTTTTCCAGATGGATGCTGCAATTATAAGGCGTTGCCTGGAATTGGGCAAAGCTGGAAACGCAGAAGAAGGTAAGAATTTACAAAGTTGAGTTGATCTAATTATACATTTAAAAAGATGGAGTTTGGGAGATGGGGGGAAAATGACGTGACTATTTTAAAAGTTGTCATCTGGTTGTATTTAATTAATGAATGAGTTCCAAATTGATTTCTTAGGATCTTGCTTAATAGTCACATCAGTCTGGTGTAATGACGTACTAAGAATCAGAATAGTAAGCCACTTGCTTAATAGAGGATCTTCTTTCATTGCATTTATATGAAACTACCAATGTTGAATCTGTGTGGTAGGTATATATAATGGACCAAAGAAACCACCCAACTGGTTTCAACAACTGTGGCAATCGTTTAAAAATTCACCTGATACGGTTTTGGATCCATTGGATGACGTAGCAGACGACGCCACCACTGGAAAGACCAAGATTCCAGCTAAGATACTTATCTTTTTTGCAAAACTAATCTTTGGGCAAAAGAAAAGACGACCGAAAAGACTTCTATTCAACCAACTCATAGGCCTAGATATTCCTGTATCACAGATGAGAACGGTAATATGTTTTATGTTAGTTTTGAGCAAAATATGAATTTCATATCGATTATCTGATTTTTATTTTTGAATTCTGTTTGTAGATTTTGGGTCGTATATGGAAAGGGAAGGTACCCACAGGGGTGTTACTCCATGGCCCGGATGGGACTGGAAAAACAGCTTTGGCAAATGCCTTAGCTTATGAAGCCAAAGTTGCATTTATTCGTGTTTTAGGCGCCGACATTGTAAAGGATAAAGATGGAGTGGCGCTTCTTAAGAACATAATCACTGAAGCAAGATCAAGTGCACCTTCCATCATCTTCATTATAACCTTGGTTATTAGCAAAACATAATTAAATCAATTTGTGAGATGAGATTAATTTGTAAACCATTAACTCAGTAGAACCATCGATAGACACGATATGAGTTGTGAGTTGGTTTTTTATTTTTCCAAACCCGACAGACCCCACCCGATCTGACAAGCCCACCCGTTTTGACAACCTGCCAAATCAAAGAGGGACTATTTTTGCAATTTACACTAAAGAAAAGAAATTTGAAGGGAAACAAAATATAAAATCAGGTGTTGGGGGGAAATTGAACTCGTGAGTTTGCAAAATTAGGGATTTTGTGATCAAGGGAAATCATCGATCGATCCTTAATGGCTGGTCAATGTAGTATGACAATAAAGCCTTCGGTTTCAATTCCGAGAAACAACTTGTTACATCGTTCCTCTAATAGGACTAATTTTAAGGTACCTGTCCTGTCCCCTTTTTGTTT
This sequence comes from Chrysanthemum seticuspe, assembly GCA_019973895.1. Lineage (NCBI taxonomy): Eukaryota > Viridiplantae > Streptophyta > Magnoliopsida > Asterales > Asteraceae > Chrysanthemum > Chrysanthemum seticuspe. The sequence goes on from BPTQ01000008.1 coordinate 123,019,678, forward strand.
TATACTGTTTTTAAAATCTAACTGTAGGCGTTTTGTATTAAAATTATTCAGCAGAAATCAAGGTTGCTATGGTTTCCAGTATCCGGACTCAATCACAATGCCAGCAGTAGGGTTAGTTTCTTTGTTTTTTTTTCTTATTAATCATCATATAATTTATAAAATTTTATTGCTTTAATTGAAGAGATTTTTTTTTTATTTATAAATAGCCCATTCCTACTAGTACTTTACGAAATTGAACATCACACATACATTTTTCCAAAATGAACTTTTAAATATTATCCTTTAGATTGATTAGTAGATTAGTTTTTACACGTGTGTGCCAACGAGTGTTGGGCGAGTGTTGGGCGAAGTGTTGGGCGAGTCTTGAGGCTGGGCGATGTCTTGAGGCTCGGCGAGGGCTGGGCGAGTGGTATACGTTAGATGACCATATGACTGTCACCACTACTAACAAGAAATAGTATACCATGGTGTTAATGAAGGTGTTTGTGAAGAAAATATGATAATACAAAGTGAAGAAGCCATTGTTTATGTATGTTGAATGGACAAGTGAAGGGATAATGGCAAAGTTTTATATTCCATTTGCTGTACTTTCTAATATGGGCGGTGCATGCTTAGGATAGTTCATTTTGGTAATACCCTGAAAAAGTGTTTGTTTCAGTAAATGAGTCTTGAAGTAGGTTCATTTTGGTAATATACTTTTAATAGAAACCAACTGTCCGCATATCCCAGTTGCTAATAATTTAATGTAGTTCAGTTGTTTGTAATTCAGTATACCCACATTACTGATTATGTTGCTCTATTGGGGATGGCTTTTTTAGCAAAGTATTACGCCTATTAGCTTCCAATGTCGATGCACAAACAAGGAGAATCTTGGAGAGAGTAAAGCTTTAGGTATGCATTTTTTTACTAGTTCTTTTCTTTTAAAACCTGTGCATCAAAGCGCGTATGAGGCGAGGCGATGCAGGACATTATCGCATCAGCCATCCAATGCATCACTATAACTGGATGCGTAGTGATGCACACACCTCATCGAGACATCAGCCGAGGTGCACTTTAACTGCTTTCAGGCGCATCATGTATAGTGGACCTTATAACATAAATTTGGACCCTTTTTTTAATATTATTTTTATGTATATTGGCTTCTTCTGGCTTTACAATTTGAGTCTGGTGACACGAGTCCGATTTGACAAATTTCTAATGAATAAACACATACGACATTACGACCTTAAACCCTGAAAATTTGGACATCTCTTCTAACGAATAGAAGCAATTATATTGCAATCTGATGAATATTAGTTGTTAAATGTAGTATGAGTTAGTTTTGTAGGGGCGGACCTAGGGGTTTCCCAGGGGTTCACGGGAATCCGATGGATGTTTGCCGCCTAGTTTAATTTTTCGTTAAAAATCCTGTTTTCTCCAAAATGAACCTGGTCCCGAAGTTTTGTGTCATACAAATACATATCTTGTTAGTATTTCAACTAATATGTCAAAAAATACATGTCTTCTTAACAATGTTGCAAAAATCGCTAGGCGCTAGTCGGGCGGTCGACCACCTTCGAGCCAGAATTCGACTAGGCTCTGCCTAGGCGCCGCCTAGGCGGATTCAAATACTTAAATATTATTTACTGGATGAAAATGGTAAAATTTATAATCCCTATTCGTGCAGTAACATCATTTTGAATCCATTGAATTTGAATTGGTATTTTCTCCATTACAATTATTGTGAAGAGACATCTACAATCGTTAGTCTTGCAGTTTCTTTGTGAAAATGTATGTATAGCCACAAAAGGACCGCATTTAAAATCGGGTCAAGTTCTAATTGACTCTGTGGTAATACGATCGGCTAAGCCTTATGTTGGAATTTTTTATATACAAATATTATAAATAATATGTATAACACAACAAAATACTTATAATTTCAAATAGTTCAAAGTTCACATAGTCCGAAGTTGCAAAATAGACAAATAAACATAACAATTCAAGTACTTAAAACTTCAAATGTTAACATATTACTTCAAATACTTCAAACATAAATATTAAATTGATGCTGGATTCTCATCTTGTCCATATTGTTCAAATTTGGTTCGAATTTCATATAAAAAACCCATTACTTTGTGTTTACAATACCTGTTTTTCTTTTGTGTTGAGGTGTTATGATAAATTAAATATGAGTCGGGTATATTGAAAAGAAAAGCCCTAATTTTTAGTTAAAAAATGCCTTTCAAAAAAAGAAAAAAAAAATGTTGACTTTTCATTGACTTTGTTGACCGCCTTGGCCGCCTAGCTCTGCCTAGCCCGCCTAGGCGGATGTTTGACCACCTTTTGACTTTTTCGCCTAGTTTGGCCGATTTGCCTAAAATCGAGGCGGTGTATGCCCGTTTAGCGCCTAGGCGGCCGCCTAGCCCGCTTTTTACAACACTGGTTCTTAATTTGTTTACTATTTTAAATGAAATCGTACCTTTTAGTTCATTTTTATTTTCTTTATGTTCGTAAAAAAAAAGGTTGTGCACCTGACGACTTAGATCCGGGGTCCGCCCCTGTTGTTTTGTGAATCAAATAAATTTTTAAAAAATCGATTTTCTTTTTGTAAAAGATAGGCGCCTCACGTACGTGATGCGTGCACTATTGCCTCACGCCTCTGCTTTTTTACCCTTATTGCACCAGAGTTCCTCTCGCTATTTTAAACCCAGCTACAAACATATCTTTGTCTCATGCTTTTCACAATATATTGTTTCCTTTAGTTCTTTTTTAACTCTTACAAATTTACAAGCTTGTATTCGTTTGTAACTCATTATTGTTTTATTTGTCTTTTAAACAGGCGGTGATCTACAACTATGGAAACAATTTGTTTCTGAGTTGCAAATGAAGAAAGAGGCCTTGTCTGCCATTTTAAAGTGGGTGGCCTTGGAATTTGTATCATTATTGCATCTCAAATCGTATAAGAAAGAACCAAAAAATATATCATTTAATGAATTATTTGGTGTTGATGATATCATACTTGAATTTCAAGATGTAAGTTTAGTCTTTTGTTTCGAACATTACTTTGTTATGACCTGGGGTATATTATGTTTACGGAAAAAAGCTATAAATGCTTAACGTACTTTCCCTAAAAACTCATTATGCTCTATGTACTTCAAATATTGTCATTATACATAACCATTTTCATTTTAATTGGTTATTTTATGACGTGGATTTCCAGCGTGTCCCTTATATCCCACATGGATGCAAGCGTGTCCCTTATATCCCCTATTAAACCAAGAAGTCTGATCCCCTTTTCCCAAAAAAAAAAAAAAACCCTAATTCTAAAACCACTCAATAGCATCACAATAATCTAAATCCAAATCTAATTGAATCACAATGTCAACATCTCTTCACAGACGTCGTGTGATACCCACTCACTGTAACGGCAACAAGCCACTTGCCAGAACTGCTTGGACTCCCAATAATCCAGGTCAAAGATTTCTTAATTGTCGGTTTTCAAACGTAAGTGTTGATGTTTTATGAAATAATTAACTTTTCCCCAAATTTGGTTAATTAGGGTTCCAATTATGATTTATTTTTAATTTTTTTCAGATCCCTGGTCAAAGGAATTGCAATGCCTTTTATTGGATTGATCCAGAGTTAAACAATCCATGGTACAAAGCTCAGTTGTTTGAGCTTTACCAAACTTTGCATCCTGCTGAAAGGGCAAGTTATGCTGATCAAATAAGTGTTCAGGATCAACTTGAGAGTTTGGAACATGAATTTGAAGTGTATCAGAATGACATGGAGTTGCAGATTCAAAACATGAAGTTGGAACTTATCAAAAGCAAGAAGAAAACTTGGTTATCTTATTTGTGTTTCATGTGATGTTTTAGTGGTTAGGTTGTTAGAAAACTTAGTTCTTAGGTTGTAATGAAAAAGTCTGTTTTAGTGGTTCTTAGGTTGTATGTGCAGTATTTTGTGTTTTGAAATAGTCTGTTATAGTGGTGTAATGTAATGTATCTTTTTGCAATGAATGAAAGTGCACTTTCTATTTGCAGTTTGTATTTGCAGTTGGGTCATGATGTGTGGACAATGTGTTAAAAATGAGTGAAAGTGGTCTCCACTAACATGGGTCAAAAGGTGTTAAAGTGGTCTCCACTAAAAAAGATGCACTTTGTTGGGTCAAAATGGGTTAAAGGATGCACTAAAAAGACAGACAAAGCATGCACATAAACCAAAATGGGTGAAAGTGGTCTCCACATAAACCAAGTAATTGCAGTTGGGTCAAAATGGGTGAAGACAGACCAAGCATTGAATAAAGGAAATAGCATTGAATAAAGGAAAGATTCTGCATTAATAGGGATAAAGTATGGGATATGTCCAAATGCATTGTTTACAAAATGTGTACCTATTTAGCTAAGGCACACCTATCCACATAAACCTTATCACATCCTATCACAAAAGCAAAGGTTTCAAATACTACTTAAAGTACAACAGAATCATTCATACTAAGCTAAAACTAAAAGCATTAATCAGATACAGAGAATGCCTTGTCTGGTGTTGAACCAGTGCCAAACTCATCAAATTTAAACTTCTTGTACTGGTTGGCAATTCTCTCATATCTACCTCTGTTCTTGTCGTAGATTCTTCCATAGGATGGTGTTTCAGCAACTGGTTTTCTACCCCTTTTTTTTACCTTTGTACTTCTGTCCATCTTCTGGTGCAGCAGGTATGACTGCAACTTCTTTTCCCTTGTTATTTGGATTGTTTGCAACTGAAACTTGACTGTTTTGGGTAGTATTAATTGGAACTTGATCTGCAACTGTCTTGATTGGTGGATCTGCTTCTGCTACAGAAGTATATAACTCAGATACTTGCCTTAATTTTCCATGTTCTTTCTCCTCATTCTCTTGCTCCATTAAAGCTTGTACATCCATATTGTAAGCATGTTCCTATTTCAATTAAATACAACATGGGTTAACAAATTAACTGTTTCTATTGAATAAACAAATATACTTAACAAATTGAATTTAAGTTACCTCTGGAGAGATATAACAGTCTTTATTGCTTGTTGAACCTACATACCTTGAAGTACTCCCCCTCTTTCCTTTGTTACCATGTTTTGGTGTTGGGTGGTGCTTTGGTAAAACAGGGTCAAAAGTGTAAGAAGGCATATGTTCAGTAAAGTTTTCAGGTTCAGCATTTGTGTTGTCTTGGTTTGATTGTTGTTCCTGATTTCCTGTGTTAGAAGACTCTCCATAGAAGTTATCAGGTTTTGGTCTTGCTGGATTAGTGCAGGTTTTCTTGTTGTGACCAGCCTGCCAACACTTGTGACAGTGCATTACCCTCCCTACTTTGCTTATTTCATGATCATTCTCACTAGGGTGTCTTATCCTTCTTTTTTTGGCCTACCAGGCATTTTTCTCTCAACTGGTGGTAATGGTTTGGGAAAGTTACAAGGCTTCCAATACTTAGAGCCAAGCACAGGTCTGATAAAATATTGGTAAGCCTCAACCCATTTATTTTTAGAGTACCATTCACTAACACCTAGTTCTGGTTCCATTTTCATATGCAGATAAGCTGCCATAGCATGCACACATGGTATCCCACTCAATTCCCACATTCTACAAACACATTTCTTTGTATGCAAATTTACACCATATGCCTCATCTCCCTTCCTAACCTCAACCTCTCTAAAACCACTAGAATGAACTGCCCAAAATCTATAAAATAATAAAAATTGTATATAAGTACAAGAACCATTAATAATGTACAAAAAAATCAAAGTTCTTGAAACATACCTTTGGGTATCTTTAATGTGTTCCAGATTCCTCCTCACACTTGGAGTTATTGTATCTTCCAATTGCATAGCTTTTTTGTTCATGGCCCATACCCTTTGCATTAGGTATGTCCTCTAACATGGTGATTATAGGTTTCCCTCTTGCACTTAAAATCCTTGCATTAAAAGATTCTGATATGCCATTTTCAAAGGCTGCAATTGCTCTGTCCATTTCAAAAAAAGCCCTGCACCAAGTATTTGGGTTCTTTTCAACCAACCATTTATGAGCAGCCTCATCCAACATCTTTATCTGCTCCATAATCTGCATAAACTGTTCTTTGATTGTACAAGAAGCTGCTGCCCAGAAGAGTCTTTTGTATTGAAGTCCATTCCAGTTCTTCTTAAAATTAGCATAGATATGCCTAGTACATTGCCTATGTTCTGAATCAGGTAACCAAGTGCTTACAGCTTCTATTAATCCCTGTAAACATTAGTACATCAGATATGATATTTATATCAACAACATGCTGCAATAGTTAATAAAAATATGTGTAAATATGCTGACCTTATGTGCATCAGATATGATAGTTATACCACTTCCAGAACCCAAATCTAAATCATCATGCAACAAAGAAAGGAACCAGCACCAGTTGTTTTATTTTCTACACCAACAACAGCCCATGCTACTGGAAACATTTGATTGTTAGCATCCCTGCCCATTCCTGTAAGTAACTGCCCTTTACAAGTATGGGTTAAGAAACACCCATCCAAACCAATTACTCTCCTACATCCATCTTTCCAACTTGCCTTTAGACCCAAGAAACAAATATACATTCTTTTAAAGTACACGAGACCATCATCTTTTTCTTCTAAATCCAAGTGGCAAGTGGAACCTGGGTTAGAGTCTAGTATTGCTTGTCTATATTCCCACAACCTACTGTAATGTTCAACTATACCTCCTTCATGATCAAACAAGGCACACTGTTTTGCCCTTTTACATTGTCTTAGGCTGACATCTATCTTAAATTTCTCCCTAATTGAATTTTGCATAAACTTGTAACTTAACCATGGATTGTCTATTATCTCCCTTGCATAATGATGAGCTATCCACTTATAAGTCAACAGAGAACCCAAGCTATAATTTCTACAACATTTATGGTCAGGATACAAAGTCTTAATTTGGAAAGACTTCTCGGTACTCATCCAACTAGCCCATAGTCTGAATGTGCAATCCCCCTGGTTTCCAATCCTTTCTTTCTCTTCCTTTTTCTTTTTGGCCCATCTCTCTTTGGTTGCCTTGCTAATATTACTAGGTTCTAACTTAGTAACATTACTACTCTCAGCCTTAGTCACATTCTCAGTCTTAGTCACATTCTCATTCTTTATTTTTCCCCTTTTACCAGCACATTTACCTACACTAACATCCCTACCACAATAGACAAGCAATTTATGGATGTCATTTTGCATGTACCAAAGCTGGTATCCACTTGCAACACCATAATTTGCTAAGCATTGCTTAAGTTGAGTGGGAGACTCAAACCTCATACCTAAAAAAGGTTTACATTCATTCCAAGGGGTCTGTGGGTCAAAAGCAGGATATTTAACACCCTTTTTGGCCTTATACTTATTGTCTATTATACCATCCTCAGGGTCATCAAGCTCTAGCATATACCTACCATTTAAATCAGGTGTTGGATCATCCATATGACCAATGAATTTACCATTCCCAACTAATTTATTCAACCAAGGATCATCATTAGAAATTTTTGGTATTTTCACATTTTCCTCACCCTCTGTTTGAAAATCCACAATTTCCTTAACATCATCTAGGTTTTCATGTTTGTCATTATCAGAGAAGTCACTATCATTATCTGGACAAACCAAGTTATCATCTTTGACCATTTCCATAACATTATAACCACTATTCTCAGTATATATGTCCATCTTACAATCATTTTCAAAGGCTGCTTTAACAAACTCATGTAAATGTTCATCTGTTTTAAGCTCTTTCAAACCTATATTTAGTGGGACACCAGTTTTAATGTAGTAAAAGGACTTAGGTGTAATACGAACTAGTGTGCCCATAAGTTTAAAAAACTCACTAAATTTTAGCCCTTCAAATGCAATGTCTTCAACTACACGATGATCCCCTACCAGATACTGAAGTGGGTTACTCACGAAAAAACCATCGTAATAAAGGTTGATGGTGAAATTAGACATCTTTGACCAAATCTGCAAAATTAGGGTTTCAGATATAAATTAGGAGTTTAAAAATTGAGCATTAACAAGAGAAATTAACAACCATAAAATGATAAATACATGTTTATATTAACATACCTTTAAGTAATCGAAGCCAATTTTGACAGATTTACATGGTATGCAAATTAGGGTTCTGTGAGTGGAAATATGAGCGGGAAATGATGAAGGTGGGAGTTGATGTCAACTATTTATAATGCCATCTCATTAATAATGCCATCTCATTAATGTACAGATAAGCAATTTATTTTACACGTGGTATAAAAAATAAAAACGGGGCAAAAATAGTAGCACAATAAAAATATGATAGAACATAATAAAGTAAAATGACAATAAAATTAGTAGAGAAAGCATAATGAGTTTTCTTGAAAAGTATGTTAAGCATTTATAGCTTATTTCCTATGTTTACAAATTGATTAATTCTGCATTTAAATTTGTAGATTATATCAATACTACACGGAAAGAGCGAATCCAAGAAACCTATGGCAAAATTACCAAATGGGATTTTGCTATATGGTCCTCCGCGAACAGGAAAAACTACATTGGTTCATGCTATGGCCCGGGAGGCTCGAGTGTCATTTTTCCGCGTTTCGGCTTATGATATTGCATCTGGAGATGTTAAAATTAAAAGTCTTTTTAATGAGGCGAGAAGATGTTCACCATCCATTGTCTTCATCGATTATATAGATTTCATTGCAAGCGTAGAAGGAAAGTGTGAATCTTACGCAACTTTAATCCAGGTAAACAACGTAATTTGATTTAAAGGTCAAACACAAAGTTTGTTTGTCGACGATGATATAAAGTTGTTACTATCTGAGTTTTTACAAAACACTAACCAAAACTAGTGGGAGTGGATGGGAAGATTCAGCTGGTTCTTATCTCGTTTTTCCTTTAAATCGATACTCTAAAACATTCTAGCACACAAAAATTGTAGTTCTCTAACGTGTAATTTATTTTGTATTGTTTTTTATGATGCTATAGCTTCACACCGAGATGGACAAGTGCAATAAGGATAGGGAAATGGTGGTGGTTATAGCTGCTACTGATAGTCCTGAGACACTTGATCCAGCTTTCATGAGTTCTAGCCGGTTCTACAAGACATGTCATGTGACTAAACCAGATCAAGATTGTAGGCACAAAAAGGCTGCTTTTTGTTTTAAAGATCACATCAAGGAGGAAGATAAAGAAGCCATTTGTAACCTTTTTGCTTCACAAACCTCGGGCTTAGGCTGGGCTAAACTTGAAGACATAGTCATTGAATCTAGAATGGCCGCCGAGTATAGAGGTTTGTTATAAATATCAAGAAACTAACCTTCTTTTACATATCTTAATACGTTAAAATAATGTGTATGATTTATATTGTTCTAGGAGGTGACCATGTAACAATAGATGATGTTCGTGAAGCTATTCGAGGTGTCGATGAGTATATCAGGGTTATGAAGATGTTGGAGTTACACAATAACCCATGCGACTCATAGTAGGATCTATAAAGTAGTATTGCAATTCCATCTGCTTCATTCAACACTCCAACTATGGCATATATTTTATTACGTGAAATCAACTATCCGTTAGTGAGGCCATACAATATTATTAATATCCCTTGAAATTTGCGATGCGCTGGGCTATCTATTTAGTTGCATTTTATTTCAGAGTGTGAATGCGAAGGAAGAGATGTGCCAAATCTTTAAGCACATCTCCAATGTTCAATACTGTTTATGCAGTTACAATAACACTGTTAGAGCATCCATAACCTTTTTCCACCTATTTTGGTCAACAACTTATTATGAAACTCAGGAAAGAGTTCATGAAATCATTTTATTCATATAAAAATCCACATGGAGAGGTAGTACAAAACTTAAGAAAGGGTTGACTAGGTGGACTTGTACAGGTGTTGGATAAAATCGTGAAACTAAAAAACCTCTGTTGTATCATCATCTCAGGGTTTCTGCATCTGTAGATTAAGGGAATATTGATTATATGACCGGAGTGTTTAGAGTCAACCATTTGCAATAACCTATGCGATATGTATCCCTTTATTTTAGCAAAAAAAAATGTACTATTTTTCATGGGAGGATGTTAATTCTTTAAAAATTTATTGTCAGGAGCAACTAACATCTAAACTTTTACCAATTCAGTACTTTTGCTGCATTTGCTACATGCCTACATCCTTGTATTATTTTTATCCCTTTCATCTACTCAGACAAATTCAGTACCTTTTTCTATTTTCTCTCGCAAAATTGTTGCTTCTGTTTTAAGTTGGCTCAGTTTTATTGCACAACAAATTGCTCCTACGGTCATTGGTTTACCCTTAGAGAATAGATTTGCATAGTGCTCTAAACGAACCGGACGAATACGAACGGAGCCTTGTTCATGTTCGTTCATTTAATTTTAACCGGACAAATAAACGAACACAAACGTTTAAACGGACGAAATTTCTTGTTCATGTACGTCTATTGAGAAAATGAGTTGTTCATGTTCGTTTATGTTTGTTCATTAAGACACTAAACGAACGTTAAACGAACATAAACGATCGAACATAAATGAGCATAGACAAACAATCATAAACTTTATTAAATCATGCATCTAATATTGTTTTATAAGTGACGTTTTGTTTAAACAAACTAATTTAAAAATTATACAATTAAAGGATCTGATATACGAACATAAATAAATAAATGAACATAAACGAACGTTAACGAACGCATAATCGGACGTTCACGAACATAAATAAACGGACCTGACCTTTGTTCATGTTCGTTCATTTAACTAAACGATCGTAAAATATTGTTCATGTTCGTTCATTTAATAAATAAACGAACATAAACAAACTTTTTACCGAACCGTTCATGAAATGTTCACTGAACGTTCAGTTCATTTACAGCCCTAGATTTGCATATTTTACCCCAGCATTTATCTCCAAATAGGAAAAAGTATGGATACGTCGTATGTCTTGTCATCTTCGCTAGTTGATGAATTCTTTTAAGTGTTTTATACGGCGTATCTTTAGAGTTGGATATGATGTATGCTTTTACCAGGTTTATACAGATTCTTCATTTAAGCTCCAAGTTCCGTCGTTTTCCAGGTCTTTTCCAATATTGCTCCATAAATACTGAAAATAATAAATTTAAGCAATTAAGTATCAATTCATATATAAAAACATATAAATCAGCAATTTACCAGAGATAAATGATACATAAATATAGTATACATTTAATGCTATCAAGAAACACAAGATAATCAAACAATTAAATATAAGAGGCTCTGATACCATTGTTGGTGTTTAAGAGTTTTAGAAAACATTTTTCATGCAATTATATATATAATGCAATCAAATAAATATAAATCAAAGTATCGGAAGCATTATTAAAAACACCAATAATTAACTGATTCTTTATATTTTGTATAACTAATCTAAAGATAACAAGAAACATGTACCTTGTTATGCTCGGTATGACCACCAGAAATTGCAGTAACTTGGATTGACCATAACACCATTAAAAACTCCTCAAAAACAGAAACTTAGATATCGTAAAATGGACAAGTAACGAATCAAAAAGTCCGTTTTACCATGGGTTTGTCAAGCTATCCGAATTTATGTGTTCATTAATAAAAAATGAACACAATTGTTGTCGAAAGAAACTCTAAGCAATCAAAATAGATTGCCTTTTCGGTTGATCCACACTACACGTCCAACAATCACCTTTTGAATGTTAGTCCAATACCACGAATCGATACTTGCCTTTATGTCCTTAAAACTTGCAAAACGAAAAGCAAAAGTGGAACCATTTTATGGTTCATGTAGAATTTCGATCAAAAGGAGGTTTTTAGGGATGTAGAGGATAAGTCATTGTTAGGAGAATGTGATATTCAAAGGATAAGTCCCACATCTTCAAACACTAAACTTGGTGACCATGTTTCCTCCTTTTTCTCTTTATTAGTCGATTCTTACAAGTCTAAGTATGGACATTCCTTATTTTGATGTATCTAATTATAAATTAATTTAATTTAGAGTAAAATACATCGTTCTTCCCTAATCTTGTACACACGCATCACGATTGGACAAAAGTTTCCTTTTTCATCGCCGGGAGTCCAAAACAAGGAGTTTATATGTTAAACTCGTCCCTTGACCATTAATGCCGAGGTCAATGTTATGTTGTTGAGGGCAAAACCATCTTTCACTGTAGTGTACTTTATAAAAACCGTTGTATAGTGTTTGTAGTTTCTATATGTCTGTGTAACACGGCTTGGTCGTCAGTTATCATCCATCCCTAAACTATCCTACAAAAACAGTTTTCTACAAAACGACAATCCTTTCAACATGGTACGTTGCTGGTGTGGTAAGCAAGCTATAATTCGCACTTCTTGGACCTCTGCCAACCCAAGGCATCGATTCTTTGGCTGTCCTGTTGAAGTAAGTGTCTTTTAATATGTATCGTATCATTTTTTTCACAAGTAACAAACTACATTGTAACAATGGTTGTTGTTTAATTACTTGCCATAATTATGAATATGGGTCTTCTTGTCGGTGGATACGATGGTATGATCCTGAAATATGTGCTTGTTCAAGAATGATCATACCAGGCCTTTTGAGGGGGAGAAATGAGCTTGAGGCAAGATTAGAAGCTGCTCAAGGTGATGTGTGGAAGTGGAAGATTTAACTGGTGCTCAGTTGGATATTGTACTTGATTGTTTATGAATTGGGATAACTTTTTAGCTTTTATGTAATGAGGCGAAATGGTTAATGTTCATTATCTTGAATTGTAGTAACGTTGTGACTAAGAAGGTTATGAATCTTGTTATTATGATCGGTTTACCATATGTTTATGGCTTTATGCACATGGTTAAGATTAAAGTTGACTTTTAATTGTCAACATTGTTATGAAGTATTCAATCTGGTTTGTTTTTTACTTTCAATGCCTTGTGGGTATGCAGATGGTTATCAATTTGTTTAGGTTTGACTTTTAATTGTCAACATTCTTATGAGGTTTTGTTTAGCTTTGGTTACTTTTGATGCAAATTATTCACACGTCAAGCTTCGTCAATCAATAAAAATACACAATAATGACATGGTTCTATAGTTAATGCAAATGGATATAATTCTAAATGCATAAAATTGCATACTTTTTGAAGCATGAGAATTAGAGTCAGACACAGACACATATGTTTTTAGAGTACATAACTTGTCCATAGGAAATAAACTAGATGAAACATTGTCTTGCTAATTAGCATAACAGAATTGACCTATGATGAGACCATCATTATTTTCAGTGTAGCTTGCTGCCTAGTCATTCTTCGTGTAGCAGGCTAGGTTGAAGCAGTAACTGCTTGCACATCACTTGACTGCAGCTGAGAATCAGACTGTGATTGATCCTGTTGTTGGGATTGACACTGGGATTTCTCATGTATGCTGGGATCGGCAATTACTTCATCTTGATGTTGCTAGGATTGAGAGAGGGATTCATCTTGTATCCTGGGATCTTATGTTGCTTCATCTTGATGTTGCTGGGATTGAGACAGGGATGCATCATGTATGATGGGATTTTTAGTTGCTTGATCTTGATTTTCAGATTGAACACCACTTCCTTGAACTACACTAACTTGACTTTCAACAACACCTGTACCTTTAGGATGTGTCTTCTTTGCTGCTACTTTGTTACCTTTAGGATGTGTCTTTTTTGCTGCAGCTTTTGTTGACACTTGTTTGACATTTCCCTTATAGCCAGTTCGACTACTTTCAGCTCCACCATTCCCTAGACATGTTTTCAGGTTGTGTCCAGCAATGCCACAAATATTACACTTAACACTCTTCCAAGCCCTTGACAGCTTACCATTCTTCACAATCTCTTCACTTTCAGGAGCCATTCTAACTCTTTTTCTACCTTGTGGAAAACTAGAAGGGGTGGTTGAATAGTTTTACCAATTTAAAACTTCCTTTTAAATATTTAGATCGTCTTATGTCAATCCATTTGGTTGTTTATGTTGGACGTTGATAGATAGATATATAAACGTGTAATAAAAGATAAAGAGTAAGAAGCACATCACCACGACACAAGTTATTTATAGTGGTTCGGCTACAAGGACACCTTCCTTGCCCTACTCCACTCCCCGAGTCACCTACTCGAGAGTTCGTAAACACTACACCAACTCCTTATGGCGGAGAAGCCTTCACAACGTCGCTTAACCTTTTTTCGGTACAAAGCTAAATACCGAGTTCCTTCACACCAAGGCGAACAACACCTAACACAACGTCGCCTACCCTTTATACGGTGCTAGGCTAACCACCGAGTTCTTTCACACCAAGGAGAACTAATCCTATCACAACGTCGCCTACCCTTTATTAGGTACTAGGCTAAGCACCTAGTTCCATTACTATGGAGGAACTACTACCCTTCACAACACAACACCTAATATCAAGGAGATCCACTCCTTGTTACAACACCAACAAGGATATCACCATCCTTGGAAATAAACAAATACTTATATGTATAACGATGCACCTCATCGATTATACGACCTAGGCATTCTTCCCAAATGCTACTTTATTTGATTCTTCGGCATCCTTCACTAATGCTGTAAACACAACGCTTGGCACCCTTCACTAATGCCTTCGTCTTGACACCTTTAGCATTCTTCACTAATGCTTTGACACGGATGATGAGAACCTTTCACTAATGCTTTCATCTTGACACTTTCGGCATTCTTCACTACTGCCTTCAACCCAACATCTATGGAGGAAGGAAGAACTATCAACAAGAGAACCTTAGTTATCTTGATGATGACGAAGCATGGCAACTCATGGACTTGAGCTTGCTCGTCTTCAAGAAGTGGTGATCTTGCCTTTAAGAGGAACCTAGAAGATCACACAAAAACAAAAGACAAACTACATAGATCACTTAGATCTGAGGTTAGAGGGTAATAATACTTGCGAAGTATGTATGTAAAAGTGGTGAATAGAAAGGAAGAAATGGCTCTCTATTTATAGAGAAAATTCTCTACTGTTCCCCGGATCCCACGGATCCCTTCCATTTGGGATCTGGCTAGCACAAAGCCAGGGATCCGTGGAACGCTCCTCTTTGCCCATGGGTATTTTTGGTTATGGGTCATGGGTTATGGGTTGATCCATGGTTTTCTTTCTAGATACAATGAACTTGGTTAAGTGGTATATTTAAAACCATGGGTTATGGGTCAATACTATTTGCTAGTTTTTACCCATTTAGTATATACTTGTTTTTACCCATTTTAGTATACTTAGTTTAAGTATATGCTAACCCAATATGTAAACACTAGTTGTTGTACATATGTATTAAATCATAAAATCACTTATACTTGTTTTAGTGTTTTATGTGAAAACGTAAGTGTGTTAGGAAACTATTAACTCAAACTATTTACGTATTCTATTTGTTTCGTTAAAATGATTTTACATTTGTTATCGACAAAACATTAGAAGATCGTAAAATATAAATAAACGTTTTTACGGCTTATTTGTATTAACAATCTCCCCCTTTTTGTTGATGACAAAACGTAAAATTATTTTAAGGAAAAGCTAAAATTCGTAAAAGTTTGAATTTGTAGTTTTTTACTTTCTTGCCCCCCTTTTTGTCGAAACAAAAAGTGTTAAAAGAAACTAACATAATTAAAAATAATATGTAAAATGTAAATAGAGCAAGTGACGGGAATGGTACTCGTCTTAACTCCCCCTTGACGAGTCCATCCCTTTGAAAGGGCGTCAAGGACATGACGTAAAATAAACTAATTGTGTTTGCAATTATGTTTGCAAATGGTTCGTCTAAGTGACGAAAAACGTGCTCCCCCTTGAAGATGGCAAAGTTGCAATGGGGTGTCATGAATTATAGTCCAAGATCGGATTAAGTTGCAAATGTTTTTGCATATACGTTTGACACAAAGCTCCCTCTAGCTTTATGGTGTCAAAATCTTCATGTGTTATTTTGAAAATCTACAAAGTAAAGGTTAGAAAACAAGAGTATAGTGCATAATTTCCTGCAAATAAAACTCAAGTTAGTAGAGATTTGTGCTTCTATACCACGGATCCCACGGTTCCCTTATTGGAGGGATCTGGCTATCTGGTGACAGTTTCTTCAGCAATGAGAGTGTTTCAATCAATGCTAATGAAGTAGTATATGAAATATCAAGCACAACACATAAAGCACATAACAATTATGGCGTATAGATATTCATTCAATAAAAAAACAAGAGATGATCGACCAAATCTCTAAAACTAAGAGAATGAATTAGCCATACAAGTGCTACTAATGCTAATGAGTTACCCAAACTCTAGATTCAACTAAAAGGCTTAATGATGATCAAGAATGAGATAGGTTTCCTAAATATTCTAAGTTTAAGCTTGTGACTTATGATGCTCATTGTAGTTTAGGCTTGTTGACCTCTTCGAAACGTTCGAGGAGGTGATAAAACATGAAACGTTGCTCTTCACGTAGTTCATGGATCAACCTTTCAACATGTTTACAATGATAGCAATCCTTGTCGTGGTTTTGAATTTCTTGAAGTGGAAGTTCAAGTGAAATGGGTTGAGGATCTTCAAATGAAGAAGGAATTGGTGTAGGCTCATTAAGTGATGGCTCTACAATGTTTGAGGATGGAGGTAAAGAAGCATCAACTTCCATGTGGTCGGGTGGTTGCCTTTGATGTCTTCTCATAATCCAAAATGGACTATTGGGGGGAATGAGCGAGTTTGATGTTGGAGCAAGTGTTGATTTAACACTTTGATTTTGTTGCTCACCCTTTTCAAGTGAATTTGTTGGTAGTGGTGGAAGATGAGATGGCCAAGGAGGTAAGTCTTCTACATTGTGAGAGTGTGGAGATGATTGTGAGGTGGCTCTAGGCACTAATGATGTTGGTTGAGTTGTGGAGGGTGAAATCCTAGTGGAAACAATCTTTTTGGGGATTAGCTTGATTGGTTTCCTTGGTGTAGGGGAGATCCTAGCATTAGTGGACTTAACCGGAGATGATTCGGTTGAGGAAACTTCGTGTATGATCCTAGCAAGTTTCTTGGGTGGTTCTTGAGTGGATGAGTTAGCACTAGGAGCCTTTCTCATGATAAAAATGACTAAGGGAGATGGTTGTAATTGCTGATAATTATGTTTATGTTTGATGACTAAAGTGTTCTTAGCAATATGGCTTATAAAGGGAAGAACTTGGCAAGTGCATTTAAGACTTAAACCACTAAGATTCTTGGAAATGTGATGATTAACATGCACAAGGTTGAAGTTCAGAGTTTCACTGATCTAGGAACTCATTTAAGATGAGATGGAGTGTTTGAGTTAGGAAGATGAGTTGAAATGATTGTTTTAGCAAGATTTGACATAAACTGTCACCCGGATCCCACGGTTCCCTCCTTGGAGGGATCCGGCTAGGCTAATCCTGGGGATCCGGCTCTCAGCAGTTATGACAGGTTTGAAATGAGGTTTCTAGGAGCTAAGGCCTGTCTTATTTTGAGTGTTTCAGTTCTCCTAGGTGTTTTAAGATGTGAGGGTACTTGAATGATCAAGTGTAATAAGTGTTATAGCAAATGATTGCTGCTTATGGAAAGGAGATGGGAAAAGATGACTACCAATGGATGTCCAAGAATAACACTAAGAGTTTTGGTGGTGTCAAGTCATAATAAATGATCCTAGTGATCAGATTTAAGCTTGAGGTGAAATTTGAAAAATTCTTAAGAATCACAAGAATTGAAAAACTAGTTTTTGTCTCACTTTGAGATAAAAATGATTAGAAACAATTTCCTAAAATTGTTTAATTAGTCCACTTAAGTGTTTTGAAAGATGAGAAACAGTTTGTGAGTATTGAAGCGGAAATATGGTGAGTTTTGATGTGTTGATAAATCAAGAGGCATTTTGACTAAGATCTTAAGCCTTTAGTGAGTCTAAAACTTTCTCATCCTTGAAGTGGTTTCAGTTGGATTCTAAAACATATGCTTAGCTAATGTGATGTTATCATGATGCAATGAATGCAGTATTGCTGATCTGATGTCACGGATCCCACGGTTTCCTTAAAGGAGGGATCCGGCTAGGCTAATCCTAGGGATCCGGTATCTGCAGATCAGAATCTTCACAGAAATGATGTGCAGATTTTGCATACTAATAAATCTATAAACAAGGCAATAAGAACAAGCATGTCATCACAAAACACTACTTATAAAAGCATGATAAAGTAACAATATCCAAATTACCATAAACCAAAAGTGCTAAAACGTAATCATCCAAACATAAAATAAAGGAAAACAAGTACATTCCTATTGTCTCTTTCGTCAATCCTTTCTTTTCCTTTTTGACGGCTTAGTGAAGTTGTAAGCGAGGTTTTGAATCATGCCCCTCAATTGTTTAAATTCCGCGGTCTCGTTTGGAATGGTTGGAAGTTGTTCGTAGTAGTCAAAGGGTTCTAATTTGATATTGGCTATGGGGTCGACGTCTTCCTCATCTTCATCTTCTTCTTCACCGTCCGAGGAGTCCGAGAGGGCTTTAGGTTTCTTTCCATTGACCTTGAAGCGTTTAGAGGGTATTTTGGTAAGAGGTACCATTACATGATCGGCAAAGAAATGATCATTGTTGATAGGAGATGGTTGCAATGCACTAACATACTTACAAAGTCGTGTTAGGAGCATACCATATGGAAGTACCATGTTGGAAAATTTGAATACCCCAGCCATTCTCCTTACCATCTAATAGGCGAGATTAAATGGCTTTTGGTGGATAAGACAATAGATCATTTGCACAAGACATGCGTTTGGATGATCTTTGTTTCCAACTAGGCTTATTACGTTTTCCCTAAGGATTTCTTCCCATTTTCTAAACATGGGATGGATTTCGAAAAGTTCCATTTGAAAGGGATTACGGTGAATGAGCTTCTTGTTTCGGTCGAAACAGGATTGGTCGGCTCTTATTTTGAAAATGGTGTCTCGGATGGTTTCGGGTTCATCAAGAGGAGTATGGTACATTGGTTTAGGATCAAGTGCAAGGTTTTGAGTGTTAATTGCCCAATCTTGAGAGTACATACAAATTCCTTCACAAGGAATGCGAAGAATTTGAGCAAAGGTGTTGAGAGGAAGAGTGAAGTTTTGTTTATTGATGATGAAAGCAATTGAAAT
Source organism: Chrysanthemum seticuspe (assembly GCA_019973895.1). Lineage (NCBI taxonomy): Eukaryota > Viridiplantae > Streptophyta > Magnoliopsida > Asterales > Asteraceae > Chrysanthemum > Chrysanthemum seticuspe. The sequence continues at coordinate 123,038,799 of BPTQ01000008.1, forward strand.
GCTATCATCGATGTTTCGAATGATCCTAATGCTTCTATAAAATTCAAAGATAAAGACAGGACAAATTTGTTCATCAATATCAAGAAGAAAATCAAAATTGATTGCCGAGAAGACTTGACGAATGTCGGTATCTTCAAGGAAACATTCCTTGATTACACGACCTTCGTGGATAAGTCGTTTTTCGAGCTTTTTGAAGACCTTGCGGTCGATTTTTGAGAATTCCTCATTACGATAATAATGAGTAAGGTAGTGAACAGTATCATGATGATCTTGTTGAGTAGCTTTAGGCATGGTTAGTCCTGAAAACACAAATTTTCCAATTAGGTAAAATTAGTTGTGGTGGGTTTATGGTTTTGATTTGTATTAACAATGTTGTGAACACAATGTGATCTTAGTTATGTTAAAAGCCCCTTTTCATGATTAATTTTGAAAACCCTAATTGATTAGAGATTTGTGAAACCATAAACCCTAGAATTAGGATGATGAGAATTAGAACAAGTTAATATAATTACTTACAATGGTGTTCTAGGAACGAATACTTGAGATCATGGAATCCAATGATGATAAAATCAGTGGTGTAGTCGTTTTTGTGTTATGTGGGTAGAGGGAAAAGATCATTGTTTATTTTTTGAAAGCGTATAACTGAGTTCTGTTCCACGGTTCCCCCGGATCCTTTGTATTTGGGATCCGGCTAGTACAACTAGAGGGATCTGGCAACTGTGGACAGAAAAAGGGTTGTTTGGCATTATTTTTGTAGTAGGCTTATAAATTAGCTTACTAAAAACTAGTTTGGAGGTATTAGATGACGGTTGTCTTTGGATGACGACTTATGATGAATCACATATCGAGGGTTCATATGTGACGACGGCGTTAGTTTGACGAATCAAAAGGAATACCATTCTTGATGATGAAAAAGACGGAAAAGTGACGAAAGAGACTTTTAACGATGCTAGTGATTATTAAACAAAGAAAACTATGAAGTAAATTGAACTCATGTAACCTATCTAATGAAAATTAAAACATACCTCTATGCTTCTTGGTTTGGAATAATACCAAAACTACTTCATGAGCTTTTAGAGTAATCCTTTGTACTTGGTGTACGTAAGTTGGGATTACTTTTTAGATCCTTCCTTGAATGTTGACTTCATTATTCTTTGAATGAATATTTTGAAGAGATTCTAGCATGAGGTTTTCTTGAAAACAAAAGTTGTTAGAATGATCTATCAATGTCCAACAAAATGATTTAAAAGAAAAAATATGACCTTAAAAAAATCCTTCTTTGTAGTTTTCAAACATACATGGATCGTATCAAGTTTTTAAAGTACAACATACTCTAAGAAACTTGGTAACGAAGCTCTGATGCCAATTGTGGAAAACTAGAAGGGGGGGTTGAATAGTTTTACCAATTTAAAACTTCCTTTTAAATATTTAGATCGACTTATGTCAATCCATTTGGTTGTTTATGTTGGACGTTGATAGATAGATATATAAACGTGTAATAAAAGATAAAGAGTAAGAAGCACATCACCACGACACAAGTTATTTATAGTGGTTCGGCTACAAGGACACCTTCCTTGCCCTACTCCACTCCCCGAGTCACCTACTCGAGAGTTCGTAAACACTACACCAACTCCTTATGGCGGAGAAGCCTTCACAACGTCGCTTAACCTTTTTCCGGTACAAAGCTAAATACCGAGTTCCTTCACACCAAGGCGAACCACACCTAACACAACGTCGCCTACCCTTTATACGGTGCTAGGCTAACCACCGAGTTCTTTCACACCAAGGAGAACTAATCCTATCACAACATCGCCTACCCTTTATTAGGTACTAGGCTAAGCACCTAGTTCCATTACTATGGAGGAACTACTACCCTTCACAACACAACACCTAATATCAAGGATATCCACTCCTTGTTACAACACCAACAAGGATATCACCATCCTTGGAAATAAACAAATACTTATATGTATAACGATGCACCTCATCGATTATTCGACCTAGGCATTCTTCCCAAATGCTACTTGATTTGATTCTCCGGCATCCTTCACTAATGTCGTAAACACAACGCTTGGCACCCTTCACTAATGCCTTCGTCTTGACACCTTTAGCATTCTTCACTAATGCTTTGACACGGATGATGAGCACCTTTCACTAATGCTTTCATCTTGACACTTTCGGCATTCTTCACTACTGCCTTCAACCCAACATCTATGGAGGAAAGAAGAACTATCAACAAGAGAACCTTAGTTATCTTGATGATGACGAAGCATGGCAACTCATGGACTTGAGCTTGCTCGTCTTCAAGAAGTGGTGATCTTGCCTTTAAGAGGAACCTAGAAGATCACAAAAAAACAAAAGACAAACTACATAGATCACTTGGATATGAGGTTAGAGGGTTATAATACTTGGGAAGTATGTATGTAAAAGTGGTGAATAGAAAGGAAGAAATGGCTCTCTATTTATAGAGAAAATTCTCTACTGTTCCCCGGATCCCACGGATCCCTTCTACTTGGGATCCGGCTAGCACAAAGCCAGGGATCCATGGAACGCTCCTCTTTGCCCATGGGTATTTTTGGGTATGGGTCATGGGTCATGGGTTATGGGTTGATCCATGGTTTTCTTTCTAGATACAATGAACTTGGTTAAGTGGTATATTTAAAACCATGGGTTATGGGTCAATACCATTTGCTAGTTTTTACCCATTTAGTATAAACTTGTTTTTACCCATTTTAGTATACTTAGTTTAAGTATATGCTAACCCAATATGTAAACACTAGTTGTTGTACATATGTATTAAATCATAAAATCACTTATACTTGTTTTAGTGTTTTATGTGAAAACGTAAGTGTGTTAGGAAACTATTAACTCAAACTATTTACGTATTCTATTTGTTTCGTTAAAATGATTTTACATTTGTTATCGACAAAACATTAGAAGATCGTAAAATATAAATAAACGTTTTTACGGCTTAGTGAAACAATTGTTGTTGGCACAGTTGATTTTTCCCAATGTTCGTTGCTAGTTATAGGCTGGACATGGTGTTTGTAGGTTTCCTCCCAAGTGAGAAGATAGTAAGAAGGATGAGCCCATGTTTCTACAGCTCCTACTTCTTGCCCATTTAAAGCCATATTCCAATTGGTAACAACATCATATTTACATGGTAAACCTGTTATCTCCCATCTTCTGCAAGTACAAGACCTTTCTACAACATTAACTACCCATTGGTCACCCCATGGTCCACTAACCTGAAACTTAGTTCCCCCATTCCATAAAACATTATACTTAACAACCTCTTTCTTAATACCCTCTAGCATGTGTTGTGCAGTTGGTGTTAGTGGGCCATCACTCTTCTCAATCACCATAAGAACATGCATTATCCTCTTTATACAGTATTCCCTGATGTATTCTAAGGCTATAATAATTGGTTTGTTTAAACCCTCAATTATTTTGTCATGAAACACTTGACACATGTTATTAAGTAACACATCAGAATGAGCTCTCCCTAAAGATTACAAATAACCATGTATTAATTATAACTCTTTATACTGCATTAACAAATACAAATTAACTTAAACAGATAGATGACTTACATGAAAAATGTGACCTTGACCAATGGATCAGTGGTATCTTACTTAACCAATCATGGGCTGGTTGATTAAATTTCTTGAAATCAACCATAGCTTTCTGAAACTGTACAACAGTTGAGGCTATTGCACATTTCCACAGATGCCCTTTGTAGGCCCTACCTTTCCATTGAAGTTTCATTTTCCCATGAATGCTTCTAATACAAAATCTGTGTTCTGCATCTGGAAAAACATCTCTTAAAGCTCCACTTATATCCTGCACAAAATCAAATATGTTTACTGTCTGTTTCAAAACAGAGAGACTTAAATTCATGAACAGATTAAAGGAGTACATTTTGCATGTCAGTAATAAAAGTGATGCTTGAGATTGGCTCAAGTGCTATATCATCGGATAAACAATGAAAAAACCAAGTCCTTGATCCTATGTTTTCTGATTCATCAAAAGCATAAGCTAAAGGGTATATAACATTGTTGCTATCAATTCCCACAGCTGCATCAGTTGACCATTCAAAGGACCATGAATTGGAAAAGCATCCAGCCCCAATAACGATCTCTCACGCGCTTTAAATCCTTCCTTCAGTGCACCTAAACAAACATACACTCTCTTGAATTCTCTCGTTGGAAGAGCCTCATCTGCAGGTCGTTCCACATTCATCAGTACTATTGTATTAGGGTTTCTCTTCTTCAACTCTTAAACACAATCTCTCAACACAGTAAATTGTAGCTTGAATTGACCTCTGATGCATGTTAATGCTAAGTTTTTGGCCCTTAAAACCTTCTGCAGGGACACTTCAAGCTCGTATTGGTTGGTAAGTTGATTATGCACATACTTGACAGGAACCAGTGGATTGGTTTCAATTTGTGTTGTAATTTTCTTTGAGATATAGTTAAGGTCCAAAGCTCTGACTGCCCTTGGTTGCAAACAAGCGTGTTGCTCATTATATGTTCTGACTGACCATGTACTTGTCTCACCATTCCTGCCGACAAACAATAGCCATGGGCAGAGTATTTCTGAAGGGCCCTTTTTTCCAGAAAGCAATGCATTTATACCCCTTATGCTTAATGGACTTCTAGATGGTCCTATATCTAGTCTAGGACCTTCACTTGGGCCTGAAAGTGGAACACAACCCTTATATCTGACACTTATTCTTGTTTTGTCATTCTTCACAAAAAACAACTCCCTCATAGTTTCTATTGAATGCTCTCTTACCTTATTTTTGACATCCATTGCAGTAGGAAAGTCCTGACCATAATAGAAGAATGTGGTATAGACTCCATTTGCAAAGTCTGCCTGTCGGTAAGAAACATACTCACTGTAAAAGAAATCATCAACCATCATATGTAAATCATTTTTCAAATGCATGTCATCACTTATATTACTGGTTGTTCCTGCTTTACCTAAGTTATAACTCTGACCTACTTGGACCAAAGCAAGTTGTGCGCCATTCTCCTGACAAGTATTCTCTTCATTTGCTTGAATTGAATCATCAACTGCATAGCCTAAGTCACTAGTCTCATTCACTTGTAACAGAGTAACATCAACAAAAGGATCTTCTTCCATGTTATTGGCATAAACAGATGCGCTTCCTACTTCCCCTAAATGCTTATCCTAAGTCAATTGAAACAGATTTACATCAACATCAGGCTCCTCAAACCTGTTATTGACATCAACTAGTGCTCTTCCTACTCTCTCTAAGTGCTTCCCCTGAGTCACTTGAAACAGATTAACCTCAAAATTATCAGGCTCCTTAATAGCATTGTCCTCATCAATAAGTACTAAAGCACGCTCACTGTTATGAACAGGTTGGCTAGCAAATGACGTGTCTAGGGTGGAAAATACAGGCTCAATATTTGGAAAATTGCTAGATTCACCAATATAATTGAGGTCCATAGGTACTTGTGTAAGTTGCATAAAAGGATCCAGTGCAGACTTATTATCAAGATCATCTAACACCAATCGTATACAACAAGATTGAATAGCAGCACTAGCAACTTTTCTGCTATTTTCATCCATCTCCCAAAAAAACAGTCTTAATAGATTGTGGGGACATTTCAGACAGCTCTAATATTGTCTTACCTATTTCCACATACACATCTATCAACTTATGGTCTTTGACAAGGTCTTTCAACAAGGTCTTTCAACAAGTCAAGATTAGCATCTTCACGCAAACTAAACAAACTTTCATCCAATGAAGTACCAAGCTTAAGAAAGTAGAAATAATTGGTTTGTCCCTTCTGATAACCGATTTGGGTCATGAGAGCATCCATTTCATCAACGAATACCTCATTTATTTCCACATAATCAACCAGTCATTCCTTGCCTCCTTGATATATTCTACCTGGAGAGTATTTGAATGTACCTTGATAATGGAACCTCATGCTAAAGGAACCTGGTTCATCCGCTGTATAAAAACTGTAAAAAAAACACTGTTACGATCAAGTTACCTAAAATGGGAATAACTTAAACAATCGTACTAATATATAGGTGTATACGATTATAACAAAAAATGCAAAAACATTAACCATATCTCCTAACTGCAGAGTTTTCCTCCTTCTCAGGGTCATAAAAGAAATGAGGTTCTCTAATTCGCCATATAGTAAATCCAAGGTTGGTGTTTGTTATTTTCTTACTTATATTATTTGATTTGATGATTGACATTGCATTAGGGTTTTTTGGGTAGGCTTCCGAAACAAGTTTGGGGATGTCCAATGAGTACACAGCTTAGTTATATTATACATTATGGTTGGAAATTGGATTAGACATCTGCTATAGTACATCAAGGTAATAAGACGATTCTACCCTCAACAGTAAAAGGATAACGGGAATTTATGGACTATAACGGAACATTGACCTGTGCATTAACGGTCAAGGAACGAGTTTAGCATATAAACTCCTTGTTTTGGACTCCCGGCGATAAAAAAGCCAACTTTTGTCCAATCGTAATGCTTGTGTATAAGATTAGAGACGAATGGTGTATTTTACTCTTTAATTTAGTAATAAATATATAACTTATAAGTATTTAACTAATTATTTATTAATATACTATGTAATAAATACATTAGTTAATCTACTATGTAATAAATACATTAGTTAATCTACTTATACATTCATTTTGGTGTTAACATAATATAAAGACATTATTTATATCATAAAATAAAGTGTTTAAATGTATTTGGGTGCGACCCTAAGGTTCACATATATTTAGTCATATGATTACATATGCCGACATCAAAAACATATGTGAATGAGTACATTATATTTTGGGTAAAGGGGATAGCTTGGCTACAATTTTTGTAGCCAATTGGCTACAATCCTTCATAAAAAATACACTATCAATGATTCAGGGACCCACAGAAAAGAATCAGGACCTACAAAAATAACCAGGACCATATTTTTAGCACAAAATTGTAGCCAATTGACTACAATTAATTGTAGCTAATATCATGGTTGTCAGGATCCCGATCCTGATCTTAGGATCTTACGATTTTACGATACTGTAAAGCAAAAATGATCCGGATCCTACATAAGATCTTTGCAAGCTTAAGATCTTAAAGGATCCCGATCTTCACCATACGATCTTACGATCTAATCCGATCCGATCTTACTCTTCTCGGATTACAAACTAAAAAACTACTAATTTATGGGTTATTTGTTTGTAGAATTCAAAAAACAACATGTTAATCTTTTTAAACATTTTATAATCATAATTTAGGACAACATTTATATGAAACATTCATAGTATTTTGTGGTTATAATGTATTAGAATTTGTAGATTTGTATAAAATTACATAAGCTATTAAGAAATAACATTAGAGTAGGATCTTAAGATCCCGATCCGATCTTACGATCACGATCTTGCAAAGACAAAAACGATCCTGGGTAAGATCCCGATCTTGACAACCTTGGCATATATTCCCTTGGGTAAATGCAGTAGTCACATAAGGCTTTTACTTAACATAGACATGTCAAATGTCTTGAGCATAACAGCTTGACACGAGCAAGTCTAGAATTAGACACTCATGATTGCTATAAAGAATACACTTATGTGAAGTACATTCTTGGTTCCCAAGATCTTAGTTGTTATACTAAACCTGAATCTCCTTTGATGACTGAGATGATGCTTGATTCTGTTAAGATATCTAGATGATGCTTGATTCTCCTAACTAGTCGAGATGATACTCAACTAGTAGAAGGCTATTTCTTTACCTTGATGAGGAAAATAATTACTTTGATAAGCTTTGAAAGCCTTATCAAAATACAAAAAGTAAATAAATATAAGAACTACTACTTAATAAGAAAATGAGTAAGTTAAATTAAGAAATACATATTTCAACTTAGGAGTTGGATTCAGGTACGCATTTTTTGGAACAAAATGCGAGATTTAATTAGTTATGAACTCGGAGTTCAAAATGGAGAACCAACACTCCTTTAGCAAGTTATAACTATGTGAATCACATCCGGTAATTAAGACCTAAAGGATGCACACCAGTGCATCACAAGTGAAAGTATTATTTATTACTAGCAGGGTACCCGCGCGATGCGGCGGCGGGTATCCTGAAATAAAAATATTCAATGAACCATGCTTTATAATCTGAAACGTTTTATGTGACGATAAATTTGCGGATGTCAAAAGTTTCATGTCGCATATTTCAACTCTTTAGAATATTATTGTAGGATACCCGCGCGTTGCGATGGCGGGTATCAAGTAATAAAATTTTCGGCAAAAAATGTTTTCAATTTTATGTTTTCTCTTACAATAACTTTACCAATAGCGAAAACATAATGAGTTTGAGTAACTTTAAAAAAAGTGATTGATAATATCAAACTAATTCATATAAAAACAATTGAAAGTGGCGTGATTTTGCGTTGCGGTAGTCAATAATGTTATGGGGTTATGGTCAAATTAGTTGATAGTTGTCCGTAGTCACAACTAAGTAGAAACATTTTTTTTATGAAATATATATATATTTTTGAACATGTTTGTATCATTAATATTGTTTATTACACTTGTCCCATATAGATAAAATATATAAATAAAAGAGTACCTATAATGTATACATCTTGTAAAGTATATATTTATGAAAATGCTTGAATCATTAATATTGTTTATAACACTTATCCCACATAGATAGAAAATATAAATAAAAAAATGCTTATAATGTAAAGAAAACTTACATGTTTAAGCAATCATTTAGAGTTATCCATGAAAAGTATAATAATTAATATATTAATCATTGAATTAGCACTTAGCACTTAGCACATTTGCATCATTTGTCTTAAAAAATTGTCCCGACTTTTACAAAAAACCGTTTTTTATTTTTGTGGTTAATTTTATTTAAAATAATTCAAAATTTATTTAGATTGGTTCTCGAAACACTCTTACGATATAATAATAGTTTTGGAACTTTGTAGTTTTGCATGCATTTTAGAATCATATTCATTTATATGTGGATTTTTGCATTAAAACTAAACTAATTCAAAAAAAATAATAAATGAAACATTAAAATGTTGTGGAAGATAAATTAGTAAAAGCAATTTATTGTGTACATTATGCATTAAAAATTGTAATGATTAAAAAACACATTAATGACATCTTAAAAAAATTTATGAGAGATGGTCATCCTTCCATTATAAGTAGTATAGATATGTGTAATATGTATAAAATCAAATAAATTATCACTTGTGAATTTACATCTTTGCATCATTTGTGTTAAAAAAATTGTCCCAACTTTTACAAAAAACCGTTTTTTACTTTTGTGGTTAATTTTATTTAAAATAATTCAAAATTTATTTAGATTGGTTCTCGAAACACTCTTACGATATAATAATAGTTTTGGAACTTTATAGTTTTGCATGCATTTTAAAATTATATTCATTTATATGTGGATTTTTGTATTAAAACTAAACTAATTAAAAAAAAAATAATAAATGAAGCATTAAAATGTTGTGGAAGATAAATTAATAAAAGCAATTTATTGTGTACATTATGCATTAAAAATTGTTATGCTTAAAAAACACATTAATGACATCTTAAAAAAATTTAGGAGAGAGGGTCATCCCTCCATTATAAGTAGTATAGATATAGATATAGATATAGATAGTAGTAATAAATATTGAGGGTCGAGAGAATTAAATAAACTAATTTAATTAGTTATAAAGTATAAAACTTGAAATTGTAAACATGTAAGGAGATTGAGGTGTCAAATGAAACATTAAGGATTCCTTGGAGGACAAGGACTTGTCCTATTGTCTACGGAGTATATAAACAAGGCGTTTCAAACAATTCACATAACGAACACACAGCCATATATCCCTCTCTCGTGCGTCGACCGACCAAGAACCTAAGGGGTCGAAACCCCTAAGTCGACTTCGATCAAGGGTTTCCCAAACGTATCTCACAAAATGGGTAAAAAGAAAGGCTCCATGAAAATATCCAACACATCATCTTCATCTTTTCCATCAGGTATATTTAAAGGTCAAGGAAGGGTCTTAGGTTCAACATCATCTTCATCTTCTTCATCAAGTGAAGTTAAAGGTCAAGGTAGGGTTTTAGGTTCAACATCATCTTCATCTTCTTCATCAAGTGAATTTAAAGGTCAAGCTAGGGTTTTAGGTTCATCTTCATCAAATACATCTAATTCAGTACCTTTAGTTAAAAATAACACAAACCCTGTTCGACCCATATCCCAAAAACCCGACCCAAAACCAGTTTCACCTCAAAAAAGTGAAAAAAGTCAAAAGAGTGAAAAGCCAATGGATGGGTTTGACCCATTTAGTGCATTGATTACTACTGGTAAGAGAAATATAAATGGGTATGATTTGAATGTGTTTGAGTGTCCAGTTTGTAGTCAAGTTTTCGGCTCGGGAGAAGAGGTGTCTGATCATGTTGAGAGATGTTTGAGTGAGAACTTGTCGAAAACGGATATAAATGCTGATAGTGATAATGTAAGGAGTGAGTTAGAGGGTTGTGTTGGGAGTTATGTTTCTGGGAAACCATCTGATGGGTCAATTAATATTGTGCTTAAGTTGTTAAGGAATGTAGTTAAGGAGCCTGAGAATGTTAAGTTTAGGAGGATACGGTTAGGGAATCCGAAGATTAAGGAGGCGATTGCGGATGTAGCAGGTGGTTTGGATTTGTTGGAGTGTGTTGGGTTTGAGCTGAAAGAGGAGAATGGGGAGATGTGGGCGGTGATGGAGGACGCGAGTAGTGAGAAAGTTGAGTTGATTAAGCAAGCGGTTAGTTTGTTGGAACCGACGAAGGTTGAGATTGTGCAGCCTAGTGTAGTGCAGGCTAAAGTGGTTGAGCCGGTGGAGGTGAAGAAGGAGCCAGTGGCGGTGAAGGAAGTCGAGAGACAGGTATATTTTATTGAATTCCTATGGTTTTGTACACTTGTTGGTATGTCGTATTTTCATTTTGCAAGTGTTTGTGTGGGGTTTCTTGAACTATGATTTGAGGCTAGTTAGGCTAATTAGACAGGTAAATTGAAAATAAAATTGTATGGAATTTGTGTGATCGGGTATCAATATCTTGTTGCATTACCATGTGGTGAAAGGATACACATTTGAATATGGAAGTGATTATGGTAATGTGCTAGTAATGCGAATTTTAATTGACAGAAATATATACACGGCTAAGGGTATTAGTTTTTGTTAATAACGCATCCATATCTAGACTTTGTTGCTTTATACCAGCTATCATTTGTCATTATGTCTTAATCGTTTATGTCTATATACTATGTTATGCTTTTAGTCTTATATGCATTTACCCTTATTTTTTCCTTATATGTTTGCACTTTCCTATGCTCGTATGCTTTTATGTCTATACATGCTTTTATGCTTTTAATCTTATATGCCTTAACCCTTGATGAATTTTATCAGCCCCATAGCACCCCACCACACACACACACACCCCTTTACACTCAGGTACCCTGCTCCAGCTGGATTTCGCTTTTTTGTTGATGATATGTCATTTATATTTTGTGGCCCTCGTTATATGGTGATAGTAGATGAAGATATGATGACAGGTCTTTCTTACTTCATATGAATCCTTCAAAATAAAATTCTGATTAAATTAGATAAAGAAATAGAGCTTTGATTCTCTCTGAGCATTCTGAATTTGCTCTTGAAATGATAATATAAAGTGTTCTGGTGGTTGAACGATAGCTTGTTACAAACTTGCAGTTTGGGCTCATCCTTTGAGCGGGTTACACAAACCACATTTGACATGTGCTCATGCTAAGGAAATGTCTTCCAATACAACCAATAACTATTTCACAATTCTTAATATTATGGCCAGTCTGTATGAACTATGACACACTTTAAGGAAACTATAAGTTGCTTTAGGTATAATGTACTATATTTATCATGTTAATGTTACTCTCTACCATAAAGATGCTACTTTGTGATCAGAACCTGTTTTTCTCCCTTTAATGTATCATAAGTCATAACCGGTGTTTGCGCTTAATAAAATGCTCTTTACCCTGAGATGTGAACTGTATGCAACATGTTTACTTGTCAAGCACAAGACTGATAATTAAATAATTAAATAAATAAAGAAACATGTTTATACACACTTCTCATTTAGTGTTGCATTTATACTTGTAAGGATTGTGTAGTCTATTGCAATGGATACTAGAATCTTTCCTTATTAAGAACCCAAAATCGGGGGATCGTTGAATTTTTGTTGGATAATTTAGTGGAATATCAAAAGTAAGCACAATAATTCAATTGCAGAACAACCTGGTTTCGACTTTTGAGAAGTCGGATTTATTTGTAGAATCGTTGAAAAGGCCATCTCTGATGAATGAATTCAAGATTGTTAGTCTATGTGTAGCAACCAAATTCTACACTCACTATTGACCGTAGTCAAAGCAATCCCGAGATAGCAACCATAATTCTCCTGCTCCTTCAATCCCATGGAAATTGTGATGTTTAGACTTACTAGGCATGTAGTCTTGACTGAATCTCAGACTGTTCGTTTAATATCTAAATCACCCTTCTATTATTATATTAAAGCAGCGTATTTACCCGAATCAATATTATTAATCTTTGTATAAATCATACATCTTCGATAACAGATTAGGGTATTCTCTCCTGTGTCGGAAACTGCGGCTGCAAAGATAGAACTTCCAGATTCTTTCTACAAGCTCTCCATTGATGAAGTTAAAAGAGAAGCTGAAATGAGGAGAAAAAAGCTTGCAGAGTCTCAACTTTTAATCCCAAAATCATTCAAGGAAAAACAAGCCAAGGCTGCAAGAAAAAGACACGAAAAAACTGTCATCAGAATAAAATTTCCAGATGGGTTTGTGCTCCAAGCTTTTTTTAATCCTCGGGAGCCAACTACCGCCCTTTATGAGGTTAGTTTCTTATAAAAATATCGACTTTATATACTTTTATGATAAGGTTTGTTTGGCATTGCATTTTGAACAAACAATGTGATATAGAATAAGTAGAATCAGATAATCAACAGTAACAATAACGAGCTGTAGGAGGCAGTGTTTAGATTTGTTTTTGCTATTAATGTTGTTATTAGGAAAACCCTAATTATTTGAAGAATTTCATGTAAAATGGCCATAAAAGAATCGAATAGCTAGGATCATTTGTTGCAGTTACTCCTAAACCTAATATCTGATCCCCATAATTATTTTCAAAAGCAATGCCAGACACTCCCTGATTCCAATCTGGGACCCGTTGACACTAACAAAGTGAAAATCAGGCCCACAATATGAAAATTGAAGTATTATGATAACATTTTTCTAAATTTACTTTTGTTCATTTTGAATATAGTTTGTGAGGTCATCGTTGAAAGACCCCAGCTTGGAATTCGAGTTATTGCATCCTGTTCTTATCAAACGTCGTGTAATCCCAAGCTTTGGAGAGAAATCTTTAACACTTGAAGAAGAGGATTTAGTCCCATCCGCTCTAGTAAAGTTTAGACCTAGAGAAACAGATTCAGTCGTTTTTACAGGTCTATGCAACGAGCTTCTAGAAATCAAAGAACCTTTTGCTTCTGAGTTCTGATACAGCAGCTGCACCAAGAGAAATCTATAACACTTGAAGAAGAGGATTTACTTGTTGTCTTGAATACCATTGAAATACAAATATTGTTTGTAATTTGTACTTGTTGACATTCCATCATCGTTGGTTGGTATATTGCATATTTTTGTTCTTTTTGAGTTCTTGATGCTGTCATTTAAGAGTCAATTTTAAATACTTACAAAGCACAAGCGAATTTGTAATATTGGAAGAAAATAACAACTACCCAACACCCAAAAAACGAAAAAACTACCTAATCTCAGTCCTAGGGGTGCGGGGCCTTCCACTTTGATACGAGTATCAGAAGAAAAGAACATCATTAATCTGTTGTTTTTTATATATGCATATTAGTTTTTATAGAAGTTTGTTGGGGTTAATCTATTTTTCCCTTTGTTCAACTCAACACCCTGTTACAACTACTGAAGAAACAAAACCAAAATTCACATGAAAGGTTATGAAGATATGTGGTTATAATTTCAGTTTCAGTTTTTAGTTTTGAAAGTTTTTGGTTTTCGATTGGTTACTATAGTCTTTTCGTTTATTGGCTTTTAAGTTGATTAGACAAAAAAGCTGTTGAATTTGATGAAATTGTTAGGTCAAAGATATTAGTGTCATGAACTGACATTTTTGCATAAAGAACATCTTAGTAGCGATTAATGAAAGTTAACCTTTTTTATATCATAATTTACCTTCTTTGTTAACGATAGCACTTTCTTATATGGCATATATTTGCGGTTCAAAAAAAACTAAGGGATATTATGTTTGGCGTTGCGTTTTAACTAGCAATGGTGTTTTCAGTTCATTTACTTTTGTGCTGGAATGTCCTTCAACAACTGTTTATATACGAAGAAGTCCTATAATTTGAAATTTTATAGGATATAGACATGCGGATGATAAGGTTTTATAAAAACTAAAGTTCCACATGCTCTTTGGGTACTTGCAAAGAATGGATACGTGAAATTACGGATGCTAAATAAGCATGAGAACGGAGTCTCACTGTAGTCTATTCTGACACAAATGATATCCCGAAATTATAAGAACATTTACGGTACGATTAAAATTCAATATATGTCAGTAATCTTTCATACATCCAAGGGTATATGTGTAAAAATGGGTGGGTTGGGTTGCATAATAGGTAAAACGGGTAACTTTATGTGTGGGTCGAAGGAACCAGGTCAGGTCTACCTGAAATTATTTTGTCCAAAATGTCAGTATATGACTACGTTCGGAAATTATATTATTGTTTAAGGTAGTCTGTTTTTCGCGCACCTTCTTTATAGTTCTAAAAATGGTAAACAAGGTCCTTCTTTAGCATATACCATTGTCTTAAGAAACGGGTTTTGAATTTTGTGTTATAGTTATTAATGGTAGAGGGTCTTTTAAGGGAGGTGAAACTACTGAAACTCGATTCATTAAGATTCAAACAGCTGATGAGTGACTGATATTAGGTGAGATACTTAAGAAGTACCATATGGAAATCGAGTTAATAGAGTGTATGTATTTTGGGTTTTATTAGATTTGTTTGGACTCATCTAATTAACTGTAATTTGGATTTTTTGTTCTTTAGAGTCTCATTCCAATATATTTGTTTATGTTTTAGTGTCATCTTTAGAGTACTCTTACATTAGTGGTGGATGATCCTAAAAATCTGCTCAAGTGGAACTAAGGTGAATCCCCAACAGGGCAAGCCCCCAACGAGCACACGGAAGTTATTTTGATCTCACGTCTAAACTTAAGAATGTGGCGACCTGGAATCTTTTCACAAATCATTGAGTGTATATGGTTACAGGTTGACACTTCCTAGCCTTGAGTAAGATTTTTATTATCATTAATTCTCTTTACTATATCTTTATAATTGGTAGCCTATCAGGTGTTATAATGTTCCAATACTGATAAATGACAATTTAAAGCTCCCCCTTGGCTATGAGACGAGGACCGTGCAGTCGATTCAGATATTTTGATATACAAATTAGTCAAGTCATATCTTCAAGCGTCACAATAGTGGTGCGCATCAAGGTATATTTTATGAGTTTATCTAATGTTTTAGACAAACAAATTGTGCTTTTAATTATATGATCTTACATGGTGCATTGGATAATCAGTTTCATACAACTTGCAATCAAAACTGCTTATCTCATATGGGGGTGCTTGGATATGTGTTTTTGGAACCGAGTATTGCAACTTGAAGTCTTGGGTATGCTTGGTTGAGGGTTATAGACTATAAGGAATGGGAAACTAACATAATGAATAATAGACCTTGGTTTCCTATAATACAATCATCCATTGCACACCATTACCCAATAATTTGGGGGTTATGGTTTTAATGACACCTTAATTTCACACACCAATATTTTTTTTCATGCATTTCTTCCCATATTCATCAAAACATTTGTTAATAAACACAACCAGCAATACAAAGGTCGAAAAGAAGGCATCACATTTTCTTCCTGATTTTGTGGCTTTTGAATTTCGTTATTTTGTGATAGTTTGTAGTGCTTTATGTTTTATTCTAATATATAACAACATCTGACGACTGCATCAAAGTTTATGTGCTTTAACGCTGGTTGTTTACAGTATTAGCAATTTATGTTATCTTTAATTTTTTTTTAAGTACACGAAGTTCTTGACATGATGTTTGTGGTTCTTTGTTGAGAAGATGATATATTCTAACTAATATGTAATATGATATTCGAATTGGGTGTCGATTTTCTTGTTTGGTTATTATTCATATAAAAAACGTGTTATCTATACTACATTATAAAGCATTTGGGACTTCCTATAAAAGGAAGTCTTAAAATTTTAAGACAAAAAACATTACTATAAAAGGAAAATTAAAAAAATAATGTAAATTTTAAAAATTTAAGTCTCATTAAATCTATATAGTAACCCCCTACAATAATGATATATTTAATAGAATTGTTTAAAAAAAAAAGCTCACTAAATTTATGACTACCAATTTGATGCTAAAATTTGAAAAATAAAAGTGATAATTATTTACACTATTAATAATTCGGACGTTCTACTTTTGAAAAACATATATCTACTTCGTTATACAATATTTGGGACATGCTATGAGAGGAAGGTTTAAAATAAAAAACATTTGCTCGCCACAAAAATAGTTACCGGGTACCCGCCGCCGCATTGCGCGAGTACCCTTCTATATATAAAAACAAAGCAATAATACAATCTTTGATTTCCATATTCTAGTGTTAATAACCACAAATATATTGGTATTTTAATGCTAATTTATCACTTTCAATCAAGCAGTATTAATGCAAAGATAATATTCATTAGTATTCCATTGCATTCCCATCACTTTTTCCCATTCATTTTGCCTCGTACGAACCAAGCGCACCCTTAGCTTTTTAAGGTCGGATACGTTAACGTTGCTTCTTAGTGATAACTTTCATACAAGTTGCAACAAAGCTCCCTTACTATGGGTAAAACAATATTACCCAAATATCTTCTCCTTTCAACACTTTTTCATATACTTATATACTCCCATATAATAAATAGGGTATCTTGCATATTTTTCGTTTAATCTATTTATTCCTCGCCTTTTCAAAAACGATCTATTTATTCCTTATAAATAGTTAGAACTTTTGTGCTTAAACATTTGATTATTGTTTTTTTACTACAGCACCTTTCCAAAACCTAGCCCTGTTCACTATGTCACTTACTTAATTTTAGAAGGTGATTTGCACACTCCAAAATATGATTGACACACTCTATTTCTCTCATCAGACAGTTGTATATATATCACATGATCATGCTTCTCATACTTGTACATTGGAGTGTGCCAATCATATTTTAAAGTGTGCAAATCACCTCCCCTTAATTTTGACTATTTAACATGATCACTTTTAGTACGCACACAAAACATCCCTTGGTAAAGGACAAATCACGTTTCTATAGTATTTTCCTAAATATAATGGTTTGCTATATAATTTGTGTCGTGTTTCATCTTTAGCAGATTTAATGGGTAAGCTAAAAAGTTTAACTACAATGAAACATGTAAAACAGGTCTAAAGCAACAAGAAATTTTATTTTTTGTACATATACCACCTAAGAAGATTTAATCTTTCGAATTATATATAAAGAAACTAAGATCTTTTGAGGAAAAATAATAATAATAAAATAAAATAATAATAAAACTACTTTGAAGTAACGTGACCCAAATAATATAAAAAAATGTTTTGATCTAAGCCCATTTTGACCTGTTACAATGACCTAGATGCCCACACATTTTCTCACCTCTAAATTACAATGATATTATTAATTAGGCCGATGTAACATTTTGTTTTGTGGATTTTCGGATCATCATCTGCACAGAAGCTTGTGGATATGCTAAAGAATATGAGGATGACGAAGTAGAAGAGTTCTCATTAAGAAAGAGCCATCCATAAACTAAATTTGATGATTGTGCTCAAACTCCGGTTAGGATAATAACGGGTCTCGAGGGTATTGTTTAAGCTGCGAAGCTCTATAAAATAGCGGATATTCAGGAACTTGGGGAGGAGTGTGTAATGTCGACCCAACAGTATATTAGGAAAGTTGTTGAGAATGTGGGTGAGAATGAGGATTTTACGCGTCACCCGTGAGTTAGCGCGGTTGAGTTTGTAAATGTTAATGGGGGATCGTGAGTGGGTGTTTAGGCAATATCAAGAACTTTCTTAACAATGGGAAACTTGACTAGGTAGTTGCAATAATCAAGTATTGTACTCCAAATGTGCGGGGTGATCTCACGGTAACACTCAAAGACCTTTCGGGTACTATTTCTAGTACAGTTCATCACAAAGTCCTTACAGAGGGTGGTTATGGAAAGACTATTACCGTCGGAGCTGCTTTGTTACTTCATAATGTTTCTGTGTTTTCTCCAAAACAATCAACCCATTACCTTAACATTATAATGAGGAATTTGGTTAAGGTTTTCTACAAGGATACTGTTACTGGAAATGTCAGTGTGTAGGTGGTAATGAGAGAGGAGGTTGATTTTGGAATTTGACTAGTAATCTGATTTTGAATATGATTAATTTGTAAGGATTTTATTGCTTGCAAGTTACCATGTTTAAATGTGTCTTGATATTTATAATTTCTTAATTTGCTTTCATTTACCATGTTGGATATCGTTCTATACAAAAATTAACATAATCTAAAAAATTATTATGTTCAGAAATACATGTAGTATGCCATTGTGGCACATATTAGAAAATCCCAAAATATACATTTGGTCCCATAAACATTCCATTACATGAATTTTCCGTTACATTTGGTCCTTATATTATAAAAAGTGGGATAACTCATTCATTCCAACAAATTGACTTTGGTTACTTAAACAAATTCTCCTCAAATTCAATGTCAAAACTCTAATTTCTTAAATCATTGAAATTATTTTTACTAAACTTGAAGATGGGTAAATGGAGAGTTGGTAGGCATGTGAGATGCCCTAACTGTGAGACTATTGGATATAATAAGGCTAGCTGTGACAATGAACATGTACCAAAACCACCAAAGAAAAGAAAGCAACCATGAAGAAAAAGGCATGGTGGTAGCAGAGGTGGATCTTGTAAGGGTAGAGGTTGTAGTGGTAGTGGCAGATGGCAACATGTATGCATATATTTCTTTTGAGTTGATTATAGGTACCAAAGATTCTTTTGTGTTTACATGAAAGTTGATGTATGAATATATTTCTTTTGCAGTTGCTAGATGAAGATGAGATAAGGAAGAATATGTAACATGAGTATCTTTAAGATCTTTTGGATCAAGAAGAAGAATAGATAAGGTTGGATGAAGAAGCATTCCAGTAGTGTTTGGAAGAGGAGCGGTTACTACAAAAGCTTGATGTTGAAAGAGAAATATAATAAGCTGAATGGGAAGCTAGGGCATACGCAGATTATTAGGCTAATTTGGGGTAGATTTAGCTGACTCAATGGATGTTGCAAGAAAAAATGTTTAATTCCTTTTAGTAGTTTTTATCAATGGGGCAATTTGGACACCATGGTGGTGGTCCTAGCATGTATTAACAAGTAATGTTTTATGGTTTTCTATGTTCCAGTTGGTGGTCCTAAATATGTGCCTTCACATTTTCCTACACTCTTACATTAAAACGTTAGAACCTAAAAATGTACTTTCACATATTACATCATACACGACAATTCAACAACAATTGAGTGCAAAGAACACATTAATCATGCAAAGAAAACATTAATTACTATTGTATATCTACAATTAAACCTGCCCATTACATGAACAAAAGATGGGCATGAAAGTGGCACATAGTGCAACACTTTCCAAATTGTTTAAACATTTTTATAGCCGTAAACCAACTAGTTGATGTTTTGAGCACAATTAACTTTTCTCCAAAATATGTGCAACTAAACTAAATCATCATATACATTACTCCTACACAATCATTGGCAATGTATACTGAAAATTTCAGATGCCAAAACCTACAAAACATTTACCCACCAAATGTAACCAGATGCCAAAACCTACAAAATAAGAGATGTGGAATGCATTAACCTAAAGGCAAAGGGCAATGCTATGTGGAATTTCAGGATATGTGTAATGCAGTGACGAACTAGAAAGACGATGTATATGTTACCTAATCATGAACACTTGACCAGATGTTGCAAGAACATCATGAAAATCCCTCAACTCTTATTGCTCGTAGTGCAAGTATGCATTCTTTTACTTTAATCATGCTTCTAGGTTTCTTAACATTTGATGGAACTCTACTTCTAGCTTTGTTAACATTGTATTTATCTGCTCTAAGTCCTAGTACACAAGATTTTCCTTTAACAAACTCTTTAATAACTACACCACTACCCCTTGAAACACCCTTCCTTTTATTGGTTAAAACAGTCTCATCTTGAATCATTATACCCTTTCCCTTATCAAGAGTGTTCTATTTAACCACATTTGTATCCGCTAAATTCCCTTTCACTGCTTGATCACATAACTTTTCTTTCAAAAATAGTCTTAAGAGGTGGTGACTTTAAGTAAGGTAACCTATCATCTTCCTCAGCCCAACCCACAACCTCGTCATCAAACTCTTTTAAAGATAACTTCTTAAAGTAATAATCTACTAACTTATGTAGCTCATGAGCAACAAAAAAATCGACTAAACCATGTCTTGCAGCAATGTCAAACATTGTTTGAACATCATGATCACTATCAATTAACTTCAAATCCTCTTCTAATGACTGTCCAGGTATACAACAAAACAAAGCCCATATATTTCTTTTAACCTTAGCAAAAGAAAAATCTAACATTGGACAAAATATAATCATATCAGTTGTACACGAATTAACTTCCCATAAATGTGCCTTGTTCATACCTTAGTGGAGCAAATAAAAATAAACCGTCTATATTTTATTTTGAATACCACACGTTTTTCGCTATTCATTAGAACTGCAACAACTAACAAACACAATTTCAACCCTAAGTTGGAATAAAAAACAATAAAAATGAATAAAATTATAAACACTTAATATTTTATGCCAAATGGGGTAAAAAAAAGTTAAGGAAAACACAAACAAACCTATTTGCTTGGCTAAATGGGGCTATATGACAAGGATTTTGATACATTCAAGACTTTACAAAATTAGAGTTTCTTAGAGCTGCAAAAAATATTGTTTGGGTGAAAGTGATTATCCATGAGATTGGGTTTATTCAATTTTTAATCACACAAATAAGGTTCTTAAGGGTTTGTGGGTGGTAGCAAATTTTGTTTAAGATGTATGAAAATGGTGGCATATTATTGGTATATTTAAAAGGGTGTCAGGGGTATACTCAAAAGGGTGTCAAGGTTAGCAAGGGGTGGTTGAAGTCATCAAGGTGAAATGTATATTATGCCTGTGGAAAACTAGAAGAGGGGTTGAATAGTTTTACCGATTAAAACTCCGTTTTAAACTATTAAGATTGACTTATGTCAATCTATTTAATGTGTGTGTTGGATATTGATAGATAATCATATAAGTAAGTAATGCAATAATAAAGAGTAAAGGAACACATAACCACAACACGAGTATTTATAGTCGTTCGGCTACAAGGACACCTTCCTTGCCCTACTCCACTCCCCGAGTACCTCACTCGAGAGTTTGTAAGCACTACACAACACAAGCTCCTTAATGTGGCGGAGAAGCCTTCACAACGTCACATACTCTTTATCCGGTACAAGGCTAGATACCGAGTTCTTCCACGAGGTAGAACCAAACCTATCACAACATCGCCTACACTTTATCTGGTACAAGGCTAGATACCGAGTTCCATTACAAAGGAGGAACTACTACCCAATACTACACCACAACACAACTACCCAAAAGGGAACACACTCCTTGTTACAAGACTAGAAAGATAAAAATATCCTTTAACCCAAACTATCTAACTTGTACATCGATGCATCATATCGAATGTACATCTTTGGCACCTTTCACTAATGCCTTCAACACGACCCTTCGGCACCTTTCACTAATGCCTTCAACACAACACTTCTATGGAGGGAGAAAAGAACTATCAACAAGATACACTTTAGTGGTCTTGATGATGACGAAGCTTAGCAACTCATGCCTTGAGCTTGCACGTCTTCAAGAGGTGGTGATGTCGCCTTTAAGAGGAACCTAGAGAATCACACAAACATAAAACTACATAGAATGATCCTTTGGGTCAGAGGTTAGAGATGTTAGAATACTGGGGGAAAGTATATGTAAAGTGGTAGTGAGCAAAAGATAAATGACTCACTATTTATAGACAAAAACTTGTCTACTATCCCACGGTTCTCACGGATCCCTCCGCAGAGGGATCCGGCTTGTGCAAAACCAAGGATCCGACTACTGGTCAGTTTAGTCTGGATTTCGGGTTGCAAACTGGGTTATGGGTTATGAAACATGGGTTATGGGAAATGGATTATGGATACCCAACAAGATGCAATGTACCTAGCCATTGGGTTATGGATCTTGGGTCATGGGTCATGAACTTTGGGTCATGGATCATGGATAATACCCAACATGACTTCATGCCTGATGTCATGCAATGGGTCATTGGTTATAGATCATGCTCCATGGGTATGGGTTATGGACTTTGGTTTTTACCCTACAACATTCATTGTACCTAGTCAATGGATCATGGGTCATGGGTTTATATGTACCTAGTTCTCTATAACTTAGGCTCGGATGCCAATCTGTAACACCCCCAAATTTGTTTAGCGGAAGCATACGTGTTATTCGGGAGCGTTACGGAATTGGTGAATCACAACACAAGTAATAAAGAACGGAATACATACTCCGTTTGATTTTATAAAATAGTTTTAAAACGCTGTCTTACAACATAATTTAAATAAATGGGTACATCCCATTAAATTTAGTGGTCCCAAAGTAAAAACATCATTTTTGTGTAAAAACACTTCTTTAATATTACTACGACCATACACCCGCTTCTTGCCTTGCCTTCATGAACAAATCTTAAACACCTGAGAAAATATGCTAAAAGGTCAGCTAAAAGCTGGTGAGTTCATAGGTTTAAGTTAAAATAGTAAGCTTGGACCATAAGCAAAGGCATATAATCATTACAACGAATATAATGATATATGTATGAATGTCTATTACGTTAGCTCTAAGTTCATGCAACCGATACTACGACAGTTTCTGTATGCTAAAAGATGTCATACAATATAGGGGCCCATAGCAAGTGTTTTGTCCCTCAACACTTGGTTCCGACATGGTATACGTTTCGCTTTGGCCTAAGCATGGCCAACCGAACGGAGGAGTCACCCTCAATAGATCTATTTATAACATTCGCGTTTCCCAATGGGGAATTGACGGTTCATGAAAAAGGGCATTCTTTAGGGACATAAGGGCTTAGGCTAAACCACGTAATAGTAATCATGTAATAGTTTTGGTCCATAAAAATGTTTTGCATATTTCTCACCCCAAGATGTATAAAACAATTTATCAAGTAAAAGTGGGGCTATGAAACTCACCTTAGCAAAAGTGCAAATCCGAATGTGGGATTAGTGATTGTTGTGAAACGGCTCCGACACGCGACCTAGATAAGGAGGGTAATGTTTTAGTCCATTGTTTTTAAGTATTGCTTACTTAAAATGGTGCAATTAATATTATTCTTATATAATGGTTTTAAAATCAACTTTTAGTTTGTAAAAATAATTGTAGAGGTTTACTAGTAAGTATATGAATGTATATATACTCTTTTCATATTGACATTAGTATGGTTTTAAAATCCAAGTTCGATTTAAAATAAATAATTAAAATGTTCCATTAGTAAGTATATAAATGTATATATACTTATTTAAGTTGACACAAAATGGTATTGTCAAAAGCAAATATTAGTTTGTTTATTTTTCTAATGGTATTTAGAAAACATGTAAGTTAAATTTGAAGACGATAAAGTTCATTGCATGATAAAATGACTTGGCGGTCTCTATTTATTTATCCAAGCTTGTTCTTACAATATAGTTCTTAACGTGAGATTTGCTTGACATAGGTATAGATATTCGGGCGTGCTAGAAGTTAAACTTTGGCGTAACATTTATTCATGTAGATTGCATTTTCATCGTTTGTTTTCGTGTAGTACTACTCTAGCACTAGTTTATTGATATCGAGACTTTGCATGTTTGACATTTAGAAGAATATGTAGCGTGATGAAGTAAAGGAATAGATAGGGACATGTTTCATTATTTGTCATTCTATAAAACGCTTCATGTATTATTCGATGACCTGCTATTCATTCAAACGGACGTCCCAAGGTTTTCCATGGGCTGTGGCCCGGTAGGCTTGAGCATAGTGTTGGGCCTAGGCCCGAATTTGCACCAGGACAGTAAAAGGGCTCCGGCTCAAGGATGGTTTGGGGGGTTGAACTGGGCTGCGGCCCAATATAATACAGGAAGAGTTTTGTACAAACTTATGGGAGATTCAAATTGTCACCACAAGGCTCCAATGTATTCTTCCCTTCTTGACACAAGAGTATTTTTGTGATACAATTTTATACTCGTGAGTTAGACTCACAAATCTTTGGCTCGCGACATCTTTCAACGTCACATGGCAAGTGAAGTTGTTTCGATTTGCAAGCTCTCGATAGCCATATGGGTTTCCTATCATGAGTTATAGTGTCGCAATGCAAGTTAAGTGGATATATGATCTACACTCAAGACCACCCTTGTGGTCTTGTGTCAACAGTGGGTAGCAAACATCCATTTTCCTTACACCATATACCCATTCTCATAGCAAAATGAAGATGAGCAAAGACTAGCTCAGATTTACAACTCGACATTCATATTGACGAGCCACTGTGGTACAACCATAGCTAGAGCTCCGACTCATTAAGAGGACTAACCATGACTCGCATGAGTGTGACTAATCCTAAACACAAGACATTTCGGTAACAAATCTACTTCTCAAGTTATCAATTTATCTTGGAATTGAAATGGTTTCTCTAGTATATGACTTCTATGGACACAAGGAGTAACACGAAGGTCGACTGGAAAAGAAGTACGAGCATCAAGATGGGTCCTTAGTCGCGTCAAGCAACAACCCAATATCTCGCTACTGAACTCAACATCCCGAATCTAACATGATACTTACTTCCTACAAGATTTATAGAACTTAACTTTTCAAATTTTCTTTGGTTCATACCCTTCGACAGAAACACTACTAACCTAACCAACGACAAAAAAAACCCATCTCCTAACGTGACTCAAAACATCTACAAAGATATACAAGTTTTATCAACATCAAAATACTTAGTTACCTAGTCAAATTACCAAGTTTCAATAAGACTTAACTCTCATTCCCTTGGCTCGTTTACCTCGACAGAAAGACTGTTTTCATCCAAATCGAAGACTAACTCAAAAACTCAAGTGATTTATATCATATCAAAGTGACATTTAGGTAACACCAAACACTTTATTTAGACATCGAAAATCAAAACAAAGTTTCACCATTTAAATTACATTAATCACGATTGTAGCATCACAATTTACAAGGAAAAGAAACAAGGATGAACCTTATGAAAGTGAGGCGAAAATGACAAGAATGAAGGCTAACCCGAGAGCTTCACACAAACCAACCCTCCAAATCCGAATCCGAGCAACAAACCCAATAGCTTTACAATACCCTTAAGAGCACTTTTCTTGTGTGGTGGATTGAGATTTGCTTTGTGTGAGCCTTTAGCCTCTCGAGTTACATAAAAAGAAAATAAAAAGGAAACCTTTGACCAAGCTTTACACCTTGCCTCTTTGTTTGTAGCCGAAAATGGTTTACTTCCAAAACCAAAGGATTTCTTGGATTGGTGTAAAGATTTGTTTGTGATTTATCTTGATCTTCATGGATCTCTTTGGAGATAGCGGCGCATCTAGATAGAGTTGGGGAAGAGATTCTTACATGAATATGGTGTGGAGGATGAGGAATATTAAGATGAGGGGTGTCGGTTTACCATGTTTGGGATATATTCGCCTAGGAGGCGTGTGTAGATGGAGAAGCAGGTTTTATGGATGGAAGAGATGGAGATATCTCTGCTTTTGTACTCATTTTGTCGTGTATGGTAATGAGAATATGTACACCTATTTTCTTTTTAAGTCTCTTGTTAAGTGTAAATTTCCTTTTTGCATAAATGAGTTAATATAAGGTAACATAAATAATTGTAAGTAAGGTATGTGTAGTATACTTATGATTATTTTGCGTAAGTATTTGTATGTGGGATAATTATTGTATAAGATGTATGCATTTACATTATAGTAATGTATGTTTGCACTTGTGTCTTATAAAGTCATTGTTTAAGTAATAATGTGTTTAAGTATTTTGTGTCCCGCGAAGTCATATTGTGACCAAGGTATCATCGTTTGACAACTTTTATCCGTGGTATTTTATTGTTATGTGTCTGAAATATTTTATCCCTGTAATATTCCAAGTCGCGGGCATTGGTTAATTGTTTTAGTGAGTCCTTATCATAGTGTCGGTACGCGTGCCGTGTCGGTCACTGGAGAAAGCGAGATACCCTCTCGTCTTATAATTTAAATCATAAGAAAAATAAAAATATTCATAAAATGATATGAATGCAAAAGTGATGCAGTTACCTACTGTATGCGAGTTGACTACTCAAATGATCAGGCAAAGCTTGTGTATGGTTAATGACTTAGGCTTAGTAATAATAAATTACTAATCATCAGTTAAATTTTAGTAAAAATTTACCGTGTGTCACATCCTCCCCGTCTTGGAAGAGAAAACCGTCCTCGGTTTTCAGTTAGGATTACTTGGTGAAGTAGAGAAAAGGTGTGGGTACTTGCGCTTGAATTGGTCTTCGCGCTCCCACGTGTATTCTGGACCTCTTTGAGAGTTCCAACGGACTTTGACGATCGGGATGCGGCTTTGCTTAAGCCGTTTGATTTCTCTATCCATAATTTCAATGGGTTCCTCGACAAAATTCAATCTTTCGTCGACTTGAATTTCTTCCAAAGGAATAGCAAGAGTTTCGTCGGAAAGACATTTCTTTAAGTTGCACACGTGAAACACGTTGTGCACAGAGCTGAGTTCTTGTGGTAATTCAAGGCGGTACGCTACTGGTCCGATCCTAGCAAGAATTTTGAAAGGTCCAATATAACGAGGATTTAATTTTCCACGTTTTCCGAAACGGATTACGCCCTTCCATGGCGCAACTTTGAGCATAACTTTGTCTCCCACTTGGAACTCAAGTGGCTTCCTCCTTTTATCCGCGTAGCTCTTTTGGCGGTCACGAGATGCTTGTAGTCGGCTTTTGATTTGTACAATCTTCTCGGTAGTTTCTTGGATTAACTCCGGACCAGTAAGTTGACTTTCTCCAACTTCGGCCCAGCACACAGGTGATCTACATTTCCGACCATAGAGTGCTTCATATGGTGCGGCTTTGATACTTGTGTGATAGCTGTTATTGTAAGAAAACTCGGCTAATGGCAAGTGTTTATCCCAGCCATTTCCAAAGTCTATCACACATGCTCTTAGCATATCCTCTAGTGTTTGGATTGTTCTCTCGCTCTGTCCATCAGTCTGCGGATGGTAAGCGGTGCTCATGTCGAGGTTAGATCCTAAAGCATCTTGAAGTGACTTCCATAAGTTTGAGGTGAAACGGCTATCTCTGTCCGAAATGATGGAAATTGGTACACCATGGCGTGCGATGATTTCCTTCAGGTATAGTTGAGCTAGTTTTTCCATTCCATCACTTTCCTTCATCGGTAGGAAATGTGCTGACTTGGTGAGACGGTCAACTATTACCCAAATAGTGTCGTAGCCTCTAGCGGTTTTAGGTAACTTAGTGATAAAGTCCATTGTTATGCGTTCCCATTTCCACTTGGGGATTTTGGGCTGTACTAGTAGACCTGAGGGTCTCTGATGTTCAGCTTTAACTTTTGAACAAGTTAAACATCGGCTGACATATGTTGCAATGTCGGCTTTCATGTTGGGCCACCAGTACAATTTCTTCAAATCAAGGTACATTTTGTCGGATCCTGGGTGGATGGAGTATTTAGACTTGTGGGACTCATGCATAATGACGTCGCGAATTCCTCCGTAGAGTGGTATCCAACTCCGCTCTTTGAAACACAAAGTTCCGTCCGACCTTTTTACGAATCCGTTTTCACTTTTTGGCATTCCGTAAAGGTTCTCATTCGGACGATTTTCTTCTTTGAGTGCTTCTAATTGAGCCTCAAGAATCTTGGTTGGAAGAGGTGAACTAATTGTCATACCCAAGGATCTGACTCTAAGAGGTTTTGGTCGCTCTTTCCTACTGAGAGCATCAGCAACTACATTCGCTTTACCCGGATGGTAACGAATCTCGCAGTCATAATCGCTGAGTAATTCCAACCATCGGCGCTGTCTCATGTTCAGTTCTTTCTGATCCAAGATGTGTTGTAGACTTTTGTGGTCGGTGTATACGACACACTTTGTGCCATACAGGTAGTGTCTCCAAATTCTGAGTGCGAACACAACTGCTCCTAACTCCAAATCGTGTGTCGTGTAGTTCTTCTCATGAGTTTTCAATTGGCGAGAGGCGTATGCTATCACCTTCTCTCTTTGCATTAATACTGCTCCGAGCCCCTTATGTGAAGCGTCGCAATAAACAACAAAGTCTTCACTACCTTCAGGTAAGGCCAGAACAGGTGCACTACACAACTTTTCTTTAAGGAGTTGAAAAGCTTCTTCTTCTTTCTCTCCCCAGTCAAACTTAGCGTTTTTCTGGGTTAGCTTGGTTAAAGATTTGGCAATCTTGGAGAAACCGTCAATAAATCTCCTGTAGTACCCAGCAAGTCCTAAGAATTGGCGTATTTCAGTAGGAGTTGTGGGTGTCGCCCAATCCTTTATTGACTCGATCTTAGCGGGGTCTACATGTATGCCTTGACTGTCGATTACATGACCCAAGAATTGTACGGTAGGTATCCAAAATTCACACTTTGAGAATTTCGCATACAGTTCTTCCTTCTTCAACAATTCTAAGATCAATCTAAGGTGCTCTTCGTGTTCCTTCGCACTCTTGGAATAAATTAGGATGTCGTCAATGAATACGATCACAAATTTATCCAAGTAGGGTTTACACACTCGGTTCATGAGGTCCATGAACACAGCTGGTGCGTTGGTTAACCCAAAAGGCATGACTTGGAGCTCGTAATGTCCATAACGAGTTCTGAAGGCGGTTTTGGGAATGTCTTCTTCTCGAACTCTTAGTTGATGGTATCCAGACCTTAAGTCGATTTTTGAATAAACACTCGAACCTTGAAGTTGATCGAATAAGTCATCGATTCTCGGGAGTGGGTAACGGTTCTTGATGGTTAGTTTATTCAACTCACGATAGTCGATGCACATCCTGAAGGTTCCGTCTTTCTTCTTGACGAACAGGACTGGTGCTCCCCATGGCGATGAGCTTGGTCTGATGAATCCTTTTTCCGCAAGTTCCGACAACTGGTTTGATAACTCCTGAAGTTCCGTTGGAGCTAATCGATAAGGTGCTCTTGCCACTGGTGCGGCACTAGGCACTAAATCGATCTGAAATTCAACCTGTCGGGTCGGCGAAAGTCCTGGCAAGTCTTCGGGAAAGACTTCAGGGAATTCTCTTACTATTGGCACGTCCTCCAGACGTTTTTCTTCTCCTTCGTCTTCGTCCTTTCCGGTGACTTGCGCTAGGAAGATATGACATCCTTCCTCGATACACCTTAACACCTTGGTACAGGAAATGACATGCAATCTTGAAGCGTCTCTTCTGTCACTTCTGTCCCCTTCTATTGTTAGGACTTCATTTCCATAGGGTATTCGAACGAGTTTCTCGTCGCAAATGATGGCAGCATGATATTTTGCTAACCAATCCATTCCGACAATGACATCGAAACTACCCAATGCTACTGGTATCAAGTCGATATTGAATGGGTGGTTTAACAGGTTAAGGGTGCAACCTCTTATGATGGTATCTACCCTCTCTATGTTACCGTTAGCTAGTTCCACGTTGTATGCATTTCCTAATGCGGTTGGGGTAATATCGAGTAGTGGACTAAATGTATTAGAAACAAAACTCCTATCGGCCCCCGTATCAAACAATATGGATGCATAACGGTTATTTATAAGGAACGTACCCGTCACAACATTCGGGTCTTCCTGAGCTTCCACTTTGGTTACAGCATAGACTCTCCCACGAGTTCCTTCTCCATTTCCCTGATTACTCGTTTGTCCAACATTTCCCTGAATCCTGCCATTCCCATGGCTTCCTGGATTCCCTCGGTTTCCTTGATTTCCTTCACGACCTTGGTTTCTGGTCTTTCGGCATTCATTCTTATAATGCCCTTTTTCACCACAACCAAAGCAAGTTACATTAGCTTTTGGGTCCTGAGCTGGAGCTGTTTGAACTGTCGGCAATGATTTGGACCTGCAGTTCCTGGTTAAGTGTCCGATCTTCTGACAATTACGGCACTTAACGGTACACTGCCCCTTGTGATGCAGTGTGCATCGATTACACAATGGTGCAGTCCCTGAGTACGGTTTTCTTTCTCCGACATTCACTGCATAAGCTCTAGCAACATTTTGCCTTTTGTTTTGGTTGTTGTGGTTGTTCCTATTGTTGTTACCACGGTATTCATAGTTGTTGTAACCTTGAGAATGGTCATCCCATTTCCTCTTATTGTCAACCACTTTTTCCATGGAATCCTCAATCACTTGGTCCATGAGTTTGTTGGCTACTTCGATGGTTTCATGAAGATCAACAGCCTTAGAAGTGGTTACATTGCCCTTGATAGGTTGGGGCAATCCTCCGATGTATCTCTCCAACAATCGGATCTCAGTGGGAACCATTTCAGGACACAATAAAGCTAGCTCTTGAAATCGCTGATTATAGGCAGCCATATTGGTGCCTTGGACCTTGAGGTTCCAAAACTCATGTTCGAGCTTCTTGATCTCATTACGAGGACAGTACTTTCGAAGTACCATTTCCTTGAAGTTTTCCCATGGCATGGCATAGGCAACATCGATACTAGCGGATTTCAGAAAATTGTTCCACCAGGTCAAAGCAGCATCCGTGAAAGTGAATGATGCATACTTAACCTTAGAATCTTCTTCGCAATTGCAGATTCGGAACACAGTCTCGAGCTTTTCGATCCACCTAGTCAGACCGACAGCTCCTTCGGTTCCACTAAAGCTTCCAGTCATGGTTTTACGAAAGTCTTGATAAGTACAAGTGCGGTTGTGAGTGGGTGGTCTTGAAGTTCCAGCATTAGTAGATGAGTGATTTGCTGCAGCTAAAGCGGCGTTTACCCGTTCATTGACTAGTTGGTCGATCATGGCTTGATTCATGATAGGTTGGATTGGAGTAGCCCTAGCAGGAGTAGTGGCTTCAGCAGTCTGATCGGGTGTGACTCTGTTTGGAATAGCAGCATTTGCAGCTTGATTGCGAGTGACTCTCGTTGGAATTGGAGCATTGGAGGCTCCACCAGGGTTAGTACGTTTAGATCTTCGTTTTGGCGGCATTTCTGCAGTAAGAAAGGTGATGAGATATAGAACCTTTTAAACAAGGTAAGTGCCATGTAATAGTGTGGTTATCGTAGATAGATCATATGTGCAATCTATAAACGTAAAGACAATTGGATAGGAAAATAAGTTTGTCATAGATAGAATTTCGGTTACAAGGTTCCTACGGTACATGATGAGATACTAGCTGGAGTACAACCGAAATACAATGGAATACAAAGGAAATACAATGGAAAACACAACTGAAGTACGATGATAATGACTGACACTAACTGTTATATCTCAGTTTAGTGCACTACAATCATGCAATGGAATCTAAGGATGATCGGTACGTAATCGCTCTATGGTAGCAATCAGCTCTCGCTGTGTATCCTCCAATCTCTCGATACGCCTCATCTGTGATGCCAACATAGACTCTAAACCAGTAGTCCTCTGCCATCCCTCTCTGACAGTATCTCTCGCAATCCACTGGACGCTCTCTAGCTCCTCTAGTCGTCCATGTATCTGAGTCTGACCTCTACCCAAAGCTCGTACTCTGCTGTCCAACTCTCTGGCGTCCTCAACCTGAGTCTCAACCCTAAAACCCAGTCGCATCCTCTCGTGTCTCTCGAGTCCCATGCTCTCAAACAACACATCAGTAACTCGGTCTAAACCCTCAACACGCTGCTCGCAAGCTTGCAAGCGTGTTGGATCGATCCTCTCTAGCTGATCAGAATGGACTCCTAGCAATGTCTCATGAGAGTCCAACTGAATGAATATCCTCTCAGTGAGGGTCAGATCATCTTCTGGAGATCCTGACAAGTCTGGCTCAGTCTGTGCCTCAACTGGTGCAGCTTCCTCAATGGTCTCAAGCTGTCTAGTGGTGCGCTCAAGGCGCTCCATGTCTGCTGCAGATGGTACGAACGAAGGCGATGACGGGCTATAGCTCGGACTAGTGACAAGTGGTACTGAACTGATCAAGCAATCAATATCCCTCCAATCAATCTCACTACTCTCCTCCTGACTGTGGAGAAAAGCGGCTCTCTGCCCTAATCCAAATGGTGCATCAATATCCATGTCATCGTCTAATCTCTGAGCCATCCTGGAGCTCTGTCCTAGCTCCTGTATACTCTGAACAATCTCCAGACCCTGTGTACTTACATCTGCTGCTATGCTAACATAGCCAGGGACACTCTCAGTCGGTATGGGCTCTGGTAATTCCTCCTCAGGATCCTCTTCCGGATCTTCTTCCGGATCTTCCTCAGAATAAGAATCAGTAGATCTCCTGAGTCTCTGATGAGGTGGTGACTCAGTGGGTGATGGTGTCGGTGACTCTGAAGTAGTAGAAGGACCCATGTAAGCAGCGCGGGTCATCCGAGAAGCTAGTGCAGGCACATATGAATACCGCTCTCGATATCCAGGTACTCTCACAATCATACGGGGCTTTTGCCTGCGCGTCAACAGGGCTGATGGAGTGGTAGTGAGGGTAGGTATAAGTGGAGTAGGTGCAATAGCTGGCTGGACTGCTAGTGTGGCATGTACATATGGATCAGTGGCTGAGTGTGCAAGCTGGCGGATGGTCGGTGAGTGAGCTAATAGGATGTCCTCCTGAACATCGTGAGGAAAGGCTGGGGAAGGCATAGTCTGTGACAAGACGGTGCATATGTGTAAGTATGTGGAAAAATATGCTCATGATGGATATGAAATAGTGTATAAGCAAATAGGAAATGAAACATGTAATCCTACTAAATGAACTTTAAGTATAATGACAAGTAAGGCAAGCGGCAATCGGCGGTCGTAGTATGATGTTTTTGGTGAAAAGTAGTTATAGTTTAGGGTTTATATGTACCTAGTTCTCTATAACTTAGGCTCTGATGCCAATCTGTAACACCCCCAAATTTGTTTAGCGGAAGCATACGTGTTATTCGGGAGCGTTACGGAATTGGTGAATCACAACACAAGTAATAAAGAACGGAATACATACTCCGTTTGATTTTATAAAATAGTTTTAAAACGCTGTCTTACAACATAATTTAAATAAATGGGTACATCCCATTAAATTTAGTGGTCCCAAAGTAAAAACATCATTTTTGTGTAAAAACACTTCTTTAATATTACTACGACCATACACCCGCTTCTTGCCTTGCCTTCATGAACAAATCTTAAACACCTGAGAAAATATGCTAAAAGGTCAGCTAAAAGCTGGTGAGTTCATAGGTTTAAGTTAAAATAGTAAGCTTGGACCATAAGCAAAGGCATATAATCATTACAACGAATATAATGATATATGTATGAATGTCTATTACGTTAGCTCTAAGTTCATGCAACCGATACTACGACAGTTTCTGTATGCTAAAAGATGTCATACAATATAGGGGCCCATAGCAAGTGTTTTGTCCCTCAACACTTGGTTCCGACATGGTATACGTTTCGCTTTGGCCTAAGCATGGCCAACCGAACGGAGGAGTCACCCTCAATAGATCTATTTATAACATTCGCGTTTCCCAATGGGGAATTGACGGTTCATGAAAAAGGGCATTCTTTAGGGACATAAGGGCTTAGGCTAAACCACGTAATAGTAATCATGTAATAGTTTTGGTCCATAAAAATGTTTTGCATATTTCTCACCCCAAGATGTATAAAACAATTTATCAAGTAAAAGTGGGGCTATGAAACTCACCTTAGCAAAAGTGCAAATCCGAATGTGGGATTAGTGATTGTTGTGAAACGGCTCCGACACGCGACCTAGATAAGGAGGGTAATGTTTTAGTCCATTGTTTTTAAGTATTGCTTACTTAAAATGGTGCAATTAATATTATTCTTATATAATGGTTTTAAAATCAACTTTTAGTTTGTAAAAATAATTGTAGAGGTTTACTAGTAAGTATATGAATGTATATATACTCTTTTCATATTGACATTAGTATGGTTTTAAAATCCAAGTTCGATTTAAAATAAATAATTAAAATGTTCCATTAGTAAGTATATAAATGTATATATACTTATTTAAGTTGACACAAAATGGTATTGTCAAAAGCAAATATTAGTTTGTTTATTTTTCTAATGGTATTTAGAAAACATGTAAGTTAAATTTGAAGACGATAAAGTTCATTGCATGATAAAATGACTTGGCGGTCTCTATTTATT
This sequence comes from Chrysanthemum seticuspe, assembly GCA_019973895.1. Taxonomy (NCBI): domain Eukaryota; kingdom Viridiplantae; phylum Streptophyta; class Magnoliopsida; order Asterales; family Asteraceae; genus Chrysanthemum; species Chrysanthemum seticuspe. The sequence goes on from BPTQ01000008.1 coordinate 123,073,535, forward strand.
TATCCAAGCTTGTTCTTACAATATAGTTCTTAACGTGAGATTTGCTTGACATAGGTATAGATATTCGGGCGTGCTAGAAGTTAAACTTTGGCGTAACATTTATTCATGTAGATTGCATTTTCATCGTTTGTTTTCGTGTAGTACTACTCTAGCACTAGTTTATTGATATCGAGACTTTGCATGTTTGACATTTAGAAGAATATGTAGCGTGATGAAGTAAAGGAATAGATAGGGACATGTTTCATTATTTGTCATTCTATAAAACGCTTCATGTATTATTCGATGACCTGCTATTCATTCAAACGGACGTCCCAAGGTTTTCCATGGGCTGTGGCCCGGTAGGCTTGAGCATAGTGTTGGGCCTAGGCCCGAATTTGCACCAGGACAGTAAAAGGGCTCCGGCTCAAGGATGGTTTGGGGGGTTGAACTGGGCTGCGGCCCAATATAATACAGGAAGAGTTTTGTACAAACTTATGGGAGATTCAAATTGTCACCACAAGGCTCCAATGTATTCTTCCCTTCTTGACACAAGAGTATTTTTGTGATACAATTTTATACTCGTGAGTTAGACTCACAAATCTTTGGCTCGCGACATCTTTCAACGTCACATGGCAAGTGAAGTTGTTTCGATTTGCAAGCTCTCGATAGCCATATGGGTTTCCTATCATGAGTTATAGTGTCGCAATGCAAGTTAAGTGGATATATGATCTACACTCAAGACCACCCTTGTGGTCTTGTGTCAACAGTGGGTAGCAAACATCCATTTTCCTTACACCATATACCCATTCTCATAGCAAAATGAAGATGAGCAAAGACTAGCTCAGATTTACAACTCGACATTCATATTGACGAGCCACTGTGGTACAACCATAGCTAGAGCTCCGACCCATTAAGAGGACTAACCATGACTCGCATGAGTGTGACTAATCCTAAACACAAGACATTTCGGTAACAAATCTACTTCTCAAGTTATCAATTTATCTTGGAATTGAAATGGTTTCTCTAGTATATGACTTCTATGGACACAAGGAGTAACACGAAGGTCGACTGGAAAAGAAGTACGAGCATCAAGATGGGTCCTTAGTCGCGTCAAGCAACAACCCAATATCTCGCTACTGAACTCAACATCCGGAATCTAACATGATACTTACTTCCTACAAGATTTATAGAACTTAACTTTTCAAATTTTCTTTGGTTCATACCCTTCGACAGAAACACTACTAACCTAACCAACGACAAAAAAACCCATCTCCTAACGTGACTCAAAACATCTACAAAGATATACAAGGTTTATCAACATCAAAATACTTAGTTACCTAGTCAAATTACCAAGTTTCAATAAGACTTAACTCTCATTCCCTTGGCTCGTTTACCTCGACAGAAAGACTGTTTTCATCCAAATCGAAGACTAACTCAAAAACTCAAGTGATTTATATCATATCAAAGTGACATTTAGGTAACACCAAACACTTTATTTAGACATCGAAAATCAAAACAAAGTTTCACCATTTAAATTACATTAATCACGATTGTAGCATCACAATTTACAAGGAAAAGAAACAAGGATGAACCTTATGAAAGTGAGGCGAAAATGACAAGAATGAAGGCTAACCCGAGAGCTTCACACAAACCAACCCTCCAAATCCGAATCCGAGCAACAAACCCAATAGCTTTACAATACCCTTAAGAGCACTTTTCTTGTGTGGTGGATTGAGATTTGCTTTGTGTGAGCCTTTAGCCTCTCGAGTTACATAAAAAGAAAATAAAAAGGAAACCGTTGACCAAGCTTTACATCTTGCCTCTTTGTTTGTAGCCGAAAATGGTTTACTTCCAAAACCAAAGGATTTCTTGGATTGGTGTAAAGATTTGTTTGTGATTTATCTTGATCTTCATGGATCTCTTTGGAGATAGCGGCGCATCTAGATAGAGTTGGGGAAGAGATTCTTACATGAATATGGTGTGGAGGATGAGGAATATTAAGATGAGGGGTGTCGGTTTACCATGTTTGGGATATATTCGCCTAGGAGGCGTGTGTAGATGGAGAAGCAGGTTTTATGGATGGAAGAGATGGAGATATCTCTGCTTTTGTACTCATTTTGTCGTGTATGGTAATGAGAATATGTACACCTATTTTCTTTTTAAGTCTCTTGTTAAGTGTATATTTCCTTTTTGCATAAATGAGTTAATATAAGGTAACATAAATAATTGTAAGTAAGGTATGTGTAGTATACTTATGATTATTTTGCGTAAGTATTTGTATGTGGGATAATTATTGTATAAGATGTATGCATTTACATTATAGTAATGTATGTTTGCACTTGTGTCTTATAAAGTCATTGTTTAAGTGATAATGTGTTTAAGTATTTTGTGTCCCGCGAAGTCATATTGTGACCAAGGGATCATCGTTTGACAACTTTTATCCGTGGTATTTTATTGTTACGTGTCTGAAATATTTTATCCTTGTAATATTCCAAGTCGCGGGCATTGGTTAATTGTTTTAGTGAGTCCTTATCATAGTGTCGGTACGCGTGCCGTGTCGGTCACTGGAGAAAGCGAGATACCCTCTCGTCTTATAATTTAAATCATAAGAAAAATAAAAATATTCATAAAATGATATGAATGCAAAAGTGATGCAGTTACCTACTGTATGCGAGTTGACTACTCAAATGATCAGGCAAAGCTTGTGTATGCTTAATGACTTAGGCTTAGTAATACTAAATTACTAATCATCAGTTAAATTTTAGTAAAAATTTACCGTGTGTGACATATGTAAACACTAGTTGTTATACATATGCATTTCTATAAGATGTAAACAATATTACTTGTTAGTGTTTATATAAAAATGTCTTTGGTTTTATATAACTTATTTACTAAACATGTTTTGATATAGTTTTAATATGTTTAGTAAAAGTGTGTTAAAAAACTATTGGCTCAAACCTTTTACGTATTTTATTTGTTTCGTTAAAATGATTTTACATTTGTTATCGATAAAATATTAGAAGATCGTAAAATATAAATAAACGTTTTATGACTTATTTGTATTAACAATCTCCCCATTTTTATTGATGACAAAACATAAGATTATTTTAAGAAGAAAATAAAATTCGTAAAAATTTGAATTGGAGTTTTTAGTCCTTTCCCCCCTTTTGTCGAAACAAATAGATCGTCAAAAAGAAACTAACACGTTGTTTTGAGAAAAACTTGTGAAAAGTAACAAAATGAATAATAAAGAGTAAGATGAGAGAAAGATTCTCGTCTTAGCTCCCCCTTGACGGATACTCCCCTTTGTTGAGGGCGTCAAGTAATTAGGAAGGCTAAACGAGTGTGTTGCAAGTATTTTTGCACTCGTTTCGTCTTTTGACGAAATGCTCCCCCTTGATGAGTGCTCCCTTTTGAGGAGGATGTCAAGTAATATAGAAAACCTAAGTGAATGTATTGCAAGCGTTTTTGCAATGCTTTGCTTTGACGAAAAGCTCCCCCTTGACGAGTGCTCCCTTTTGAGGAGGACGTCAAGTAATATAGAAAACCTAAATGATTGTATTGCAAGCGTTTTTGCAATGTTTTGCTTTGATGAAAAGGCTCCCTGATGCAGGTTTTAATGACCAGGTTTTAATATTTATAATTGTCTCGTTTACCTATGGTCTACCTTATGCACTAACGGGCAGTGTACCCGATCGTGTGTAGTGTAGTAATCGGTAAAATCAAGGTCGTCCCAAGAGTTATGTGAGTGAATTCTAATTAAGTCTAATGTCACTGGTTTTAATTGGTTTAAAGCTGAAATGATTAATTAACTAAAAAGACAAGAAAATAAAAGAAAGCAAATAAAGGCAAGGGTTGTGATCAATAGAGGAGAAGTGTGCTAACCTAGTTACTCATCCTATCAAGTTATGTTCACGTGTAATTACTTCCAAATGCTTCAAGTGGGGGCTTAGGTCGCTAGGACAACATTTGGTCAGTTCGTCCTAACATATCAGCAAAGGTTTCCACCAGAGATCAAGCTACTACCTTTGAAAGTCCAGTTATTTTTAGTCCCCTAAGCCAAGTCATTAAGTACCGCTACATGCAAGATTCATAATAATGAGTGCCCGGGTGCTAGTTTCTTAGACACTCATCCCTAAATTCTTAAGTTCATCCAAACGGCAGGTGATCTGTTGATCCCAGTTGAGCAAACGATCCTTTATAGAAACTGTGTTAAACAATATTCTATTAAACACTACGCGGAATATAATGTTTAATCTTAAGAAGAAGAACAATAGTAATCACTAAACACCTCAATATTATTAATACGAATACTCTGAATAGTATTAGGGTTTTACAACCTTGAAGTGTATCGACTTTAGATATATCTAACACACGTATATCTAACTCTAACCTAGGACCTCCTTTTATAGTCTAAGGAGTCCTTTAAAATATACAATACGTAACCTACAAGATAAATATCTTTTCTATATTTATCTAATACAAAATATTAAACCGACTTATCTAACTAGCAGTGCTTACAATACATTAGCAGTGGTTACATAATACTACTAGCCGTGGTTTAATATAGCAGTTATAACAACCCGCAAATTTTCAAGTCCTTACTCAACCTCAAACTCAAAATTTATTCTATTTTGGAAGATTTCACGTTCACCACTTCGTATAATTATTTAGTTGAATCATGTAAAACAAGTAGCACCCTCTTGCGCACTATGACTTTGGACTAAGATTTAGTCTGTATATTTTTTTGAACATTTGCCACTCCTTCAATTCATAAATTAATTTCTAGCACAATTTCACTTTATTTACGTACGATTTATTAAAGTAATAAATGCTTTTCACAACTTTGCATGAACACACAATGTACCCGATAGTCCGATACTCCTAAAAATTATTTTACACATTCTTACACTACTTAAACTACTACAAATATACAAAAATCTATTTTCTTACACTTTATATAATTCTTTTATTATAAACACTTAAATGTATATATTTAACTTTTACTACAAAACTATTAACCAATACCTATTTTTAATACACAAAACCATGCTTAATCTATACTCTTTTTGACCTTGACTTTATTAATTCTAGTATAAAACATTTATACATTGTGTAATAAATATAATAGTGAAACATGACATGACATGTGCTATCCTTTTTTCTAAATTTCGGCTGACCAAACCAAAACCCACGACATCCCTTAAAATTTTAATATATCTAGGCCTAAACTAGCTAAATAAATAAGTCTTAAACCCATACTTCACCTTGCTATATAAAGAAGTAGTACTTGCATTATTTTTACACAAAGGAGAAACTAAAACACTCACTCACTTTCACTCATAAATTTCGGCAAAGAGAAGACACAAGAAATAAATATTTGGCTTTGCTAATTTAAGTATTTATTTGTGTTAATTGGGTATATTAATTAGTAGCAAGGATTTTTGGAGTATTACTTGGGTACATTTGTATTCATCATCATTGCATACACCTTCTAATTGCAAGTAAGTCATCAAACAAAATTTTATAATCTTACACTACATAATTTACTTATGTGTTGATTTCGTTTACTAGTGCTAAGTTCCATATTTACATGCACTACGATATCATCATGTACATGTTTGCGTAATTTTATAACTATGATGAATTAAACTTTACATATTGCTAACCAAGTTGTTAAATCACTATTTTTATTTTATTTTTGAGGAATTGGTGGAAGAGTTTGAATAGTTTTGGGATTGATATGGAGTTGATTTTTGATAATAGAGGCTAAGAAACGTGTTTAACACTTAAATGAAATATAGGCTGTCACCTTCGACTCAATACAGAAAAATCCGTGGTTTTTGAGTAATATTTGACTAAAGAAATAGGAAATAGACTTAATAACGAAAACGTGGTCGCTTGAACGGGTAAAAACGGACTTATAACGAAGAAGTTATGCTAGTTTTAAGTTACGTGACGAAAACTAGTTTCCTGAAACAAATAGTTGTTGTTAGAGTTTTTCAAGTGATAAAACTGGACATTAAAAGTTGGATAGATTAGTCAGGACACTAAAAACTTGTTAGTATACTTAAATACGAATCCGGGGATATATGGAACTTAAGAATCGGACTTAAAATGAGAAAGTTATGGCCTAATGAAGCTTTTGACGAAATATAATTATTTGACAGCTTTTTCACTAATAGAAAAGCTGTTAGAAATTTTTAAAGTGAATTTTGGACATTTTAAGTGCGGTTTTAGCCAAAATAACTTAAACAAAAATAATAGAAGGTTGTGTATACTTACTAGACGCATTAGAAACTTTTCAAAATACAACTTATTGAGTCAAGTATAGTATAATAACGGAAACAACTAGATAAGTCTTATAAAAAGTATTAAACTTATAAACAAGCATATTAATGTAACTACATTTTCACAACTAAACTTTCATGCAAACATGTACCGGGTGATATAACATTTATAAAATGGCAGACACAACATTATTACATGACCTAAGACATATTATCAATTTAGGTTGCGGTTAGAGTTATCGCGCCTCAATTTTCGTGCACACATTTGATTGCATCGTACTACTCTGCTTGAGGTGAGTTTTCGTAGCCCCTTTTTCACTATGTTTTTCCTTGGGGGAAAATGGTACTCAAATGATGTTTTTAACTGTTTTCATGCTGTGATTAAATGTTTTCATGTTTCTTAGACAATATGTGCGTTTGATTTCAATATGTGCCTTGTTGTGTGGTTTCATGCTGTGTTTTCATTATGCGCAACTGTTTAACTCCATTTTGGAGCCGAAGCATTGATAGTACTATCGGGGTTGCTACCCCAACCCCGACGCTAGGTGTCGGGAGACGTGAGAAATCGTGTAACACGTGACATTTGTGAGGTTCAGTTGTTGCAAACTCGTGGTTTCATTAAGTGCTTATATTTGTATATCTTGCTCAATATTGTCATACGCTATTATACTTCACAGCTTCGTGGTTTTATTCTTAAACCTACGAGCTCACCAATATTATGTTGACATTTTCGAGTATCCATTTTCAGGTGTTATAGCAAATTAACTTAAGAGGTTGATGTTGGCCGGCTTAGCAAATGTAAGACAAGACCCTCATGGAGTGCGTTTTCAAGGAATTATGCATTTAGTTACATTAAGATTTCATAATGTTGGTGAACTTATGTATCAAGTCTTGTTGACACCCGACTCTTGGGATTATTGTAAATTGACTTATGTTGTGATATGCATTTAGTATTTCTCTATTTTGGACGCCTTGTGTTCTTGACTATGAAGTCATGCCCCGTAAATGTCATTCCGCTGCGCCATTTTTGGGGTGTGACAACAGTGGATTCAACTCTTCTAGCCGTGGTTTCTTTTACTCTAGCAGTGGTTCCATACTTAAAACAATTCCTTTTTAGTGGAACCTAAAACCCAACAATCCTCCCCTAAATTTGATATTTACCAACAAAATTATCAAGTTTCTCTTAAAGCTCATTCAATCATCACTTGAAGGATGTATCCAAACACTTACCAGTCTATAATAACTTCTCAAACTTCCTCAGCAACCTGTAAGCTTGATAATCAAAGGGTTTCTGCAACTTTAACCTACGAGGCTGTAACATCTGAGTAATGACTTCTGGATGATTATTCAATTTGGGATAATCACTTTCTACACACATATGAATAACATTTCCAGAAACAGTTAATACATGAACTCCACAAGACTGATATAAATACCAACTTGTAACACTGCCATTGGAGAGTCCTTTCCATTCAGGTTCATCATGAGTAGGTTCAAATATCATCTTCAAATTATAATAAACAATCCTCTCATGATAATCATCTGGTGCCCCATCTCCAAATCTATTTTTGTATAACTTCCAGATGGTCATCAAATCATCTCTTTCCAAGTAATAGAGCATTTGTGAAAACTTGACAAAACCATAACTCTCACCATTGGTTCTCTCAGACTTCCAACATCCTCCACTTACAGTAAACTCAAAACTATAAGAGATAATCTGATGATGACCTGTAAGAGGTGATGTACAACTAACCTCTGGCTCCTTTAATGAAGACAATTTAGTAAAAACCATTAGTCTTTTCTTGTTTTCTTCAACCTCCTCTTCAGTTTCTGACTCAGATGTATAATTCATAGCTTTAGACCTATCAACCTTTCTCTTCAGTCTTCCTTGAGATTTTGCCTTTAATGCCAAAGGACCTTGTAGATCTGCAATCTTCTCAATCCTCTGAAACAGTTGATCAATCATAGGATTTGTGGGCTTTGTCCCCTGTGGAGCAAGTTTGGCTTCCAACATTTTCCTGGCAACATTCTTTAATAATGGATAATCCTTTTCAATAAACATGAAGAACTTCTCTTTTGTAGTCTGCACAACATGAACTCTGCAAGGTTGGTACATCATCCACTCAACCACCTCACAGTCTTCCCAAAATTCATCATCTGGATTAGGCTGGCACAAGTTCTTGATAGAAGTCCATACAAAGTTTGCTAAAACTCCAGTTGGCCCAAACTTCCCATATCTAAACTCCAATACCTTCCATAATTGTTCCAGATCAACCATTTTCAAACTAAGCAACAGACATCCAAAATTGAAGTAAGTGCTCTTCCATCCATCAACTCTTGTAATTTCAATCATCTCTCTCTCATTAGATGTGATGATCTGCAAATCTTCAATAGGATAAATAGCTCTTATTGGAGTAGGATTAATAGGCTCAGGTTTGTCACACTCCAAAAGATATTGTTTTACTATCTCTTCTTTCTCCATTTCTTCATCTACTTTCTGTCTTTTTGAACTAGATTCCTCCTGAACTCTAGCTTTTCTCTTTTGTAAATTCTCTATCCATTCAGCTTCTTTCTCAGAATTCATAGGAATAAAGTTATCATTTCTTCTTTTACAAGCTTGATAAATCTCCACAACTTGCTCATATGTACACTTTCTCAAATTAACACTAATCTGCTGGTCCATATGTCTGATAACCTTCATCATTTGATTTCTCATTTCAGTTTTAGTAGGAGGTTTCTTCCTTTTAGCTTGCTTTTTCTCCAGACTTATTTTTCTTGCCTTATCAGCTAACACCTTGGACCTTGTAGCAACATCTAATAGTGCCCATTCAAGAGTAGTGTATTCAGTTCTTATCTGTTCAGAGGCTTGAAGAAAAGGGTGTTCATTGTTCCATTCTTCAATCAGTTTCATAGTAGCTATATTAGCTTCCTCTTCCTCTTGTTTTCTCTACTCTTCAGCAGCAAATTCATCAGCTTGCAATTTCTTAGACAACTCTTCATCATGTAAAATTTGCTCTTGCCTATTCTTGAACTTTAAAATAGGCTCAGCAACACCTTTCCCCTTTCCAATGTCTGGTATAACCACCTTAGTCTTCACAGGTTCACCAATTTTCAAACTCTTACCCAAGGGTTTAGGTCCAGTTGATTTTAGAATGATGGGTACAGGTGCAATAGTAGGTGCAGGGTTTGATGAAGTTTTGCTTAAGTGAAGCAAGGTACCAGCAGCCTCCTTCTCCCCTTCTTTAGACTTGGGTGGTGGTGTAACAATGGTTGTAACAATGGTAGCAGTGGTTATAATGGCTATAGATGAATCTGAAGTAACAGTGGTTGGAATTACCTCAGAAGTGGTTGCAGCAGTGGTTTCTTTTAAACTGGCAGTGGTTGCAGCAACATCAGCAGTGGTTGTTGCCTGCACCATTTCCTCCATCTTTTCTTCAACTGAAACCTTTGGAGATTCAATCACTGCTTGTTAGCCGTAACATTTTTATTAGAAGTGATGGTCATTCATATTTAGGAACTTTGTAACATGTGTTAAATATAGTGATAGAATAGTCAACGGGCTCGTGGATTGGGCTAAGCTAAATGGCTAAAAGCTATGTTAAGCTAGCCTTGTATAAGTTGTCATCCAATCCAAGTCCATTCCAAGCCCAAGCCCAAGCCCATGGGGCTTTTTATCTTGTACTATAAATACCCCTCAAAGTCTCATTTGAGGGGTGTGCTTGAGTGTGTGTGTGTGTGTGTTTTCTTTAAACAATATAACAAGTTTTCTTTTCATCTTCATACGCATATAACTTCAAGTCACCAAACTTTCTCATCTTTGTTTCTTTCTTCATTTACTACGCATAGTGTTTGAGTTGGTTACGTGTGTTCATCTTGTGAAAAGGTGAGTATACGCGTAAGGTTGGTGGTATAAAGTGGTCCTACAATTGGTATCAATCGCCTAACAATGGTTTAGGAGTGTTTTAGTTGAAGTTTTTTTTTGTGTTGTTACGCGTAGTTTCGTTCTCAATATTGTCACGCTTAAAACTTTATTTTTTGCACTAAAATCTTCAAGATTCTTATGGTTTGAGGTTTTTATAGTGTTAAGGATTCTAGTTTTTGAAAAAAGTTTGAAGCTTTACGTGTTTTTCTTCAGTTTTAAACTCGTATGTATTGGGTTGTTCGTTTCTACGCATAAGCAGAAAAAGCTCTTTGGGTGACAAAGGTCAAATCTTTCTTGGTATTTGAGTGTTTTGAAAACTGTTTGTGCATCTGAAATCGTCTGAAAATCTGGGAATTTTTTACGTGTAAGAACAGAAAGTCAAAACCCTCTTTTTACGAATAAGAAAAAAGTCAAAACCCTAATCTTACGCATAAGGTTTTACGCATAAGCATTTGGTTAAGAATCTTCGTGCAACAACGGTGACTCAGTGTTTCCCTCACTTGGATAAGTTTGTGGAACACTTCGACTTGGGAAATCTCACTAGCTTGGATAAGTTAGAGAGATACGATTCGTGTTTTACGCGTAAGCGAGTTTTTACACCTAAGATTTAAATCTTATGCTTAAGACTGTGTTTTACGCATAAGCATTAATACTTACGAGTAAGATATTGTTTACGCCTAAGAGTAACATCTTACGCGTAAGAATATTTCTACGCATAAGCATTAATTATTACGCGTAAGGTCACTATCTACACCTAAGGTTCAACTCTTACGCCTAAGGAACAAAACTTACGCCTAAGCAACCAAAGCTTACGCATAAGCTTAAGGATTATGAGTAAGAACTTCAAAGGGCTATAAATTTTGAACCGTAACTCCGTTTTCAGCGTTCTAAACATCAAAATGACCGTGAGAACAAGGAGATTGGCACGCCGAATGAACTTTCAAGTCCTAAAAATGCTCCGAAAAGAAGTTATTGAGGTTTTTAAGTTTTTAGACCAAATTTTCACTACAACAACCGAGCTTAATCTTCATCAAACACAACTCCTTTATCGTTGAATCGATCCTACATCAACTTTATCATATCATACCTTCATCAATGGCAACTCAACAAGACATTCATGCAGCCGGTGCCGAAAACCGTCCTCCTATTTTGGAAAAAGGTGGTTATCTTCAATGGACAAGTCGTATGCTTCGTTACATTAAGACCAAACCTAATGGAAAATTGATGATTCAATCCATTACGAATGGACCCTTCATACCTCGACAAGTCCAAGACCCTGGAAATGCTGATGCAACACCTCCAGTCCCACCATCTTTTCGTGTTCAAAAGGAATCAGAATACACTAAAGAGGATCAGAAACAAGTCGAAGCAGATGACATGGCAATTCATATTGTCCAACTGGGTTTACCAAGAGACATCTTTGCTGCTGTAGACAGTTGTGAAACTGCTTTCAATATGTGGGAACGTGTTAGACGGCTTTGTCATGGAACATAAATTGGTCAACAAGATACGGAGAACAAGCTGCTAACTGCATGGGAGAAGTTTACATCTACTCCCGGAGAATCCATTGAATCCTACTATGGAAGGTTCTGCACTTTAATGAATGAGCTGATCAGAAACAAGTTGACACCCAGAACTATCGTGAGCAACATCAAGTTCCTGAACAATCTACCAGAAGAATGGGGAAGATATGTCACTATTGTCAACCAAACAAAAGATTTACATCAAGTGAACTTTGATCAATTCAACAATTTTTTGAAACAAAACCAAACTGAAGTGAATGAAGTCAGGAAAGAAAGATTAGAAAAGAATCATGATCCATTGGCACTCATTGCAAAGACTAAAACTCTAGTGAATACACAACAACAAGCTTCATCATCTTCCATTAACAACAACTTGCAGCAATACATTCCACAACAACAAGCTGATATCACTCAACAACAAATCTATCCACCAGAACAACAACATTACCAGGAGCAAGGAATTACTGATCTTGAAATTGAACAAGAACAAGCTTTGCTACATGCATTTGCATTTTTGGGTAAAGCATTCAGAAGTCGCTATTCCACACCAACTAACAACAACCAAAGGATTTCATCAAACACTCGCAACAGGCAAATTGCACAGCCGGGTGTGAACATGGGTCATCAAGGACAAATGGTTGGAGTTATTGCGAACCCACAGGGATATGCTACTGGATTTCAGATGGGTAATCAGGCGGTTCCGAATCAGTTTAATCAGATGGGTCAGAATGTTGGGAATAGAGCAGTGGGTAATCAGAATGGGAATGTTGCAGCTCCAGTCGTTGGGAATTATGGAAATGTGAATCAAGGTAATCAGGTTAAGTGTTATAACTGTCAAGGATTGGGTCACATGGCAAGGAACTGTCCTACTAAGCCGAAAAAGAAGACTGCTGAGTATCTTCAGAAAGCTATGCTGTTAGCACGAAAGTTAGAAGCAGGAGTACAGTTGAGTGCTGAGGAAAATGACTTTTTCGCTATTATGGATGATTTGGAAGACCTCGAGGAAATCAATGCAAATTGCATCTTCATGGCAAATCTTCAGGAGACTAAGTACGACACTGACTCTGACGCACCTCTTGTCTATGGCACCAATGCAGTATCTGAGGTACCAATCAATGATCCATGCTATAACAATGTCATATTTGATGTGTTTACTCATGACGAACAGCATTCTGTGACATCCGCACCTACTTATGATACATACCTGGACAATCCGAGTTGTAGCAATACTAACTCTGAAACTCCAGATGTGGATCCTAGTGGAGGCTGTGTGGCACAAAATTCTGAGACTGATGAGGAAACACGTGCTTATTTTGAATCATTAATCAATCCGAGAAAGTTAGAACGGTCAATAGCGAAGTTAAGGCCGCAAATGCTAAATTGACCGCTGAGCTTGAGAGTTACAAGGAGAACGCAAAAGCCTTTGAATTTCATAAAAACAAAGAATCAGAATTAGAAATTGGTTATCGAAATTTGGTTTCTAAAGAACAACTATTGCAAATCAAGTATAACACACTTGATGTGAATTTGAACTTGAAAATTAAATCTTTAAACAAGGAAATTTCTGATTTAAATGACCAACTTTCTAAACAAAAAGAAATGTTTTCTGATCTAGAAAAAGAGAAGAAGCAGTTGATTACTGATTTTTCAAAATGAGAAGATTCTCTTCTTGATGAAATTCTTGATAAAAATGAAAAAATCCAAACTTTGGAAAATTTGCTTCTTACAACGGGTCATTCTGCTCAAACAAACAAGATGCTTTCTAATCAAGTAAATTCGCGTTTTCATACTAATCTTAGAATGACACTTGGTAACGACCCTTCTTCGTTCCTCAAGAAAGCTCAGAAACCTCAGAATGTGTTAAACAATGGAAATGTTTTACATGAACCCATTATTGTTCGTGATTCTCTTGAAACGTTAGAACTATCTAAGGAGAGTAGAGAAAGAATGAAACAAAAACATCCGGAAATCAAACCAATCGACTATAACAAATGGAACAAAAAATTTATGGAATTACTTTTGTTAATCAAAAAGAAAAGTCAACATTTTCCATCACACCAAGTGTTTCAAACAAAGAGTCAACACCTGTTTCAAAACCAGTTGTTGTCTCAAATTCTCTTTCGAACATTGAATAAATGTCTTCAAACAACCCTTTTAACACAAGTGATGCGAGAAGTATTTAGAAAATGTGAAAACTAGAATTGCGGATCTTCAAGACACTGTTAAAACTAAAACCAATATTACAACAAACATCTGGTTTAATAGTTTTGATAATGAAAATAAAAAGTATTTTGAAACTCAAATTGCCCCTCAGCTGAATAACATCAACTCAAGGGTAATTCATTTTGAACAAGCGTTTTTGAAAGAAACATCTGACTTTGTCAAGGACCATAAATCCCTGTTAAAGCAAGCTAATGACTGTGTCGAACACATCAAATTTTTGGAAAATTTAAATGACTCTCTCCTCGAAGATGTTCTAACTACTGATATTATGTCCATTATTTTACAAACATATTCTGTTGAAGATCATGAAAGACTCTAGTCTGAGACCTCCAAAATTGTTTCAAAATATGAAAAAGCACTTGAGAAAACTGAAAAAGAAAATGTCTCATATTTTAAACAACTTGATCGAAAAACTGAGGAATGCAAGTATGACAAACTGTCGTATGAGCGTGCCTACAATGACATGAAAGCGAAAAAAGATCTCATGAGGACTCAGCTGGAATGTCAAAAAGGAAAGGCAGTGGATACTAAGATTTCAATACCATTGACTGAGGAGAAAGCAAATGTTCCCAAACCGGTTTTAAAACTAAAAATGTCTGTTTCTATGCCTCCTCCAAAAGTCAATGAGAAAAATGATTTATCCAAATCAGTCAATCCACCTGCCTTACCTAAACAAAATGTTGAAAAAGGAAAAGTGGTTATCGAGAAACCAAAAGTTTTAGCACCTGGCCTTTTTAAGATGATTACCACTAATGCGTCTGCCTCCACATCTAAAACATATGGAACAAATGACATAAGTTTAGAAAAGCACTTCAAAGAGACTAGGAAAGCTGAAACCACTTCTCTAGATAAAAATGTGAATCCTAATGAGTGTGCCTTACCTTCTACAGGACTAGGAAGCACCTCTAGGAGCAGTAGACTAAAGCCTAAGAGCAATACAAGGAACAATAGAGTCTCGCGTGCCTCTAAGAGTAGTAGCTTGAATAAAGAGAAGAAAGTAGAAGAACACCCTAGGAGTTTACCGCTTTATAATAAGAAAGACATTTCATCTGAATGTAATGAACCTATGAAACTTGCTAAGTCTAATGAATGTGTTGAATCTCTTTGTTTAACTTGCAAGAAATCTTTAATTAATGTTCAAGATGATTGTGTTTCTAAGAATGTGAATGATAAGCATGTTAAGAAGAACGTTCCAAAAAGAACTTATGCTAAATGAATAGAAAGACTAGTTGCGAGACGTAGGCTTTACACTACTGATAGGGAGCATAATGTTTACTTTAGGGATGACATTTGGAAACCAACGGGTAGAACTTTCACGCTCCAGAATGGTAGAATGAGTGATGAACCTGTCTTACCAATAGATAACTTCTATGAGTGTGATCAGGATTTTACCTCTAACCCAAAAGAACCAAAATCAAAACGGTTTCCAAAATCTTCTTCTTTTGTTATTGGCAGGTTATCGAAATATGTCTTTGGATCGTCGACTCGGGTTGCTCCAAGCACATGACCGGGAATCTGAAGCTGCTGATCAATTTCGTCTGGCAATTCATGGGAACCGTACGTTTCGGAAATGATCATGTAGCAGCTATCATGGGTTATGGAGATCTACCTTTTGGAAATTATTTGATCACTCTGGTTTAATATGTCGAAGGGTTGGGACATAATTTTTTTTCATTCGGGCAGTTCTGTGATGCAGATTTAGAGGTTGCTTTTAGGAAAAATGCTTGCTTCGTTAGAAACTTGAATGGCACTGATCTCTTAACTGGGAATCGTGATACAAACTTGTATGCTATCGACATTAACCAAATGGCCTCTTCATCACCAATATGTCTTATGACACGAGCATCTGGAACAAAGTCCTGGTTGTGGCATAGACGGCTATCCCATCTCAATTTCGACACCATCAACAAACTGGCCAAAGACAACATCGTCAACGGACTTCCAAAGTTCAAATACACCAAGGATCACTTATGTCCATAATGCGAACAAGGAAAAAGCAAAAGAGCATCATATAAACCCAAATCAGTACCTAGTTCGGAAGCAAAGTTGCATATGTTGCACATGGACTTATGTGGCCCAATGAGAGTTGAAAGCATAAATGGGAAAAATTATATTCTTGTTATCGTCGATGATTATTCTAGATATACATGGGTTAGATTTCTGAGATCAAAAGACGAAGCACCAGGCATCATCATCACCTTCCTGAAACGTATTCAAGTACTTCTTCAAGCTCCAGTAAGAGTAGTAAGAACAGACAATGGCACTGAATTCACAAATCAGGAGTTAAGAGCTTATTTTGAAGATGTTGGAATCACTCATCAGACATCAGTTGTTAGAAATCCACAGCAGAATGGGGTAGTTGAAAGAAGAAATTGAACTCTTGTGGAAGCTGCTCGCACAATGCTAATTTATTCCAGTGCACCGTTATTTCTATGGGCTGATGCTGTTGCCACTTCTTGTTTCACTCAGAACCGATCCCTCATCCATCTAAGATTCAATAAAACCCCATATGAAATAGTGAACAACAGAAAACCTGATATCTCTTACTTTTACGTGTTTGGCGCTTTGTGCTATCCGACAAACGACAGAGAAGATCTGGGGAAACTAAAAGCTAAAGGTGATATTGGAATCTTCATTGGATATTCAGATAGCTCGAAGGCATTCAGGGTGTATAACAGAAGAACTAGGAGGATCATGGAGATGATGAATGTGAATTTTGATGAAATTTAACAAATAGATTCTGAGAGACTCGCTCTAGAACCCGCACCAAACCCGCAGACTTCTGGACACATCAGTTCAGAACTCGTACATCAAAGAGCTCCATCAACTTTTGCTGCCACACCTCATGAACAAGAATGGGAGAAATTCTTTGAGTTAATGTTCGCTGAATACTATGGTGGAACTTCATCAAATGCATCAAACCATCATTCTGCTGCACCCGCTCAACATCATCTACCACCACCAATAGAAGATGCATCTACAACGGTCGAAACCAATGCACCAACTCCATCAACATCATCTACATCTACTCCAGCAACTCCAATTCTTCAAACAGTTTTACCAGCAGTTGATGAGCAAAACCAAAACATATCATTTCAAGAAGAACCTATACAAAACCAGAACGATGCAACGTTAGATGAAGACTTATTTGAAAACCCGTTTGCTACGGAATCAGCTGAATCATCTTCAAGCTTACGAGAACCATCTAACTCGCATACGTATAACATACGGTATCCTTCTACTCTGAAGTGGACAAAAGACCATCCAATTGAACAAGTTATTGGTGAACCTTCACGGCCAATTCAGACGAGATGCCAACTTGCCACCGATTGCGACTTATGCATTTACCTTTGCTCAATTAGCAATATTGAACCGAAGAACATTCAGGAGGCAATGGCAGAACCCGCATGGATAAAAACGATGCAGGAGGAACTTCTCCAATACCGTCTACATGACTCTTGGGATATGGTTCCAAGAGCAATTGACATTCGCGTCATTGATCTCAAATGGTTATGGAAGAACAAAAGGGATGAAGAGATGACTGTAATTCACAACAAAGCTCGTCTTGTGGCCAAAGGATACATACATGAAGAAGGAATAGACTTTGAAGAGTCATTCGTGTCGGTAGCTAGACTTGAGGCAGTCAGGATATTCTTAGCCTATGCAGCTCACAAAAATATCACAGTTTATCAGATGGACATTAAGATCGCGTTCTTGAATGGAACTCTGAAAGAAGAAGTGTACGTGAGTCAGCCAGAAGGCTTCATAGACATGGAACATCCAGACTACGTCTACAAACTCAAAAAGGCAATCTATGGTTTAAAGCAAGCTCCGAGAGCGTGGTATGACGAACTGTCCTCTTTCCTTATTCTAAACAATTTCCCCAAAGGAACGGTTGATCCTACATTGTTTACACAAAAATACAAAAACGACATTTTGATTGTTCAGATTTACGTGGACGACATCATCTTTGGGTACACTAATCCGAATCTTTCAAAACATTTTGAAAATCTCATGAAAAGCAAATTTGAAATGTCCATGATGGGGGAACTAAAGTTTTTTCTTGGTTTACAAATACATCAATCCCCACGTGGAATTTTTATTAATCAAGCTAAATATACTACTGAGATTTTGAAAAATCATGGTATGGATAATTGTGACTCGGTCGGAACACCAATGGTAACATCACCAAAAATTGGAGCCGATTTATTTGGGAAACCTATCGATCCGAAGAAATATCGGTGCATGATTGGTTCTCTCATGTACGTCACTGCTAGTCGACCCGATATTCAGTTTGTTGTTTGCTTATTAGCATGGTTTCAGGCAAAGCCTAACGAACTGCACCTCAAAGAGGTTAAAAGGATCTTTCGGTACCTGAAGACATCCATTCACAAGGGTCTTTGGTATCTGAAGGAATCCGGATTTGATCTAATTTCCTTTTCAGATGCGGACCACGCAGGTGATCAAGTTACAGCAAAAAGTACATCCGGAGGAGCATAATTTTTGGGTGAAAACTTAGTAAGCTGGTCTTCAAAGAAACAAGATTTCACTGCACTTTCAACCGCTGAAGCTGAGTATGTGTCTCTATCTGCGTGTTGTGCTCAAGTTCTATGGATGAGAACACAACTCACAGATTATGGCTTTACTTTCGATAAAATACCTATGTATTGTGACTCGAAAAGTGCCATAGCCATATCATGCAATCCTGTTCATCACTCAAAGACTAAGCACATTCGTGTCCGCTATCACTTCATAAAAGAACATGTGGAAGAAGGTACTGTTGAATTATTTTTCGTGAAGACAGATTACCAACTCGCCGATATATTTACTAAAGCCCTTCCAAAAGAAAGGTTTGACGATTTAGTTCGACGAATTGGAATGCAAAACCTAACCCCTGAGGAGTTAGAACGTCTTCTCGAATCTTCTTGAAAATGATTTTCCAAAAATCTTCGCTGTAAATATTTTTGAAAAACAAAATACAAAATTTGAAAAACCAACAAAAGCAAAATATAAAAATATAAAACTTTCAAAAAACACAATAACAATAGAAAATCAAAAATCCAAAAATATTCTTCTCACGACATGTCTCTTGTATAATCGATATTCTGTACGTTTCTAGAAATGTCATTCAATAATGATACGGGCATGTACAGATGCTTGAGCGAGAGTTTTTAAATGTTTTCCAAAACATTTCGTTTCTCAAAATTTCTTCAAAAATGGCTTTCGTATACTTCAGTACGAAACCCGGACTAAAAATGATGACTTTTGATTATTTTTCAAATCAAAACTCGTGTTTTTACAAAAAAATCTAGTGTACGCTTCAGTTCACTACATCTAAAACTGGTGAGAAATCATCATCATCTTGAGCACCTTTTTCAAGATTGTTCAAAAAGATCTTCAAAATCTTTCAAAATACTTTGTGCTCAAGATAACTCCCTCTAAAACCCTTTAATTGATTATGCTTTATTAAAGGGGGAGTATAAAATAAAAATGTTCCAAATTCATGCTTAAATCAAATCCGTTTGTCTTCCCAAAAGATTCTAAAAATGTTGTTTAATCCGTTGATATCAAAAATATCACGAATATGCTATTTTTGAGGGGGAGGAGACGTGATTAAAATGTGATCAAAAAGTTTAATGATCGTTGTTTGATTCTCAAAAGAGCTCGACTCAGTCGTAACCAATGAATTGACGAGGAATCTAAGTCAGAAAATGTACCATCTCGAGAAACTTTCTATGGACTTGACCAGGATGGGTAATAATTTCAAGCTAGTCCTCTAGTGATGTAAACGTATCTCGAATCGGTTTTGTTCATTTAAAGTCGATCAATTCAAAAAGTGCGAACTCTACCCTCTCTGTGCAGATTTCAATTAAAACAATATAAGCACATGTGAAGGGGGAGTGTTTCTGAAAAACAAAACTCTCAAGGTGTTAACAAAATGTTTTGATAATCATAAACACCATGAGAGATTTTCAAGAAAAATGGTTTTATGGCAACAATAGGACAGTCATGGAGTTATAAGGTGACTAAGGATAGGAAATTCGTCCTATGATCCGCCAGAGCCGGAGGGATCTACCCAAGGACATCACAAATAGTTTAGAACTAGAACTCCTTAGGTATGATTGAAAAAAGGAGTAATGTGAGAAAGGAGAAAGAAGGGGTTGAAGAATTAAAAAGAAAAAGTAATGAAAAAGGGTGAAAAGAAATAGCCCTCCATAATCAACCTTAGGGCAGAAACCGGGTTCAATTCATCTGCTACTGGTTGTCACTAGATGAAACTGGTATTGAAGACAAAGACGTCATGGACCCAGTGACGCAATGCACTAAACCTTCTAGCCACTCAATTCCTCTTAAAAGGATTTGTTTCATTCTCACAGGGAACCCTACGTAATCTATCGGCTTTCTCTTAGAGATTGTTGGTATTGAAGAAGGAGACCCTCTCCCTAGTCTCCGCATAGGAAACCAAAATGCACTATTGAGTCTAGAGCCACGAGATTCATCAAAAGATCTCATAGGAACACTTGACATGACATCGCTTGCTGTTCATCAATAAGGACAAAAGTGCTATATTCTAGAGTCCTACGCAGATCTTAGCAATCTGCCAGAACATTTATGAGAAGTTTCACATCTGTGATCTTCAATGATTGAATGGAAACTCCTGCCAGGGTCAACATCAAGCAGCCCTGACAGCAGGTCACTTCGGTAACTCCCTGTGGATTACGCTTAGTGTGTCTCAAACGGTCTACAGTCGTGGAGTGATGCTTCGGTGTACTTCAGCGACTCATCTGAATTGTAGATGTACTTCGGTATATCGCGTTATCTCACTTGTGGGACTCCAGTTCAGGAACGGCCTTTGTGAGAATTAGAGACGTGTTTTCACACTATGCTGTTAACACACTCGAAATTCAAACCTGTAAGCGTTGGATTATTTCTAACCCATGTTTTATGTTTTCTTCTTATGAAGGCTCGCGGGAGGAAGAGATTGTGCAGATTCTCCACATGCTCATACCAACAACACATGAAAGTTCTCATCAAAATCAAAGGCTACTCAAAGTTAAAAATGATTCTTCGTCATTGTCAAAGAATCTAAAAAGTTTAAAGACTCGAGAACTTCATCATTGGTAATTCAAAGTCAAATAGAAGTGTGAGCATGGTGGAGAAAGACATGGAGACACCTACATCAAAGAAGTTGACAAATGGCTCTATACCACATTAATTGATCACAAAGCATGAAGGAACAAAGAATCAAGACTATTCTATATCTACACGCAAAGTTCAAGCTCATGGAAAGTAAAGACCTAATCAAGTGGAGCATCTTTTGAATGACTACCCATTAGGGGGAGATTGTTAGCCGTAACATTTTTATTATAAGTGATGGTCATTCATATTTAGGAACTTTGTAACATGTTTTAAATATAGTGATAGAATGGTCAACGGGCTCATGGATTGGGTTAAGCTAAATGGCTAAAAGCTATGTTAAGCTAGCCTTGTATAAGTTTTCATCCAATCCAAGTCCAATCCAAGCCCAAGCCCATGGGGCTTTTTATCTTGTACTATAAATACCCCTCAAAGTCTCATTTGAGGGGTGTGCTTGAGTGTGTGTGTGTGTATGTTTTCTTTAAACAATATAAAAAGTTTTCTTTTCATCTTCATATGCATAACTTCAAGTCACCAAACTTTCTCATCTTTGTTTCTTTCTTCATTTACTACGCATAGTGTTTGTGTTGGTTACGTGTGTTCATCTTATGAAAAGGTGAGTATACGCGTAAGGTTGGTGGTATAAAGTGGTCCTACACTGCTTCTTTGCCATCTTTGTCAGTCACTACATACTCATATCCATGATCTCCACTCTCCAAATCCAAATCATCATCCAAGTTCAAAGCCTTCCCTGAATCTATGCAATAACTCCTCCCCTGTTTGGTTACATCCTCCAAACTCACATCCTTTGAGGAGCTTGCCTTCTTGTGCACCCTCTTGGCTCTCCTAAAAGCAATAATCACTGGCCTCCTTAGTCTTTCCAAAACGGATACCCTGTGCTTCAACCTTCTGATATGCCTAGCCTGAAACACTACAAGTTCCTGAAGACCAGTGATTGTATTCTCCATAGTGGTACATTTAGCCGTCAATTCATTCAATTGTTCAATAATATCCTCCCCACTTCGACCTATGTAACCTGGTCCGAGAGGTGGATCCTTGGAAAAGTCATTTTGTACATTTTTAGTACCCGTCAATTCAGTATCATGTCCCAAACTACCCTTATCACTTCGAGCTATGTAACCTGCTCCGAGAGGTGAATCATGGGATGTAGAAAACATGGCATCAGGCCTAGTATGATCATCCATGCACCCTGAGATAGCCAGTTGGCTAGGGATTCCTCCACCTGTGTTGAGCTCAAAAGAACTCTCCACATTAGGAGTTGCCAGTGGTTGGGTCTTACTTATGTTTTCACTGTCCTGTTCAGCTCCTAGGCCTGAATCAGTAGTGAAAGCCCTTCCACTCATGTCACCTTCACCTCTTGTGGCAGCCTCATCTACTACACCACTAACACCAGCCTGAGGTAGCTTGGTGCCCTTCCTCCTCCTCCTAGTAAACAAAATCCTTTGTGGTTCAGAATTTGAAGTTAAGGGTTCAGCAGTGGGTTCAGGTTGGGTAGCAGTGGTTGCAGTTGTGGTAGCAGGGGTTTCAATTGTGGTAGCAAGGGTTTTAGCATTAGTGGTTTGGGTAGGTTGTGGTGCAGAGACTTCTTCATTCTCAGGAATGTCTGGCAAATTGAGCATATTAGGAAACAATGGTGTAATGTTACCTGAGAAATTAGGATTTTGGTGCCTCATGTGTGCAAACACCTTTGAAAGCATATGAAGGACATCATACTTCCTGGTATAAGCAATAGGTTCTTTAATCTGACTCTCCACAATCAATTGGAAAAACCTATGATACAAGTAATACTTTCCATTTTCTCTAATATTCTTCAGAAACCCATCAAAAATCATTCTAGACCAATTGAATACCCTCCATTTAGAAAGACATATAATGGCAGTTGCAATTTTGGAGGGAATCTCATCAAATCCTGTGGTCTTATTGCTCACACACATTAGCAAAGTGTGAATCAAAAATTTCCACTGGGGTGAAAACATACCTTTAAGAAACTTAATTCTATCACCCCTTCTCTCATAACCCAGTCTTGCTAATCCTTCAAAAATATCATCATTAAAAAAATTAACAACTCCTTCAGCATCTTCCAACCTCAAGACACCTCTAATTACGTCCTCATTTACCAAAATCTCCTCCTCATCAACCACATACCTAACAACCTCTAATCTATCTCTCTCCTGTATTTTAGCATCCCACCAAAATTGATGAACATAGGTTTTAAGAATCGTGGGTTCTACTGTTAACACAAAGTGGATTGGAATGTGTTTAAGGAAATCAATCATCTCATGGAATCCTTCTGATTGATTGTTCTTGACCAAATATGCAACAAGGTTATGGGTTTTGGAATACAAAGTAGCCATTGTGAGTAATGATTGGAAACGATGTGGGTTTGTGAATTAAGCATTTGGGAATGGTTAGGATTTGTGTAAAGCGCTAATTGGAAGTGATTTGAAGATCAATTAAATGATCCGACAGTAATTTGGGGGAATAAATACGTTATCGTCCAGAAGTTACAAAAGAGCCCCTCCAGTTTCCATTGTCAGCAAAAGTACTCTAGCAGTGGTTTGAGTACAACTAGTAGTGGTTTGAAATGGTCTGGCAGTGGATACATCACCAACACTCCAATCTTTTGACTAAGACTTCTGCAACAAAATCTAAGCCAAAAATAGTGATATTATGCATTAATTTGAAGGATAACAAAAGAAACATACTTTTTTTTTAATATCAGCTATTCCTACAGCTCCAAAAGCTCCATAAGTTACACTATATCCTTCAAACCTGCACATCACAAACACAAACCAAAACACAAGAATTTTGTTAAGTTACCAGAGGTTAGAAATAACTAGAAGTGGTTGCATAATCTATACTGGCACTGGTTATGTAACATATTGGATTTCACAAACACATCAAACCATGACTAATATGGGGCGTACACTATAGGGTTTTAGAGAGAGAAAGTTAAGAGGTTTGGGAACTTAGTGAGAGAAAGAAAAATCTTATTATGAGCTCCAACCCTCTACCTTGGGAGGTAGAGGGTATTTATAGTACCTTACATAAAATGCCTCCTACGAGCTGTGGATCAGGCATACAGTGGGTAAAGACCCGTCCGTCCTCCACGGTGTTACTTAACTAAGTAATAACTAACATTAAATAACTATGACTACGAGCTTTCTAACGATTACATATACTTGAGGTGACCGACACTTTAATAACTGGATTTTCTAAATCCTAACAATCTCCCCCTAAGGGAGGTCACCTCAAATTACATTGAATACAAACAGATATTACATTAAGATTGTTCTTGGATTCTTGTTAAAGTTCTTTGCTCTGAAGCCCGTAGTCTTTGATTCTTCATGTTTTGCATGTTTGGATAATACAAGTGGAGGTCTTTAACTGATCCACGTGATAATGAGTTTTGAGCCAGCTATGAGATCATCAGCTACCATAAATATCTGACTCTTCCTTTGTAGTGTTGACATTATGTGAAGTTGTGACTTTGGACCGACATGCTCACATTCTGGATCATGATTTCTTCTCATCAGAGTAGCGGAAGCTTTAGTTGATTCATGATATTTGCAGCAGCGTAGCAGAAGCATGGAGTGACAATATCAGAGTCGTTGATGCACTTATCATGATTTCTTTAGAAATGAATGTGTTGTGTGAGCATGTGACTATGGATTGACCTCTCTATTCTGATCACCTGCAAATGTCGGTATGTACCTGCAAACAACAGTTAGCAATAAAACACACGAAAGTGTCTTTGACCACTTTTATTGAATTGAGGTACACGACCCACGGTTCCCATTGATCAGTACAAGTACTGCCTGTGATCAGGTATAATTCCGAAGAACCTCCTTGATAGGGTTTCGCAGCTGCTCTAGCTGTTCTCAAACCGGAATGTCTCAAAGAAGACAACACGGAGTGAGTGAACCAGCGAATTGAGATTCACTGATTGATGAAAAGAGATTTGAGAAACAATCGTGTACTGCTCAATATAAAGTGTTTTTGCAATACAATGAAGGTTTTTAAGGAAAAGTCAATTTATCAATCATAAACACCTTTTATTTTGAAATATTAATACACAGTCGATGTGCTAGAAAAGGCTTTTAAGCACAACGACCGGTTTTTCAAAGGTATCCGTCAATCCATTTCCTGGACCAAGGTTGATTCAATGATGAATCGCCCCATTGTTTCAATCCAGTTGACACAAGTTTGATCTATTAAATAGATCTCAATTGCCAGCTACCAAGAGCTTGTTTGATGTTGGCTCTAGAAGGCTTTCCATCGTCATTGTGAATATGTTTGCATATCACTCAGATGTTCTGGCAATACCACAAGGATAATGCTTAGGACTCTTAAAATATATTCTCTCTTTCCACATTGTGTGAAATAGAGAGTCTTCATTGACAGTGTCCTAATGAGATTTAATGATGATCTCGTGGCTCTAGACTCAATTGTGCACATTTGGTTCCTATGCCAGAGACTAGGGACAGAGTCTCCTTCTTCAATATCAACAATCTCTAAGAGAAAGTCGATAAATAATGTAGGTTCCCCGTGAGAATGAAACAAGTCCTTTTAAGAGGAACTTGAGTAGCTTGGGAAGTTGTAGTGCAGTGCGTCACTGGGTCCATGACATCTTGTCTTCAATACCAGTGTTACCTTGGTAAACACCAGTAGCATATGTATTAAACCCGGTTTCTGCCCTAAGGTTGAATTATTGGAGGGCTATTTCTTTTCACCCTTTTCACATTCAATTCTTTTTCATTCTTCAACCCCTTCAGTGCTTACCGAGACTTCATAACTAGAACCTTGTTGGGTTTATTCCAGTTCTAGCTCTTTCTCAGTCGGCACTCTTCCCATAACTCACTTTTCTCCTTTTTTCATCATACCTAAGGACTCTACACTATCTAGTGGATTGTCCCTGGGTAGATCCCTCCGGCTCTGGCGGGATCGTGGGAACGAATACCTAACCTAACCATCCTTATATCTCCATACATAAAGTAAATTTGGTCGGTCTTTTTGGTATTGTTCTTCTGCCATTGGAACCAATTGAAAACCATTTGAAAATCAATCCAGGTACTTGTGATATATTATCAAAGCATTTTGTACCTGGATTGTTTTTGATATTTCAGAAAAAGAGCTCCCCCTCAACATGTGCATCGAATATTTGAAATCGTTTTGGCACATGGAGGCAAGAGGAAGAATTCAATTCATTGATTAACATTTTCTAAAAATATCTACATCACCTTCCCGATCAAAATTAGTGTTTCAAATACTGTTAAAGATATTTTTGGGAAAGGATGTGGTTTTCAAAATGTTGCTCCCCCTCAATATGTGCATCAAGATTTGAAAGTGTTTTGCACATATTAGGGAAAACCTGCACTTAGAGACAAATCAATCACATTTCAATCCTTTTTGGTTTGATATAGATGCTCCCCCTTAACATGTGCATGGAAAATTTGAAATCGTTTGGCACATGTAGGGAGGAGAGCTTGCTAATCACTTACAAACCAGTTGTCGATTTATCAGTTTAAATCAAATTTAAATCACAAATTCTCCCCCGATCACAATTTTCAAATCATTTGAGATTTGTGATCTCTATATATTTAAATTGTTTTTTAAAGCTTTTGAGGAGAATTGTGACTTTCTTATGAAAACATTTAACCGATAAGGATCAAATCCGAGACTTTAAACTCCAAAGATTAAACATGCTTGAGTATCTTTTGAAAACATGACATAAGCCTTGGTCTGAACCAATTGTATGACAAATAACCTTTTAATTTAATTAAAATCATTCTCCCCCTCAATCAATGACATAACTTGTTGATTGAGAGATAGAGATTTTGACAAATGTCAAGTCCAGATGATTTTCAAAAATTAAGTCCGAGTTGTTTTTCAAAGCTATTAGTTTTCATTAGATAACAAATATTTTTCAGAAGAATTTATAGAATGAAAAATATTTGTGAAGGAAACATTTGTCTTTTTGGTGACAAACATTTGTTATTAGAATCAGAGCATGAGATTTGAAAAATAAGATAAAGCCTGGCTCTGTTCTTTCTTTAAAAAATGAGGTATAGTCTGAAATGACTATAAACCTTTGTTTTTCATTCTCTCAAAAAATTATTTTTATTTATTTATTTTTTAAATTCATGTACATTCGAACAACATCTAAAGACCCGTGTCACTCTTTGAATGACAACACAAAGACCGTAGATGTTATCGAATCAAGAAAAACATGACAAGATGACAATAATTTTTGAAAATTTTCGAGTTTTTCAAAATTTTATGGATTTTTTAAAAGTTTTATATTTTTCTATTTGCTTTTTGTTGGTTTTGAAATTTTGTATTTTGTTTTTGATAAGAATATGTACAAGGAACAGATGAAGAGATGCTTTTACTCCTCTTCTTCCTCTTGAAGACGTTTGAGTGTCTCAGGTTGAAGACTCTTGAGTCCAAGACGGGGAAGAATAAACTCGAACGGGGAAGAATAAACTCGAAACGTTCTCGAGGGAGTGCCTTAGTGAAGATGTCTGCTAGCTGATATTCAGTTTTCACAAAGTAAAGTTCTACCACACCTTTTTCCACTTGTTCCCGAATGAAATGATATCGAATGTCGATGTGCTTTGCTCTTGAGTGTTGAACGTTGTTGCAGGAGAGAGCAATGGCACTTTTATTATCACAATACAGAGGAATTTTGTTGAAGTCAAAGCCATAGTCAGATAGTTGGGATCTCATCCATAAGATTTGAGCACAACAAGATGACATGGCGATGTATTCAGCCTTTGTAGAGGATATCGACGTACTCATTTGTTTCTTAGAAGACCAGCTTACAAGTTTTTCTCCTAAGAATTGAGCACCACCTGATGTGCTTTGACATGTATCTTGACACCCTGCATGGTCTGCATCTGCATATGCTGTTAGTGACATGTTGGTGTCCTTCGGATACCAAAGTCCCATGTTAATGGTACCTTGGAGATACCGAAAGACCCGTTTAACTGGTTTAAGGTGCTTTTTGGTAGGCTTAGCCTGGTATCTAGCACACATGCATACAACGAACAGAATATCAGGTCTACTGGCTGTGAGGTACATCAGGGATCCAATCATACTACGATATTTTGTTTGATCTACCATGATCCCTGAGGGGTCCTCATCCAGTTTGGTACGCTCCACCATGGGAGTGTCAACGGTGTCACAAGTGATAAATCCAAATTTCTTTAAAATTTCATTAGCATATTTAGATTGATTGATAAAAATGCCTCCGGAACTCTGTGAAATTTGTAATCCCAAGAAAAATGACATTTGTCCCATCATAGACATTTGAAATTTGGAGCCCATTTCATTTGAAAAACGGTCACATTCAGTAGGGTCGGTCGAGGCAAAAATAATATCATCTACATAGATTTGAACGTGAATTAATTGTGTTAGGAATTAGAAATTCCAGGTATTAAAGAGTCGGTCACCTCAAGTATATGTAATCGTTAGAAAGCTCGTAGTCGTAGTTCTTTTAAGTTAAGTAGTAATTAGTTAAGTAACACCGTGGAGGACGGACGGGTCTTTACCCACTGTATGCCTGATCCACAGCCCGATGTGTGGCGATTTATGTAAGACTATAAATACTCTCTACCTCCCAAGTTAGAGAGTTGGAGCTCATAATAATATCTTTCACTTTCTCTCACTAAGTTCCCTAAACCTCTAACTTTCTCTCTCTAGAATTCCATCTATACGCCACTTTGTGTTATGGTTTGATGTGTATGTGAAAACTAATATCTTACAATTGGTATCAGAGCCATGGTTAGATCATATCTTGCACATCTTTGGATTTCTAGTGGTTTTTAGGTGGTTTTTGAGTTTGAAAAAGTTTAGTGGTTTTTGCATCATTTGGTTGATTTCTCGGGTTAAAGTTTGGATTTTGTTAGTACTTTTATGTTTAGAATCATCACAAGTGTGTAGGTTTTCATTTGGTAAGCTTAAATCATCTTGGTTGGGTTGTTTTTGGATTGAAAAGTGATGTTTATGTGGTTTTTTTCATGCTAGCGACTTAACTCACGGATTAGTTTCTTCGTAGCGACTTGCTTTACAAATTTGTAGCGAGTTACAGTTTTAAACCTAGCGACTTAGATCTAGCGATTTACAGTACAAGTAGTGGACTCTCCACTACGGGTAGCGACTTGGTGATAGCGACTTGGTCTGTAGCGAGTTGCTCTTTAGCGACTTGTATCTTTAGCGACTTGAGTAGCGAATTGCTGCCAAAATTTTGCTAGCGACTTGAGGCTTAGCGAGTTACTACTTAGCGACTTGCATTTGTCTAGTGACTTGGGACTCTAGCGACTTAGTGGTGTAGCGAATTAAGTG